>JH792483.1:354437-365547 GCA_000291705.1 Sphaerulina populicola P02.02b
AGGGGAAGGGGAAGAGAGGAGAAAAGAAAGGAGAAAAGAAAAGAGAAAAAAAAGAGAAAAGAAAAAGGGGGGAGTACTCACGGGTAAGCTGACAGGCATACAAAAGAGGACAATAGCGAGTAGAATCCAACAGAGGCAGAGAATATTAATAGCAAAGCCGAATTTGCCGAGAGAAAAAGTTGAATGTTGGACCATTTTTCGGCCTCGGAGCACGGAGACGAGAATGGGAAGGCCGTAGCCGCAGGAGAGACAGATGGTGGCGACTCCCGTAAAACTGTTGAATGCTGCAGTCGAGCCAAAGTAGATGAGACCGAGGAGGCAATCGACGACGGTCGAGAGGATTAAGCCCCACAGAGGGATGTTCAAGGTCGAGTTGGTGGTTCCGATCCATTTGCTGCCGGGCAGGGCTCCATCTCGAGCGAAGGCATAGGTGCAACGGCTTGCGGCCGTCAGTGAGCCTACTCCGGCGAAGAAGAGGATGCCCAGGATGAGGAAGAGGAGGCCGAAGCCGCCGCCGGTCGATCCAGTGACGATTTTGAACAAGGTCCCAATCGGTTGTCCACTGGCGACATCCAACAACGTGGCGACGTCGGGGAGAACAAATAGGATGGGGATGAGATAGATGACTCCCGTGACTCCGGCTGCTGCAACGGACAAGACCATCGCCTTGGGTACCTCTCGTGCCGGATTCTGTACTTCCTCACACATGGATGCCACCAATCCATATCCCGTCAGCGTATACGCCGCCTGCAACAAGCCCACGAAAAAGGCCCATCCGTCCGGCCACCCGCTCGCACTGGCATCGTAATGGGTAAACACAAACTCTCCGGAGCGGTAGGTGTCGGACATGGAGAGCAACACAATCATGATAATGAGCACGCTCGCAGCCGTCCAGTAGATGCAGACTTTGTTGATGACATCCAAATACCGGGCCCCAAACGCATTCACTCCAAAGCACACCAGCGTCCACGCCCAAAACATCAACACCGTCTGCCAGGCATTCGCGACAAAGTCTTCCTGGTACAAACTAATCGCACTCAAAATCAACTGGGCACCCGAGAAATTAATCGACAGCGTGACAGTCCAATTGCCGACCAAATTCAACCAGCCGGTAATCCACGACGCAACCGGAGCATATTTCCTCGTCGACATCATCGCACTCCAATAATACACTCCGCCCGCAGTCGGATACACGGCGCAAATTTCCGCCAGCGAAGCCGCAATCGAGAGTGATATCAAGGAAACCAAGACCCATCCCCAGATGATGGTGACGGATTGGCCGTCGGTGAGAGTGATGTAGAGAGTAGTGGATAAACCAAAGGGAACAGCCATAATGGCAAAGGACATTCCGAGGATGGACAACATGCTCAAACTGCGCGGAAGTTCACTTTTGTAGCCCATTTGCGCGAGGTCTGCGGCGGCGTTTTGGGCCGAGTTGGAGTGGGAGCGGGCGGATATTACTCCTCCTCCTCCTCCTCCTCCTCCTCCGTCGCCGCCGTCGCCAATGGCGGATAGTCTTCTTTTCATGCTGTCCATTCGTGGCTCGATCGGGGGGGTTTTTTGAGAGGTTGGAGAGAGGTCCGAGGAGGAGGAGGAGGAGGAGGAGACGGAGGGAGAGAAGATCTGAAGCCTGAAGAGGTAGAGGTAGGTAGGTAGGTATGCAAGGCTAGGGTGCGGGGAGAAGCAAGGAAATGCGTGTGATATTGATGATATTGATGATATTGAACAAGAAGAAGAAGAAGTTGAAGAAAGAAAGAAGGATATGGTTGCACATCCCCGAGTGGAGTCTTGGGATTCCAAGATGGTTATCAATTATCATTCCAGATTCTCACAGGTTATACTTACCGTTATCAGACTTATCAGACTTATAGACAGACTACGGAGGTAATCAATGGAACTAACGTCGTCGTCTCACGGCCCCAGTTCGGAAAGGAAAAAAGGTACCGATAGAACCGCCGATGCATATCTTATGTAGGTAGGTATATATATTTATGTACAAGGTGTTTTACCAATAGTATATACAGGTCGAGAGAAGAAAAGAAGAAAAGAAAATGTTATAGTATTCATCATGAGCCATCGTCGGTCGATACACTCGTCTCTCTCTCCCCCTCTCTCCCTCCCCCCCTCTCTCTCCCCCCCTATCTCTCCCCATCCTCTAAATCCACCTCCACCTCAAAACCCCTCCCGATAAGTCATCCACAAACTCTGAATCCTCGCAACCTGACCTGGCGTAAACTGCGAATAACACGCATCCGACGAATAATCCATATAATTATGAATCGGATCCACTCCCGTCTTGGTGGGACAACTATCTTTGGGAGGTTTCACCGGACAACCATCCGTGCTCGTCGACTGCATGGGGGTATCAGATATCAAATCGCCCTCGCCCTCGCACGAATACCCTTCAAATGTGTGCAGCAGACCGAGCCAGTGGCCCGTTTCGTGCACGGCTGTCATGCCCATGTTGTAGCCCGTCAGGGAGCCGCCGGGCATCGTGTGGCCGTTGATGTTGCAGCCGTCGGTGTAGTACTCGGCTGCGCTGGTTTGGGCCGTGACTTGGGAGGGTAAGGTGCACGTTCCGAGGATTCCGCCCGAGGGGTCCGAGTGGAAGTAGAGGTTGAGGTCTCGGTAGCTTCCTGCGCGCAGTGCCTTTTTGAGATCATCCATGGCGGTGCCGTCCGCGATTGCCCACGTATCGTTGACGGTGCTGGATACGTTGACGAGGTTGAAAGTGATGCCAAAGCGATTGTAAGCTTTGTTCAACGCGGCCACTTGCGCAGTGGCCATATCTGGCGTCAAGGTGCCCGCTGCTGCTGTTGTCGTCAGAAGATGGAGGTAGGTATCTATAGTAATTGCAGGCGTCACAGCAGCTCGTTTGGAGAGCGCTGGGATTTGCCCAGGTCTACGCCCATTGCGAGCCAAGAACTTGGTGGTTGCATTAAAGTGTGCAGAGGCTTTCGCTCGTGTTGTGCCACAGTCGAATCGACGAATCGTCATATTCGTAGCAGGGTCCACGGACGTGGATATGCCGTCCTGATTCGGCGACGCTGCTGTTACGACAGTCAAAATGGTTGCCAAGGCGGCAATGGTGAAGCCCTTCATTATTGCAAGTGATGTCCGTCTTCAGCGATAGAGGATCGTGTCGGTCGTCCCGAGGAATGTGAGTCTGCCCTTGCCTCTGACCAGTGCTATAACCCCCTGGAATGTAAATGGGGTATAGAAAGTACTTGATCTTCCTACTCAACGTGCCAACACCACAAGCTGATGAGCCGTGCTGCAATAGAGGGATCATGCCCTTGGTATATAACACAGTTGTCGCTCCGATCCAGATCAGCTTATACCTGGGGTAGTCGGAGTCGAGAACTCGACGTTTGCGGCTCTGCACGTTGTGTCAGAAAGGGTCGGTACTTTGAACAAAGCCGATCCGCGAGAGCTGCAGCACCGAAGGCCTTTCCAAAAGACAAATCTAGAGCCTCGAAGAGGAAGTCAGTAGTCGCTAAGCTCAAAACATGTTTGCCACCTTTCGGAGTCGGCCTGCCCGCCCGGTCTGGTGCGCTCGAAGAACATGAAGGGCAAAGAACGGGGCTGGCTGGGTTGGCGACAGAGAGTATAAAGGATGTTGTTGTGTATTTGCTGCGTAGGGGAGGGGTGCAAGTCTCACAGCTGCGCAAGACGGGTAAGTTGATCATGGTAACATTCGTTGTGAGGCAATCCTCCGTGATGCATCTGTGGCACCACTGCTGTGATTTGGAGATACCCGCGCAGAACCCGATACTGCGCCTGAAACACCAAAACGCCCTGTACCAACTGCGTACTGGAACAATGAACAATAGTCGTATCTTCTTTTATGCTGCTTCGTTAGGTCTAGGTGCTCGTCCGGTTGTAGTTGCCGTGGAGGGGCCCTCGGAGTTCCATGAGAGATAGCTGTGATCACCCAGTTTTCTGTATGTCACGAGAGGTTAGCCAGAGGGTTTGTTCCAGATTGATTCTATGTTGATAAATACTGACCTTGGCCTGATCAATTGTGTGACAGTAAAGAGACTGCCCAGGAGGATGCACAAGCCTCCGACTACGATGTATGCGATACCTAGGAATGGATTGCGACCGCCCATGATGGTGCGCGTCGAGAGCAGAATCGACTTGGTGCCGTCGTAAATGGTGACGGGGAAGTCTACGAGAAGAGGCGGGCGTTAGTCACACTACCCGGGCCTAGGGTTTCGCCAAGTCCTCAACACTTACAGTCATTGATGACCATTTCGTACGTCCCAATCTCCATGGCTTCGTCGTCGTTTCGCAACGCAAGTTTGCTAAAGGTCGGCAGACCAGCCGTCCGCATCCACACGTGAAACTCCTCCCAGATCTTGAGATTTGGTATGGGGTAGTCCGCATTGTAACCGACTGGGTATGCAACCCGCCAATTCGGTGGAGGTACGACCTGATCAGGGGTGTATGGCGCGAGACCGTACAAAGCAGCATCCGAGGACCAGGCAATATTCTCGTTGGTCATGTTGTAGGTGATGTTGGGCGACGCTGATCCCGGCGCATTCAACAGGACTGGCATTGCGAAAGTGTCATTGAACATCGAGTTCGCAATGAGCCCGCACGGGTAGTATGGCTTCTCTTCTGTATCGCTGTCGTTGACTTTGCCCCGCTCCAGAGGGTCGCAGTTGCTGCCAGAGATGGAGCTGTTGTCCCGGAAATTCCCCTTTAGTTGGTCCTGGTCAAAGGACTGCACGTATCGTCGGTGGTTTTGGTAGAAGTTGGTAAGCTGGTAGTAGAGCAGCACAGGGCCGGAGAGGCGGTCGGGCACATAGAACTGCAGATGACATTGCGTAGTCGAGACGTTATGTACTGATGGCAGACTGCTGTTCAATGGGAAGCCGACCTGGACATCCGTCTCTTTACACCATTGTGGCGCCTGTGCGGTGTCGGTGGAGTTTTTGAAATGAGAAGAGATCTTCCCACTCGGTATCCTCTCCAGTTCGGGGCAGATGGGAGCGGTCGCGTTGCAGTCCGAGTAGTCGATAATCAACTCCTGGACGGTCGAGCTAGCCCACAAGAGCACACCGCCGATGGGGGCAAAGATGATACCGACTGCGAAGAACAGTGGCAGCACGGTCCGCGGCGTCAAGATGGGCTGCCAGGCCTTCAGTCGCTGCTGGCGAAAGGCATTGTCTGTCCACCGTCATCAGCCCACTCTGTCCATAGCGCGCGCGCATCGGAGCGCATCGCATCGTATCTCAGCTCACTGGGAGGCCTCCTGCTCTTCGGCTGGTCCTTTTTGTCCACCTCTTCGCTGCCCTGCGTGCTGTTGGCGTCGGTCTGCTGCTGCAATTGCGTCGTTTGCGACATGTCGGCGATGGTGGTGGTGGGTAGAAGCTACGAGGGTGAGGAGGAGGAGGAGGACATGGGAAAGAAGGGAGGTGGAATGAATCGGACTCAGCTCAGGCACTAGGAGGTAGGAGGTAGAGGTACCTCCTACTACCAAGTAAAGAGGGACGCGAGTGTGTCCTCGCCTCCAGCTCGTACTGACATGCTTACTTAGCCTCGTACAGGGATGCCGTGGCTGACGATCCGCGGCCTTCCCTCACTCTTGGACCTCCTCCGCTTCTCGCCGCTCATGTACCTGACTATTCGATACTCAATTATACCATTTGACCCCCATTGTGGTGGTCTGTTGCAATATCATGTCATCATGAAGCGAATCAGAAGTTATCTAGGTACGTAGGTACAGAAACTGAAAGCAGCCTGTGTCCCGAAACCGTTGTTGTGTAGAATACATATATATATACCTCTTACTGTCCTAAGCTTCGTATGCAATACGAGATCTTGCGCTGCCACATGCATCAGGTAGTTGGTTGTTCTACCTCCTACCTCCTATGCCTTTATCATCATCTCGCCCAAACGCTGAAATTGCTCTCGACCAATACTAGACCACCTTGCGGCAACAAATTCATGCCTCTTCCTTAGCGTGCGTTATTGCTCCTCTTGGCCCACTCTCTTGTACTTCCCACTGCCACCCCCATTCGAATCCTCTCCGCCACGCTTCATCTTGTCAGCCACGTTGCTGAGCCAGCCCGCGACACCTTCGCCTCCTTTGCCGTTGCCGAGCATCGGCTTGCCATCCTTGATGTCCACCTCCGGAGGCTGCAAGTCCAATTCGGGAATGTCGCCCCCTGCTTGATCGTCACCCAGGGTGAGGGATGGAACCGGTGAGCGATCACCAAAGAGGGACGCGGCTTCGGCGAGAGTTTCGGGTGTGGGTGCGATGGTCGTGGCATCACCAAAGATGGAGTTCATGTCTTCGAGGCGGACGTTGGCAGTCTCGGGGTATATGAACCACACTATTGATTACACGTCAGTCAGTATACACGGGCTGTGACAGGTATCTCTCTCGCGCATGCCGACTTACCGACTACGAAGCTGACAGCGCAGAAGAAGGCATGCAGCAGGTACAGTCTCCACTTGATGGCTTGCTGGAGTATCGGCGTCATTTCACCGACGAGCCAGTTGAATGCCCAATTCGTCGCAGTAGACAAGCTTGCACCCTTGGCTCGGATGCTCAAAGGCAGAATCTCTGGAGGGTAGAGCCACGGGATCGGTCCCCACGAGTATCCAAAAGCGGCATTGTAAATCATCACGAATATCACGACCAAGGTGGGCGTGAGGTGAATGTCGATATAGATGAAGTACGAGATGGCCGAAAGGGATATGACCATCGCTACTGCACCGGACAGCAGGATGAATCGGCGGCCTAGGCGATCAACCAGGTACCAAGGGGGTATCGTAGATGCAAGATACGTCAGGCCATTGATACCGGTCATCAGAATGGCATCTCTGCCCACCCAGCCTGCTTGTTCAAAGACCAGAGGTGCATAGTAAGAGATGACGTTGATGCCGTTGAGCTGCGCGAGGGCTTGTGCGGACATGGCGATGAACACACGCTTGTAGTAGCGCTTGAACATGTCCGCGTATGAGCGCTCTCCCTCTTGACGTTGCAGCAAGACATTCATCTTGATTTCACGATATTCGTCACGAGCTTTCTGGTTGTGAATGTCACCCTTGCCGTAGAGATTGGCAATCACCACGATGCCCTCCTCGTCGTGATCATTGTCCAGCAGCCATCGGGGGGACTCCACAATCAGGAAACTTCCCACGGCGAGAAGACCTCCCATGGCCACCTGCATGAGCAGAGGGAGGCGCCAGGCCCAATGTCCGTCGATGTAGCTACAAAAGTAGTCCACCCAGACACTGCACATGTAGCCAAAGATGTTGCCCGAGAACTCGATGCACGCCAGCTTGCCTCGATTGTGTGGAGGACTGATCTCGCTCTGGTACACGGGCACAATGGTACTCAGCGCTCCCACACCGAGACCAGCGATGATTCTTCCCAGCATCATCATGGGCATGCCAGTAGCAAAGGCTTGGATTGCGCCTCCGACCACGAAGATCAAAGCTCCATACAGTATCGTCTTCTTTCTGCCGAGCAAGTCTCCAATTCTCCCGACTGCGATGGACGAGATGAAAGCTCCCACCTCCAAGATGGCAACCATGGTTCCAATCTCTGCGGGAGTCGGCTGGTTGAAGTAGTCTTTGAAGTACGGACCTGTGATGATGCCGGACATGACACCCTGATCGTATCCAAACAGGAACACGCCTAACGACACGAAGATAGACAAGAAGTACACGAGCTTCTTGCCATGCAGGCCGTGCATGCGCGCAGGGCCATCGCCGGGCGCCATGGTGCGAGCGAGGAGTCTCTGACCCCAGCTGAGTGGTATGCGTGGTGGAGTGGGAACGACAATATCCTCCTTTCTCGTGACGAAGCCAGACTGGCCGTGACGTTTCTCGCCGTGGGAATGGTTCGAGGCGTATCGGACGTGTTTGGAGGAACGATGCTTTCGACTCTTGCGAGGACTCTCGATGCTGACGCTGTCTCGTAAGCGGGCGGCCAACGGGTCTTCCTCGTCTGCAAGTTGGTCGACAAGATCGCCAGTGTCGCTCCACAGCGAGAAGTCGTCGTCGTCGTCGTCGTCTTCGAAGGAGTTCGAGCGCCGCCGGAGGCGTTCACGGTCCTTCTCGTTGTAGGACTCGCTGCTGTGTCGTCGGGCCGAGGAGGACGAGAAGGTGTGCAAGGGTATGGTCTGCTGTGGGTTACGGGCAGAGGTGTCTGGTGAGAACGGAATCTTTGGAGACAGAGGCTGTTCGGCAGCCTTCTGACCGACAATCGGTTGGCTCAAAGAGGAAAAAGAGCGAAAGCCGTGCGTGTGTATACTATTGCTAGCCAAAGCTGCAGCAGCCCCAAGTCCAGTGTCCAGTCAGTATGCGGACAGCAGACCAGCTAGGTTGTTGCTGCTGCAAGGTGTCGTAAGGATGTATGTACAGTATGTAGGTAGGGTAGGGTAGGGTAGTGTAGTGTAGTGTAGAGGAACTCCAATCGGCGGCGCTAGTAGGAGGTAGCACTCACTGCCAGTAGGAGGTACCTCCTAGCAGGGCTTCGGCTCTAACACTCTGTTGATATCGCGCTTGAGATCTCAAACAAGAATTGGATGCCAGTTGAAGGGGACAGGGTGGAGCATTGGCTTTGTGCGACGGGGAGAGTAGGCAGTCATGTACCTAAGGTACAATGTATGTACTGTAGGTATGGATGAGATGAAATAGCTTCCCTCTCTCTCTCTCTCCCTCTCTCTCCCTCTCCCTCTCCCTCTCCCTTACCTCCTAAGGTAGTACCTCCTACGCCTTGACGTACATAGAAACATTAAGAACCCCCGAAATAACCTACAGTATACGTATATATATATATGCCCGCGTGCTGATCCGGGCTGAGCGCGCCCCTATGCCTCCTATTCGTTGAGACGACCTCATCTCATCCCATCCTATCCCATGCCCATTCTATCCCGCGTGGAGATCGATCCCCCGTTCTGCCGAGGCGGACTAGACTAGGGAGTACGTCTCCATACCTATTTCTCTAATGATTGTTTGTTGTAAACCTCCAGTCGTACAACACATCAGGTCTCTCCTCAATAAATACATGTACGCAGTCGAATTCCCTCTACAGAGAAGAAGACACTCCCTAGGTACATGTACCTACCACCTTTGACCTACGCAGAAAACAATTCGCTGCTGAATTCCAGATCACGTCCGAACCAATCAAAGAGAGAGAGAGAGAGAGAGAGAGAGAGAAGTTGAAAAGGGGGAGTGAGTGAGTGAGTGAGTGATTGCACATCATGTTGCGTAGCTGCTTTTTAGGAGGAAGTAAAGACTTCATGATTACATGTGTACCCAAGGTGTAGGTAGGTAGGCAAAGGACTTTCGTATCATCATCATCATCATCATTCTTCAGGCATGCTCGTCGTCGTATGTATCGTTGGTTCCAAAAAAGTTCATCATTTTCCACAGAAAGACTCGCGAGGATTAATCGCCACCACCATCGTCGCCGCCGCCGAAATCACCTCCATCGTTATCTTGGCCGTCCTGGTAGCCATCTTGGTATGCGTCCTGTTCGTGGTCGCCGATCTCGTCCGCGATCAAAGCTCCACCGAGCACACCAGCTCCCAGACCCAGCGCCGCTCCTCCCGCCATTCCCATGCCTCCCATACCACTCTTACGAGGTGGCTGACTATACATGCCTCCTTGAGGAGGGTATCCTCCATATCCTCCTCCGTATCCTTGCTGAGGGTAGCCTCCATAGCCTCCACCTCCTCCATATTGCTGTGGAGGATGTCCCGAAGGTCTCGAGCTGCTGCCGCCAGCCAGTTTACTTGTGATCTTACTCAGAAAGCCCCCCTTCTTGCCTCGGTCCTGGTCGCCATATGGCGCAGGACTGCTCGATTGACCATACGCCTGCTGGCTATACGCTTGCTGGCCGTATGCTTGACCGGGCGCTGAGCTCTGGCCAGGAGCACCGTGATTGTAGTATCCATCACTTGTGCCTCGGTTGCCGCTGCGTGCATTCTCCTCTTCTTGCAGTTTTCGCGCCAGCTTCTCATCTTCGGAGATGTTATTGCTACCCGTTGCCCCTCCGCTACCGGCATATGGATTGTTGCTGTTCAAGTATCCGCCCTTTTCGGGTCCAGTCGCCTGTGCTGTCGAGTGATCGTACCCCGGTGGAGCGCCAGGCGGAGGTGCGCCTGCGGCACCGAAAACGGGCTCGGTAGGCTTTTCCCACTGCGATACGCCCGTGTGTGTATTGACATAGAACCACTCGTTGTACTGTGTGTTCCAGACTGCTTTCCAGCCCTGTTGTTGCGTTAGATCTGTTGAGCTCGTGGCGCCGAGTTTCAATTGCACACTTACTTCTGGGATCTTTGGAGGCGGCGGGCCAGGCGGAGGTGCGAAGTCTGCCATGGTGAGTGTGTACCTGTGTAGGTGGTGGAGCGAGAATGGATGTGTTGGAAAGTGAGCGGCTCCAGGTCTTCCTGTCGAGCTGTTTCTGTCAGCGCGCGCGCCACCAACAATGACGTTGCTGTTGCGTCCCGCAGATGACCGAAGTGCCGATACACCTTCTTCACGTTGGAATGAAGTGCCGAGTCGCCGACAGACTGTCCTGCCATGGTTCTTTAACTTCTTTTCCAATGATACATGTAATCGATATCTCCAGGCTCCCGGCTTCAGTAACCACAAGAATACGGTGAATACCTCCTCTCGGAAGTTCCTTTCTCAATCTCGTCTCATCGTTCTTTTGAAACTGAAGACGATTCGCAACTCAGGTACTGTACAGTGTACAGTAATGCAAACCTTGCAAGGGAATCACCATTGAATAGTGCCCCGTGTTGATATGACGCTTGATACAAGCATGTTCCTCAGCTTTCCCAGGCGACTCCCTGCTCAGGGTCCCAGGTGTCAGGTGAATCATGAATGAATTATGTAGGTGCCTGTGAAGCGGCAAGCATGATCATGATGACCAAAGTAGGTAATCACTATATGTATGTTTTGCCAGTGCGTTGAGTGAATTGCAGCGTACGCGAAGGCATACCGGACCACTGCGTTGTAGTACCTAGGAGGTACTGTACATAGTGCGGTACTGTAGAACGACCGTACCGATGACCAGAAGAAGCTAGCTGTTGCAACGCTTTTCCCTCCCCTGGCCTCCCCCCCCCCCGTCTCCGAC
>JH792483.1:365791-379711 GCA_000291705.1 Sphaerulina populicola P02.02b
CCCCCNCCCCCCCGTCTCCGACATTAGTTCTCACAACACATGCAGAGGTGATGAAACAGACAGATACGGGATTACGGGAGTAAAGGGACCCCCCTACCTCCTATCCCCCATGTGTGCAGTGTAGCAGCAGCAGCAGCGAGAATCACATGCAAAAGAACCGTAAAGCGAATCTGTCTGGATCGGGTCGGACATGCGCCGTTGCAGCAGCTGCCAGACCCGCGTTATTCTGCTGCCTTTCGCTTCTGGTCGGCCTTGTCATGCCACACCACCACCCGGTACCATCTTTTCGAGTTAAAAAAAAAATGGAAAAAAAAATGGAAAAAAATCGGCGTCCGTGTGACCACATATGCGTAGACACTAGACAGCACTCTTTCTCCAGGGCTATATCTATAATCTCAGTGTCAGATACAGACCGTACTCCGCCTCGAATATCACCTCTTTCTCAAAGGGAAGACCCCGGTCGATGACGGTTCTCACTGGGCTGCGGCTGACTGAGAGACGTGAATGCACGTGCGAGCCTGGTATTATTAGTCTGGAGTGAGCAATATCACCAAATGAATGCCGATAGCGAGGAGGCATCTGACGATGATGATGATAGATGACATTCCTCGCAAAACATAAACACAATCAGGTACACTAAACTGCGTATACCTCTGTACACACTCGCCCCCCCCCCCCCCCGCCGAAGCACTCCATCGATCTCTATCTCAAATCGTCTGGCGCCCGCACATCAAACATGGATGAAACGGGCTATTTCCCCCCTCTCGAGGATTACCCTCTTCGTCAAATAGCGCCTGCTCGACCGGTACATGTGCCACAACCTCAGCTCACACTGCCCACGCA
This sequence comes from Sphaerulina populicola P02.02b, assembly GCA_000291705.1. NCBI lineage: Eukaryota > Fungi > Ascomycota > Dothideomycetes > Mycosphaerellales > Mycosphaerellaceae > Sphaerulina > Sphaerulina populicola. The sequence continues at coordinate 366,635 of JH792483.1, forward strand.
GCAGCAGCAGCAGCAGCAACAGCACATGTCCTCCCCTGTTTTCCGAACCGACATCGCCAGCGCAGATATGAGTGAGACGGCACCATCATCTCAGACATGTTCCTGTCCGATACTGGATCCATGCATTCTAGAGACATTGGCACTTCTACAAGGCTCATTAGGCCTACTTCGGGAACTCAGCGAACAACAACACAATGAAGACGCCAAATTATCGGCACTCCTCGCTCGGCCCTGCCGACTGAAAATGACCATTATGGACCTCTTGCCCCTCCCCGAGGAGTGTGAGGGCACAGAGCGCGCTTTGAGCTCCTCCCTGCTGCTCCGCCGTGACACCTATCGATCTACACCCGCAACTCCCGACCTGTGCTCCTATGTGCGTTGTCGACTAGATGACCTCTTACTGGACCCCGTCGATGCACTGGCACCCATGCAGCATTGTCTCAGTGTTCTCCTCCACATTCTCGACTTTGACACTCTCGAATTCCGCGCCCATTTGCGACGACTGAAGACTCTGTCCGACGACAACAACAACAACAACGAAATCGACCTGATGTGTCGCGCGTACGATCATTTGGCCAAGTCTACACCTAAAGTCTTTCGCTCGCAGTTTGGCGAGAAGTTGGATATGCTCGAAGCCGCAGTGGAAGGTCTGGCGGATCAGATTGCGCTGGCCGATGATGCCGATGATGCCGCTGATGATGATGATGATGATGATGCCGATGATTTCGAGATTTGGGCTTCTTCACCACTGCACGGGGAAATTGTCGAAACTACTGCTGTGGCTTCGACTAAACGCTTCTCTTGCACAGTTGCCAAACTCATTACTATTCCACGCTCGACCGCTTGCGTATGATGGCTACATTACCTATACGAGCAGTGTGACGGGGTGGAGCGCCTGCCAAACTTGGAACTGAAGTTCATGGCGACTAAACTTACCTCCCTACCTACCTACCTACATACCTGACCTTAGTATGTAGGTAGGTAGTTGGTAGGTAGTTGGTACCTTACCAAGTTCTTCTAACATCATGCAGGGCTGCCAGCCCTCCCTCCTAGGACGAGCACTATCTTTTACCAAAACTGCATACATCATATCTACCTGGTATCTACCTGGTATCTACAGTACCTACATACATCTACATACATGTACATGTAATGTATGCAGTATTAGCTTCCATTGCATAGAAGCAACACATTACCTATCCCGCGGGACACTTGGAGGAAGCAAGGTACTGGGAGGTAGCTACAGTAGGCAGGGTTCAAGCTCATACAGGGGATTATTGCCTAGGTGTGTATATTATACTGAGGTATGGAGAAGAGAGGGAGGGAGAGAGAGAGGGAGAGGGAGAGAGAGAGGGGGAGGGGAGGGAGAGAGAGAGAGAGAGGAGGAGAGAGGAGAGGAGGAGAGAGGAGAGAGGGAGAGAGGAGAGAGAGAGAGTGTGTGTGTGTGTATGTGTGAGAGAGAGAGGGAGGGAGAGGGAGGGGGAGAGAGAGAGAGTGTGTGTGTGTGTGAGTGTGTGAGGTAGATAGAAGAAGAAGAAGAAGAAGAAGAAGAGGTCTCAAGACATAAAAAGCGATTTCACCAGGTACATGTACATACCTACCTATTCTGTAGGTGCTTTACTTCCATACCTTATTTGCTTACAACAACACATTCACAAACATACTTACCTACATGTACCTTACATGTAGGTATATAAATACAGATGAGTGTGGCTGTTCAAAAGTGATGATGATGGCGATGGTGAATGTGGGCACTTTTTGTTGTTGGAATATGTCTTATTTTGACTATTCAACATCTGCGCTATCTCTCTCTCTCTCTCTCTCTTTCGAGCAGTCTCTTTCAAGCAGTCTCTTGCTTGTTGGTGGAAGTCTGGAAGACCCAAGGTCCTTTTGCGACTTGTGACTTGCTTCAGTGCAAGTTATTCTGGTATCGTACCTGCCTGCCTTTTGTGGCCGCCTCAGTGGATGGCTGGGTGGGTATTCAATGTATTCATCTCCATCTCTCCATCTCTCCATCTCTCCATCTCTCTCTTTCCCTCTCTCTCTCCCTCGGGCTCTCTACAGCTTTTGTGATTCCTTGCAACATGCTCTCTTTCTCCTGTTCAATTCTCAATCACCTCCACCCCCACCTCCACCTCCACCACGCCCCCCTCTCCCTCTCCCCGGACCTCCTCCTCCCCGCCCACCTCGTCCTCGGCCGCGATCTCCTCGTCCACCACGGTCACCCCTCTGTCCACCAGGACCACCAGCACCTCCTCCTCCTCTCCCCCCGCGCTGCGACTGCTGATTCGCCTGCTGATCCTTGACCACATCCACCACCTCGTCCGGCACGCGCAAATATTTGATCTATCATCATGACACACAACAGTCAGCTCACACTCTACTCAATCGCTCCTCCTCCTCCTCCTCCTCCTCCTCGTCCTCCTCCTCACAAGCACCATATCAAGCGAGATTGACTTTTTCTGCAGCTTACATTATTCCCTCTGACATAACACTCGGCCAAGCGAAAGAAATGATCACCCTCGGGACTCGTTTGCACGACTTCTTTCAGAGTGATGTTCATGTAGGTGTCGCAGCTGACGAGATGGCCGTTGAGAGTTTCGCCGGTTTTGAGCTCGACGAGCATGGGGTGGCCTTGGGCTGCGGTGAGGAGGCCGAGGGGCAGCTGATGATGAGGAAGAAGGTTCAGTAGTGGGCTTTGGATTGGGAGAGTGATGGCAACTTACCATGGTTGGAATGAGTGGGTTGGGTTAGTAGTTTGACGTGGATGTTGAATGGGCGGCTTTTGGGAGAGCAGTCGCTGTAGGAGGTGGCAGTCGGTGCGGGTGCTTCCTTGGCTTAGTAAGCCTCATTCTCTCGATTTGGCGCGTTCCTGGACGAGGTTCGCCATGTGGCCAGGTGACAGGGATCAGCACCTTTCGCTGACGACGTCTCCCTTGGTAAGTCACCATCACGATGGAAAGAGCCGTCAGCCGCGCGCGATGCTCGTACCTACGGCTGGAGGTAAGTTGTGCACGCACGTCACGTCACTGGACTGGACTGGACTGGACTGGCCATATCTGCTTCATCTCTGCTTCTCTGACTCGCCATCAATGACCTGACCTCTCCTCTTCCACTCCCACTCCCACTCCCACTCCCGCTCCCACTCCCGCTCCCTCTTCCGCTCCCTCTTCCGCTCCCACTCCCTCTTCCACTCCCACTCCCTCTTCCACTCCCACTCCCACTCCTCCACTCCCACTCCTCCACTCCCACTCCTCCACCTCTGGCGTCCACCACTTCCAACTCGACGCCTCCGACACGCCAGTGACATGTACGATCAGCGGAATGGAGTCGACCTGGGAGACGGAGCCGAGCTCGATATGGACCTGGAAATCGACTCTCTGCTCCATCTAGAGGCGCAAGCGCGCCACTTGTCGACCCAGATCGCCGCCAAGAGACTGGGCATATCGAAGCACTTCCGAGACCATCGTGAACATGTCTTACTGGGCCATATGTTACGCCAGTGTGAGGGCGTCCTCTGCGCCGCAAAGGTCATCGCTCAACGCGTATGTGACAAAATGGGCGTCGAGACGGAGCCCAATTTCACCTACGTGCAAGCACCCGACTCCAGTACCCAACAGCTGATCCCCATCGACAGCGAGGACAAGCAGGATGACGTGCAACATGCACCACAGACTGCTGCTGCTGCTGCTGCTGCACCCGACTCCAGCCTGTCTCGCAACTCTCTCGCTGGAAATGGTCACTACACGCTGCGCACCAGTGGTGCAGCCATCCGACAGTCCATGGAAATCGTGTATCCGCAGAGCATGCTCTACCGTGTGCTCGGCGTGCTGTTCAGTGCCTTTGGGCTGACCGCGCTCTGCGGCTTCATCCGACGGAAATGCATGTCGGCCCGCAGAATGGTCGACGACTTGGCCGAGCGCGAGGAGAGACGAAACGCCAGAGCGTACCGTCGTGCTGCTCGTCGAGCCGATATGCGCAAGCGATGGGACGATTTTCTGCGGAGCCTGTCGTGTTTCAGCATGCGCGGACAGGACCCTCAGGTGGGAAGCTACGAGGAGAAGCGGGCACTGATCCTGCAAGATGCTTTCCTGGAGCAGGGTGTCGACGCTGCGGAACAGGGCGATGTGATGGAAGCGCAGATTCGCCAGTTGAGGAATGCACATGAAATTGTATCCAGTCTCGTACGAGTGGACCAGTACCGGTATGACTTGGCTCCGCTGGTGATGAACAATCCGTTGCCGCCGTCGCCGATGCCACTGCTTCCTTTTCCCCGAAGGTCTCGATCCAGCACTGCGACCCTCCCGTCGTACACATCTGAGCTTCTGCCGGATTATCAATCTCGCATCTCTACCGTCTCCACTACCATTGCAAGCAGCAGGAGTAGCAGCATCGACGACTCCTCAGAATATACTCCCACGACTTCATACCATCTTGAGGTAGCCGCAGCCGAAGGGGAAGAAGACGCCTCCACTACTGCCGACACCGACAGCACTCCACGGCCCTTCAGTATTGAAGTAAGCACCGGAACGAGAGGATCACAGCTCACAGATATCAGCTCGGTGATTGAAATATCCCCCCGTACGAGCGAGGAGACTCTTCGCACCTTTCCGCGCTCATCCATGGCCTCTCAAGACACGGACCTGTAAACATCTCTCTCTCTCATCTGCCGTGACAAATTTAGACGACACGAAGCTCCCATGAAAGAAACATCTGGGACGCTGCTACGAACCGGCGAACGACGCCTTTTTTTATATTTTTTTTTTCTTTCTTTGAATGTTGGCATGTATGGCGCTGGTAGGATGGGTTGTCTTTGGATCGCGTCACTTGCGGCAAGAGCATCGTTCCACTGAAGGAACTTCTTGATCGTGTACTTTGCTGGTTTACTTCTGGCTGCCTTTGAGGACCGCAGGTCCTTCCCACGGCAAGCATCACTGCTGCTACGATTTCGCGGGCAGGACATGGTATGAACAAGGCGCCAATTCATAATGAATCTTGGTTGCACAAAATGAATTGAACGCCGTAGCGAAGGAAGCGTGCCCACACCACGTACCTCCGCACAGTCTGCGTTTCTACACACCAAATGATTCGTAATCGCGCCCACGAGCCGGAAGGGCCGCGATACAATCAGTACTAGGTGAGGAAGCGCTACGGATTTCGTACGCAGACCAACTGCAACTTTCACTCATTTCTTGCTACGATAATATCTCAACCACATGGAAAATTCATCAATGTGTAGTGACGCGGTATGGGGGTTAAATCTGGTCTGGCGAACCGAACTGGCATAATCATTCGAGCTCTGCTGAATATGTGCTGCAGCACACAGCAGTCGACCCCATTCACTACGATCGATCTTGCGAAACGATCGATAGTCGTGTTAGCGCATTCAAGGACCTTCCCACCACCACCACATTCTCTCCGAGCGTGTCATAGGAGGTACCTTGCGACTGGGCCCCCGATATCGACCCTGGCCGCGGCTCGGCGCTGTGTGTGTCATGGGCATGGCCCTCATGGCAGGCCTCGCGTGCAGAAATATCAAAGTTCGTTCCCAGGATGAAGCTGGCAGCTTGATATATGTGTAAAGGCTAATGCTATATGTGCAGCGTTTCGACTACGCCCAGGTACGTCACGATCTGCATGACCACGACTCGTGCGATTCGGGCTTCACTGCTAGCGACTCGCCAGCCGTGGGCGTCTTGCCCTGGAAGGTGTTCGCGATTGCGAGAACCACGATCGAGAACGGCTTGTCGCCGTCAAGATAGGAGGTAGGCGTCATGTTCTGTTTTAGCATCGTCGGGCCGTGAATGATGACGCCGGTGAGGTATGCTATGCATTGGCCGCGACTCGTCTCACCCGCCTCTTCAGCAGTGATGTAAGGATACATTTGGAAAACACATCCACTTCGATGGGAGGGACAATATTTCTCTGAATTAGCATTATAATCACCAAATCACAACGAGAGCGCGGGCCGCACTCGAACGAACATTATTGATTCCAACATGCGTTTATTTGACAACTCCGCCATCAAGATTGATTTATTCCCAGGCAAGAAAGACAGGAAGAATGCGAAATCCCAGAATGTCGCACAACCGAAGCTGTCGCGCGAAGCAGCTCCTGCCGCGTACAATGCGGTTCAGAAGGTTCAAAAGGAGGAGCCCAAGGCCACTGTGAAGGCAGAACCAAGGACCAATGTGAAGGAGGAGTCCAAGGCCAATGTGAAGGAGATGAAGGGAGTAAAGGAAGCCAAGAGCATGCAGAATATGGAGCGACCAACTTATCAAAGACCGAATACATCGCGATCGTTTCACCACGGCTCGACAGCGGCTACACTCGTGAATCACGCAGTCAGCGCAAACGAACACGACCGACCTCACCATGGTTCGACAGCAGCTACATCCGCGAATCACGCAGCCAGCGGAAACGGACACGACCGACCAAGTATCGTCCACTCCTCGGAGCAAAGCAATACCTCTCGTACATACCAGCAGCCATGGTCATCGCCGACACATGCTACGAGCCAGTCTGTAGACGCACACGAGAAGCCGCAGCAGCAACGACCAACCCCTGATCACTCGGAGCCGAGCAGCACCACCACCGATCATTATGTCTACCGTGACACCCCTGCTACCGAGTCCCCGACAAGCAGTAGCAACACCAACGAGAGATTGACCCGCGACCAACGACGATCCCGAGCAGACATGCAAGAAGAATGGGAAGCCGATCAGAGGTTGCGAACCAATATTCTGAAGGGTGCGCCCCATTCCACCAATAACGCTCTCAAGAACAAGCGCAGCAAAGCGGATATGATTCGGGCGGCGGAGAACATGGCGAGGACTCTGTCGAGGAGTCCTCATCGGAGTCCGGCGGGTAGGAGACAGTTGGGTGGTGGAGTGGATGAAATTCGTCCGGGCACGTCGTCGAGCAATGGGAGTTCCAAGTTCTCGCAAGGCCAGCAACATGCCAGTCCATCCAGAAGCACAACCACTAACCGCAGCGTCAGCCAGTCTCGTCACATGACTGGTACCAATTCTGAAAGCACCGACGAGGCTCAGCAAAAGGCCCAACATGATGGACTCAGTCCGAGTAAGCTGCCTGGTGTCGCGAAGAAGCAAGGGAAAGCCTTCCATTCCACCATCAAAACCTCTCCTCCCCTTTCCATGGAACCCAACAAGACTACTTGGTCTCCCACCTCCAGCATTCCCCGCAGGAATAATCACAGTCGTACGACGAGTGGTCAGAATACCACGACTTCCAGTGCTGGAACCAACACCACCAGCTCTGGCCCCAGTCACTCTCCCCCGCATGGTAATTCCAATGGCCACGTGCAAGAACCTGGCGTCCAACATGGCGGCTCTCCCAAGCAGAACAGAGACACACGCTCCTCCATTGACAACAAGAAGAGTGATCATCTGAGTATTGCACAGCGGCAGAACTTGGCAGCGTCGGAATATGCCAAGCATCAGCCTCAGCTCCAGCCCGTAATCAATCGGTCAAATGGCACGTGGGCGCCGCATGATGAGCAGACGAGGGAAGTTTCTGCCAATACCCAGAAGAGCCCTGACGCGGGAAGTGGAAGATCAGCAGTAGAAGCCAGTCAGATGCAACAGACGCACAACGAACCAGCCACAACCTCCCAGGATGTCAACACCAATTCGACCACCGCCAACCACCAGAGCAGAGACGGCAAGTCCACAAGCCGAAGCGATGTCTCGTACATGAACTACTCCCGTCCCGTCACCAACAACTTGACCTCTACCACCAGCCAAACTGTCAACCACTCTCGATCCAACACCGTCGACTCCAGCACCGCCACGGAAATGACAAGTAAAAGCACCCAATCGACTGCTCTCGCGAGCCGAGAAGTGGACTTTGCCAAACGAGCCCCTCCTCCTTCGAAAAATCGCAAGAAGCACACCATCAAAGCACCCCGAAGCAATTATGTGGATTCTGGAAACAGTACCAAGTCTCCTATGCAATCCCGGTTTGGTCTCGAGAAGGGCGGAGATGCGAAAAAAGTTGGTCCTGCTGCTACAAAGAAGGAGAAGCGCATGTCGGGTTTGGCGAGGAGTCAGATGAATGCCAATGACGATGATGCGGATGGAAGTGGCAATCATGCCAAGGTGAATTCTCCTGGAGCCGGAAACAGATTCAGCAATAGTCATGCTGTGAAGAATAATATTCAAAACTCTGTCAAGAATAATCCCGCCGCCGCCATCGGAGGAGGAGGAGCAAATCCATCACGTCGCGGGTTTACCACCACCACTACGACCAACAACAACAAGAAAAAACCAGCCCTCACTCTACCCGTCGCCACCACCAAAAACAACAACAACAACAACAACAACAACAACAACAATTCCAACGGTAACGTTGGAGGAGATGGAGGTGCCTCCAATCGAGCCAAAGTCGTCTGCATCAACAGCGCAGGCAACAGTACCGTGATCCCCACGCCAGCAACAGCGAGTTTTGCGGCATGGGGAAGTGGAGTGATGATGAATAATAGCAATCACAACAGCAGAAACAGCAGCAGAATGAGCTGGATCAGCAATAATGGCAGCGGCAGCAGAATGAGCCTTTCGAGAAATTCTGATTATGCTGCTAACTCTAACTCCAACTCCAACTCCGCTTACAATGACGGTGTTCAATATGATGGTGGTTTTACCGAAGGAGGAGGAGGAGGAGGAGGGGGACAACAACAACAACAAAAAGTCGTTTCGATCAACAACGGAGGCGGATTCAGTCCTCGATGTAGTGGACGAGTAGGAGGGGGAACAAGAGGTATGCAGCAACAGCAGCAGCAGCAGCAGCAGCAGCAGTATGATGGTAAGTATAATGATTACAGAAAAGTAGAAGAAGAAGGAGATGAAAAGAACTCTGTTGGCGGTAGAAAAGATAGTGGGCAGAGTCAGAATCAGAATCAGAATCAGAGTCGGAATTATGAGGGTGGGGGTGAGGTTGATGAGGGTGATGGGATGGTTCGTCGATGGGATTTTGGGGTTGTGGGGGGAAGGGGGGGTTAGGACTGACTAGGAGGTTGGAAGGAGGAAGGAAAGAAGGGAGGAGGAGGAGGATTATAAGGGGAACTTTTTTGTTCGTTTGTTTGGTTTGTTTTTTCTTGGACTTGATTTTGGGTGGAAGGGGGAAGTGTTCTCTTTTCCTAATTTCGTTCTTGGCTGGCTGGCTTGGCTTGGCTTGACTTGGCTTGGCTTGTATTTACTTTATATATTTTTTTGTTGAGTTGAGTTGAGTTGAGCTGGATGGGTTCAGGTTGGATTTCAGCGGGGGAAGGATTTGGATGATTGGTATATAGCGTTTTGTTTTGTTTTGTTTTTGTTTTGTTTGTTTGTTTTTTTTTGGGTTTTTTTGGTTGATGGTTGATGGTTGATGGTTGATGGTTGATGGTTGATGGTTGATGGTTGATGGTTGATGGTTGATGGATAGGGGGTGGATAGGGGGTGGATAGGATGGAGATGGGGATATGTGTATATGTGTTTGTATACTACTGCAACAACGATTTTATTGGTTTATGGATTGATTATTTTGATTGATTATTTTGATTGGTCTTATCTTCTTCTTCCTCTCTCTCTAGACAAGACAGGGACACCCAAACGTCCTTTTCCTTTTCCTTCTTCTCGACTCTTTTTCTGTCTTTTCTATCTTCTCTTTCTCCTTACTTTCTCCTTACTTTTCTCCTTACTTACTTTCTCCTTACGACATAGTATAAAAGAGAAATAAAAATGAAATAATAATCTACTCTGTATACCTATACATATATAGATAGGTACGCACGCACGCACGTATGTACGGGTACGTACGGGTAAGTAGGCAGACTTCTCTTGCTCTTGCTCTTCTCCTTTTTAGTTTGTGGACCCTTAGTCTAACTGACTGTCTGTCTCTCTGTCTGTCTCTCTGTCTGTCTGTCTGTCTGTCTGTCTGTCTGTCTCTTCTCCCTCTTCTCCCTCTTTTCCTTCTTCTCTCTCTTTTCCCTCTTCTCCCTCTTCTCCCTCTTCTCCTTCTTCTCCCTTTTTCCTTCTTCTCCCCCTCTCTCCTTAAGTCCGAGATAATAGATTGATAGATAGATAGACAGATCGATTGTTCTCCCTAAGGTATAGTAGTAGTCTATATTTCCCGAGTTGAAAAGGTAGTAGCAGTAGTAAGCTAGACGTTACTACTCGAAGTCATTAATTATTCTTTTACTATTTAGGTATATATATAGCTATAGATGAAGATGAAGATGAAGATAGAGATGAAGATGAAGATGAAGATGAAGATGAAGATGAAGATGAAGACGAAGATGAAGATGAAGATGAAGACGACGATGAAGATGTAGATGAAGATAAAGATGAAGATGAAGATAAAGATGAAGATGAAGATAAAGACGACGATGAAGATGAAGATAAAGATAGAGATGAAGACGAAGACGAAGATGGATAGTAGACCGTAAAGCCTATCAGGAAGAAGAAGAAGAAGAAGAAGAGTACCTACCTACCTAGGTACATTACATACCTACAGAAAAGAAGAATCTAGAGTCAATTTTTTATAAATCGCCAATAGTGTCTGTCTGCTGGTCTAGTAAAATTTAGAATTGGCAATTCACCCTCCTCCTCCTCCTTCTTCCTCTTTTGTGTCTGCGAATAGTACGCGGTAAAAATTGAGGAATGGTAATTTGATAGGTTAGGTAGGTAGGTAGGTAGGTAGGTAGTAATTTGGTGTGAGAGAGAGATGATATTGGCTTCGGACCGGACTTGTGGGACGGGTGTGCATTGATATTACTGTAATTGGCGAATTTACCTACCTAGAGAACATTCAATAATGCGTTAGCAGTGTACAAGTAGAGAATGAGCATGAAAGCACAAGGGAATGATCTGCGCAACCTGGTCCGCGCATGGAACATTTTCTATTGCCGGATGTGGGCATGATCCATAACATCATTATGTGTGAGAAAGTAGTCGCTTCTGAAGTTTGGATTGAAGTCTACATCTCCGTGCACTTCACGTCTGCGCGAAAAAAGGGTACAGCAGCGGCAATCGTATTGGGCTCACTGCATCTGCACCTGTTGTGGGCCACAGCCATTCAACGCCGCAGTGCCGTCCTATGTCTAGGCCACCCAAACACCTCCGATGCAAAACCCACAGACCAGATATCGCGGGATGACCATTGTGCACACTCCCACTCTACCTGTTGGACTTGGCAACACGCTCGAGCTCATCCTTCTTCTTGATGGCGTAGCTGTTGCTGCTACCCTTGGCAGCGTTGATCAGCTCTTCTGCCAAGCACTCAGCGACGGACTTGATGTTGCGGAAGGCGGCCTCGCGGGCTCCGATGGTGAGGAGGGCAATGGCCTGGTTGACACGGCGGAGGGGCGAGACATCGACGGCTTGACGACGGACAGTTCCCGCGCTTCCAATACGGGTCGAGTCTTCGCGAGGACCGCAGTTGACAATGGCGTCCACGGCGATCTGGATGGGGTTTTGGTCGGTCATGATGTGGATCTGCAGTGGGTGTTGGGGTTAGTGTCCTGTTCTCTTGTGCAACTCCATTCAAGCGGGACTAGAGAGAATGGAGTGGGTGATACGCACAATCTCGAAGGCGTGTGCGACGATGCGCACAGCCATGAGCTTCTTTCCGTTGTTGCGGCCGTTCATCATGAGCGAGTTGGTGAGACGCTCAATGATGGGGCATTGTGCCTTGCGGAAACGCTTCACAGCGTATCGGCCAGCCGAGTGGGAAATGTACACCGGCTGTCGGATCTGGATGTAATCGCTGTGGTATCCCAGTCAGTCTCAATTCGCTCTTTCTGGTGTCCCACATCTCCTCTTGCTGCCACCGCCATGGTGTGCTGCACCATGCGCGTCGACCCAAGTCCATGGAACATGTCGGTGGTGGGTGAACGTACGTGAGGGAGATGTCACGGATCTCGACATCCTCGTAACTCCACTTGTTGAAGAGCTTGGTCTGGCCAATGTTCTCGACAACATCCTTGGGCAGCACCGAGTAGTTTGGCGCCTGCTCGCTGACCTCAACCTCGCCGTCAGACATATTTGCGATATTCGACGTGCTCCGGGGACAGATGCGAGAAGGATCGTCTAGCACAGGTTCGTATCAGTATGGTGGTCGCTGCGATGGTAGTAGGCGGTAGTGTGTGCTCACAGGCAAAGAGTGCGCTGGGTGTAGGATGCCTTCTCGTCGCGGTGCAGTATTCGTCAAGTGAGGTGGTAATGGACGATTCGGGGTGAGCACTCTCAATTCTGGGCTTGGCAAAGTGCATAGGCGGCCGATCCCGCACGACTCATGCTTAGATAATCGGGTCTCACTCTTTCCAAGTTACCTCCTACCCTACCTACCCTACCTCCTACCTCCTCACTTGGACATTCAATATAATCCTCTCGTCTGCTCTCATGTGCAGCGAACGGGTTGAACCAGATCATCACTTCCCGTTGCAAAGGCAGCACTCCTCGCCTGACACTCGCACGCTGAGTGCCACACTCCACAAACCCCGAACCAGACTTTGCAAGCATAATCGCATCGTCAGTCTTCAGACCTGAGCTGATGAAACATGACATGAAGAACCACGTGGCCAAGACATGTAGGTATCTATATCTTCACACTGGTATTTCCCGCTCGCTTCATGTACACCACGGCAAACGATCCAATTTATTGATATATTATTAACAAACATGCAAGTGCTCGCATCAGCGGAGCTGAGGAACAATCATCAATGACGGTACCTGAATCAACCCCGTCCCTTCACACTAATACGAGTAAATTGCAGGCCAGGCCGCTCCGGTGTTCTCACAAGTGGTGTTTTTTAAGCTCTTCGACTCTGGCTAAAGGTGTCTAACAATCGCCACACACACAACTGCAAAGTAAGCCATGCGATGCGATGCAATGCATCATCATCATCATCATCAAGGTTTTCGCTGCCGTGTAAATAACGCCCCTCTGTTGACTGCGTGGATATAATGAGGTAGGTACAGCAGTGGCTGGCTGGCTGGCCATGATGACTGCATTCAGGTTGTGTTTTCATCATCAGCTTGAGAGCGAGAGAGAGAGAGAGAGAGACAGAGAGAGAGAGAG
>JH792483.1:379967-396151 GCA_000291705.1 Sphaerulina populicola P02.02b
GAGAGAGAGAGAGGAGAGCCGGCTTGCAGGCATAGGAGCTATAATAAAACACTTCTTCCCGTATGGTGTACAGTAAGCCGGATCATACAATACCGGGTGTACCGAGAGGGCAGACGTGAAAGCCGCAGGGACAGTGGATAGGTTGCGAGAACGAGGTAGGAGCAGGGACACATGATGGGTCGTCATTTACTCTTGGAGTAGAAGGTAGTATCGATTAACTCGGCTACATGTAAAAGAAACCAAACTAGAACGCTGATAGACCAGGCCAGAACGCCGCTCGAGAAGTTGTTGTCTCGACACTAGAGGCAACAATGAGGTCACATTTTGCTGTGGTGTGGGTATCATGTGATGCTCTAGGGACAGCCTTTGCCCACCACGATTGCCCTATCTTCCTAGGCTTTTATATTTTGTGCCGCTCTGTCAAGTTTGGCTATCAAAACAGCAAGTCCAGAAGTAGTCGAGGAGTCCGATGTAGTGCATGGCAAGTACGCAGGCGAGACGGTCAGGAGATCAACAAAATCCGGTTCCGGTAAACTCGTCACTGCGTACGCATTCACCTGGTTGAAGTTGTTATAGTGTTGTTGGAAGCCACCAAGATTAAGTTTGCTAAAGTTCTCCTCGGGTATCATGGCAAGATTGACTTGTGACTGGTCCGGTTGAGCTTGCGGGATCTGAAGCTGAGAGGCATCAAAGTTCAGATACTCTGGCTTTATATCCTGCTGAGATTGCTGCGGTTGCGGGTGGGAGTGTGACTGCTGGGGAGTAGGAGTTGGATGGACCGGGGCTTGATGTTGCGATGGGGGTTGCTGCTGTTGTTGTTGCTGTTGCTGCTGCTGTGATCGTGACTTGATCTGCGAGTTGGCCAGAGCCGAAGGATCTTGGCTAATGTCGTTGATGAATGGAGTGAAAGCTGGGTGGCGGAGCAGAGTCTCGATGAGACCGCGGTAGCGCTCATTCTCTTCAAGGAGAGCCTGGTTTTCTTGGCGCAGGCTGTTGCTCTCCTGTGTCTTCATGGCGACTTCGCCTTCAAGCTGTCCAATATACTCTGCAAAGAAGTTAGTCAAGTGATGGGACAAGAATTAGACATGCATTCACATACCCTTTCTGCGAGACCGGAAGGCACGCGCAGACACCTTGTTCCTCAGCTGGCGGCGCTCTTTGCTTGACAACTTCTTGCCCTCATCAGATGCAAGCAGTCGCTCGTCCTCGTCCATCTCCTCTTCGTCCTTCTTCATACGAGCAATGTGGGGAAGAACATCAGACGGCGAGCCGGCATCATCTGATCCACCTGCATTGTTCTGGCGCATTTGGTTCAGGAGTCGCGAGATGGATTCCTCTACGTGGGGCTCGGTGACTTGCGAGCTGCGCTTGCCATGCGACTGCTGAGGCGCAGGCGCGGTCGGGGCAGGAGCAGGGGCATGGCGGTACTGGGCTTGCTGGGCTTGAAGTTTCATCTGTCTTTGGTGGACGGCTTGAGCCTGAGCAGCCTTCTGCATGGCGGCTTGCTGTGCTTGCTGTGAATGCATGCCGGGCCATAGACGGCCCACATTACTCGCGGGTTCTTGCCCACCAACGCTGTTGGGGTCGACAAACACGCCCGACGGTCCGTCGTTGGAGTAGTACATGGACTGCGACGGTTGCGAGCCAAAGTCCATGGCCATGTCAGAGTCCATGTCGAGGCCAGAATTCCAGCCAAAGGCCGAGTTGAACTCGCCATCCATGCCAGCGTTAAAGCCATCGTACATTCCGGTCTGGGGGAGATTGGCCAGACTGCCGACGGGCAGACCAACTTGTTGTTTGAACTGTCCATAGTCGTGGCTGGGCCCACTGAATTGTTTTTGCTCCTCCTGATCGAATGGCGACATGGTGTCGGCCGCTTGTGAGGCCGAGGCGACCGTGGGTGAGGCTTGATTGGCGTCGCTGAAGTCGAAGAAGCTGTCCATGTCAAGTTGCTCCGTCTTCAGTTGTGGTCTGCTCGTCATTGCCGACAGCCCAAGTTGGCGGCGTGAGGGTGCGCTCGGGTGTGGTGAGCGGGAGTGTGGTGGAGAGGAGGGAGAGAGGGTGTTGCAGTGGTGGTGGGTGGTAAGTTGTTGTCAGGTGTCTATCAGGTAGTAGGATGGAGGAGAATTGGGGAGAGGGTTGAGCAGGCAGGCTCAGCAGTCACCACAGCGCATCTCATCTCACTCAGCCTGCCCTGCCCTGCCCTGTCCGCCCAGCGACCACAACACAAGTCCGATGTCCGACTGGACCGAACTCCCTGACTGCGCCCCAATGTTCATCCAACTTTAGGAGGCTCCACCATAAGCTCCGATTCTCCGACCTTGCGACGTGAGACCCACCTCTACCGTCCTTTCCGCTCTGCCAAGCTGCTGCCGATGTCTGCGCTTTCTTGGTGCTTCATGGCATTCCATTCACTACAGTCGTCTACATGTACCTCCTAGGCTTCTACTGCCACTCCAGCTCACTGCCTACCAGCACCATACCTCCTCTTCTTCCTCTTCTTCCTCCTCCTCCCCCTCCTCCAAATGCTCCCACATGTACCGTAGTAGAATGTGGGCGGCGGGCGCATTCTGGATGAGTTTCACCGTTGATGATTTTGACGTCAAGCAAGCGTCCAGACTCAGACAGTTCCGGCAGCAAGTGGTCCTCAGGAACCGGCGTCCTGTATTGGCAAAGACTGGAATGACCCTTGGGGGTCCCTTGGCCCTTCAGCACCCCTAGGACCCAGGTCGCGCATTCGGATCAGGGATCCTGAAACGGGCGCATTGCTCTCATCACAAAAGCCCGTTGCTCTACCTCCTACTACTTACTCATCATCCGTCATCTCCTGCGTCTGAAGAAATCTCTTCGCTTTCATTACCGAGATTCGCGAGTAGGAGCGGAGCAACCTAGGAATGTTTGCTGTACTGTAGTGCTACTCCAAGCATATACTACTACGGTACTACCTCCTACTGCGACACCTCAAGACTTGAAGTGGTTCCAGCTGGACTTTCGATCGTTTGACGCTAGAGCGGCTAGAACGTGCCGAAGTGACTCACTAGCCTTTTGTCGAAGGTCGTAACTTTCATGTCAGACAGCGGCACTTTTTCCATCTTTCAGTTATGCCTGCCTTTGTTCGGAAAATCTCGCTTTACTGCTAAGAAGTGTTCGCTGCTAGGTATTTGGGCTTACTAGGAGGTAGTAGGTTGTAGGTCGATATATATAAGGTTCTATACATGTAGTTAGGTAGTTGGTTGGTTGGTAGACTGCAAGCCCTATCTTGCTCTTAGAGCAAGATACAGGTATTTTCGAGACAAGTATCGGTCGTACGCCGTATAATCATCTTTTGAACCTCTAGGTAGGCAGAAAGTGTCATCACTATCAGCTATATTATAATTGTTATCAGACCTACCTCCTACTTCCCTAACCTTTTCCGATGTTTAGAGTTTTGTTGCGTCTTTTTAATGACATAGCGCGGCCTAGGCCCTAGATACGAAAGGCTTTTTGGTGACTAGTGATAGAAATACCTTCCGACGGGGTTTATGGCGATTTAGGTCAGAAAGACGTCAACAGAAGAATCTGAAGGGTCCGATGGAGAGAAGTGGGCACACCAGCTTTCCGGATATCATAGAGTCCGTTCTCGATACTCCGCGAGTCTCTGCTGTACACTTGCTCCATTCCACCTCTCCTGTGCTCCATCTTGGTCTGCGGAAGGTTCCAAGACCGGCATACCCACCTGTTCAATCGTAAAACTCGAAGCAATGTTGCCCCATTTCGCAGCTTCCACTACGTCGAAGTTGGTCCTCACTAGGCCGACTGCAAGCCCGCCGAGAAAACCGTTGCCGCCACCTGTAGGGTCCACGACACGGCTGGCGTGTGTATGGTATGCGGGTAGCCAGATTCTGTGCGTTGCTGATAGCACAAAACATCCTTCTGCTCCTGCACGAACAACAACAGCTCCTTGCTTGGCTGGTCCGATGCCTGCATCGAGCAATTGCTGAGCGTGGCTTTCGATGGCGGCTTTCGAGGGTCCCTCTGGAGGATGTGTGAAAGAGAACATTGCGGCCAGCTCGTCGTGGTTGGGACTAATTACATCTACATATTGGAGAGCTGTAAATGTATTGGGTAATTCTTCGGGTGTGCATAGGTCCGGCACAGGTTCCCAGATGAATACTGGTCTCGCCTTCTCTGGGGTGCTTGGACTGTTGTGCATAGAGGCTCGCTTAGAGAGTACCCCATTCACTTGATCAATGGCCCGTAAAGGACTACAGATCAGGTGGAATGATCGCGCTAGTGCAAGATCCGGAGTTAAATCGTCCGCTGTCAAACGTTTCTTCTCGGTCAAGTACTTGAAAGCTCGATGCTGGTTACCAGAGTATCCATTCCAGCCGCGCGTGGTCGGTGCAGCTCTGTCTCTGATGAGCGCCCCAGTTTTCCACGAGTGGATGGTTGCGCGCAGTTCGTCTGGAAAGTCATTGCCAGCATCCACTATCCAGCCAACGGAGTGTGAGTGCGGAGGCGGGGAGAAAAGGCGAGCACCACTAGAAATGAGCAGTCAAAGGTAAGCTGGAGTCTTGAATATGCCATTTGAGAAGCATGATGGCCCAGTTTCGAGCCTACCGCCGAGGCGAACACGTTAGGCCGGAATACCAGAATCTGCGCTATTTCATCCGGTAGCCGCCTGGGTCAACTCACATTGCACTGTACGTTCCCGCGCCCCCTATGACATTGAGTTGGGGCTCTTGGTTTGGTGCTTCCTTGGGAGGGTGGATCTCGTCAATGATGAACATGCCAAGAGTACAAAAGTCGATAGGGACTGCCTGCTCTGTTGAGGATGTCATGACGAAGGTTTTGAGCACGATGATTGTTAAGGAAGAGTCCGCATCACCTCACTCATCAGACCAGGTCGTTGCTGGACTTCACCTCACATCGTATCCAAAGTCTGCCGGCTGGCGCTTCGGGAGTATCCGTCGCATCGGGCCGAATCGATATGAGATGCTCGCATAATCCTTCCCTTCTGCAATGGGTGAATTGGTAAAGCGAATGCCATTATGCTACCCGTTGAATCATACCTTCTATTGGTAGTGCGGCAGCTATCGCTAGCAGCGACAATAGTATCCAGGCCCCTTGCATCTCGTGCTATTGAACGTGTAATCGATAGTGTACGTAAGAGCCTCCAGAGTCTTTGTGCTGCTACTGTTGAGGCTACGATCGAGGGCTATGCCGCTATACTAGCTGTAGTCTCCATTCGATAGTACGGAAAATTAGTCTACGTAGGTAGGTATCGATTGATTCTTCAAATACCAGAGATTGAGAGGTCGCGGTTGGAGAGATGGAAAGCAAACACGGAATACATGACGCCCACCAGATTCTCAGATGTTTCTACCGGCGACGCCCTACCCATCGACGTGGAGTCCTATGCGCGTCGTTCAACAGTAAGGAATCATCGAAGCCACTACTCGGACACGTCGCAAGAGGCCAGAGCCCTCATTAATGGATATACTTCTCACGCTACTGCCAAGATCGTTGTGGTATGTATATCCGCACGACGAACAAAATGCTGGGCTGTTTCGTCAGGCGGACAGCTTCTTCCGTCATGGCGTGATCATGATGGTCTCTCCAATTTCCACTCGCGATAGCACTGAAAGAGGTGTGAAAGATGAGGATGGGAATGAAGCACAAAGCTGCTTTGTCAGGTTTTTCACAAGCAAGCGTCCGCATTCGGAAAGGTGCAAACAAGGGTTGTGTCTCGGCTGAGAGTGAAGTAAAGAACTAAAGGGCCAGGCCCAGGGAGGGTTGTACGACGTGGAGTTGAAACAACCACAGGGCATACTGATCCATCATTCTTCACATCATCATCTAACCATCGACTTGAGCTTCACAGCACTGCACACTTCACGTGAGACATAGACGAAAGGAGTACCGAAGCTCTCCGTCCGCTCCCCGCGCACATCCTTGCCATCAGCCCCGTTCCTGGTTGGGTACCGCCGTCACGAGTGCACGAGACGACGCAACGCACAGCGCGCAGTGAAAGTGCAGGACAGTCATGGCCACCGCCACGGGAATGCACAACTTGACCACTTTGATCAAGAGGTACGTCGACATCATCATCATCATCACCACTTCACTTCCTCTGCATCTACTACTGCCTCTATCTCCACCGCTCCGCCTTCTCTATCTCTATCCACTCCCATCACAATGTCGGCGGCCATGGACAGCAAGGCGCACTTCGGCAGTGGCAGCCCCGTGGCCGTGGTCCCATCGACAAATCCGCTGAGTGCGCTTCTTCGCAGGCTCGAGGCAGCAACCTCTCGACTAGAGGACATCGCCGCTTCCTCCCAGGCATACGACGGCCTCCCCCGAGCAGATGGCACAGGATGGGACAATTCCTCCGCTGCTGCGGGCACGACCGCTATACCGAGTGCTCCGGAGCTGCCCTCCGCGACCCCCTCCGTCTCCCAGCAAACGATCAAGGCAGTCGAGCCCCTGCCGGCCCCGATCAGCGACATGGACGCCATCATTGGCAGCGAAGTGACGGCCTTTTTGCAGGCAGCAAAAGGCCTGGACCCGTTGGTGGAAGAGCAGGCAGCAGCAGTTGCTAAGGGCTTTGCTGATCAGAGGAAATTCTTGCTGGTGACTACGAAAGCGAAGCGTCCCGATCCACAATCTCAGACCTTCATGGAGCTCCTGAAAGACCTCCAGCAAGACTTGGGCACGGCAGGAGACATCAAGGACAGCAATCGTGGGTCTCCCATGAAAGAGCACCTGGCCATGATTGCAGAGGGTATCAGCACGCTGCAATGGCTGGTCATGGATGGCAAGCCAGCAGACGTGGTCGGAGAGATGATAGGCGGCGCGCAGATGTACGGGAATAGGATCCTGAAGACTCATAAGGAGGGCGATCAGGCACATGTGACGTTCGTGCGCTCCTACTATACTCTGCTCACAGCACTGAAAGAGTACATTAAGAAGCACTATCCGATTGGTGTGACATGGAATTCGACGGGCATCGATCCGGCACAGGCGATGCGGGAAGCCGACGAGGTGCCCACCACGAACGGCACTGCGCCTGTGGCACCTTCAGTAGGTGGTCCGGCTCCTCCGCCACCTCCACCACTCCCCAAATTTGACAATGTCCCGCCACCGCCACCGCCACCAGGTGGTGCGCCGGCTCCTGCTAAGAGCGGGAGCGACATGGGCGCAGTCTTCGATCAGCTGAACAGGGGAGAGTCTGTAACCAGCGGGCTGAAGAAGGTCGACAAGAGCCAGATGACACACAAGAACCCCACATTACGCGCGAGCTCGGCTGTGCCTGGCGATATCAGCAGGTCCAAGAGCCCTGGGCCCTCGATCAAGCCCAAGCCTGGAAGTCTACGTCAAAACAGCACCTCGTCGTCGAAACCGGCGCCGAAGCAAGGCAAGAAAGAGTTGGATGGTAACAAGTGGCTGATTGAGAACTTCGATTCTCCTTCAGCGCCAATAGAGGTCGAGGTCAGCATGACACAATCCATCTTGATCACAAAATGCAAAAACACAACAATCATACTCAACGGCAAGGCCAATGCCGTGTCGATTGATAACTGCCCGAGGTTGCAGATATTGGCAGACACACTCGTCTCTGCGGTGGATGTGATCAAGAGCCCGAACTTTGCGATACAAATCACCAATACTGTTCCTACCATTCAGCTGGACCAAGTTGATGGGGCGAGCATCTACCTCGGAGCCGAGAGTCTGGCTACGGAGGTGTACACGAGCAAGTGCAGCTCCATCAATGTCATTTTACCGCCTACTGCAGATGAGGATGACAGCAAGGAAGCTCCTCTGCCCGAGCAGATGAGGAGCTTTGTGCGGAATGGCAAGCTTGTCAGTGAAATTGTCGAGCATGCAGGCTAGTCGTGATTGAGGACATGTAACATTGTAGCAATATGTACTGGTACGTGAAATCAATCTACTGCATAGAACAAGAAATACCCAGCCACCGCGTTCCTCTCTCTCTCTCTCTCTCACATGAGATTGCGTAATTGCAGCAGCGTGTTCATACGGACATATCTGCCACTTCTTTGCTGCTCGTGCATGCGTATGCTCATTCTTCCCTCTCCCATCGTTCACAAAAGGATCCACATTTTTTTCCTGTACCACGTCGTAGACGTGAAAATGAGTGTCGCCGCTCATTTTCAAATTGACGAGATTGTGAGCCATGGCATACATAGCCCATCAGGCCAAGCCCGATCCAGCCCATCTATGGTTTTGGGGAGGTCTGCCATCCTGCAGATTCAGTCGCGAACAGTGTACAAAAGACGGACGACAAGTGAGAGGCTTCCCAGACGTCGTCGATTCTCTACAGCATCATTGCATGTCTTTGTTAGGCGCGTTGAGGGGGTTCGAACCCCGCGAACTGTGTCCGAGCTCGGAAGAGCTGCTGACGTCTGCGGCTCTGTTTCGGCACTATCGGAGTGACGGGTTGCGAGTGGGCAATTGAGCAATGAGTGGTTGGCCCCAGATTGTTGTTGCCGTCTGTAACAAGGATTGGTCTCAGCCCAGCTCACTCATGGTCGTATCATCCCCCTCTGGACTCGCATCGGCTCCACCAGTCGTAGTAGCCTTCTCTGTAGTCGAGCTTCTGGTGCCTCTGGGCGTCTCAATAGCTTTCATCACGGCATCTCCATCTTCAGGACCTAGCACGTTATCCAGAATGTTATGGGCGGCTTCAGCAACCTCCTCTTCGATCCCAGCTTCGAGGACCAATTGCTCGCTAAAGGCAACACGAGTAAGACTGACGAGGAACTTGTGGTAGCCGCCATGCACTACATGCAGTTTTGGCACCACTTCCACTTCGTAGGTACGCAGTAAGTGGTGAAGGATTCGCACAACCATGTTGATCGACTTGGCGATGAGATCGTGACATTCGAGGCGCCCATCTGACCTGGGCTGCACGCCTACCGTAGGTCTGACCTGGTACAGTCGACTAATTTGAGCGTCAAGGAAGCGGACGAATCTTCCTATTGCGCTCTTCTGTTGGACTAAAAGTAATCCACCATGATCGGTGTAGCACATCTTGTGGAACACATTGAGCACCTCGACGCGCAGCTCCAGCATCTCTTCCATGCTATACGGTTCTTCGTCCTTGGGGGCCTCAGGAGTCTCGAATAGCAAGTTTGTCAATCGTTCCACTATGGCCTTTTCGACTTCGCGTTGCTTGAGAGGATCTGGTGAAATGATGCCGAACGTGGACTCAGCAGCCGATGTCGCCAGCATTTGCAACACCGCTGTAATTTGGCTTCGAGGTTGTGCTTTACCCAACATTTGCAAAGTAAAACCAAAGTCAAGCGTGCTCCAAAAAGTCCCAATGCAGTCAGCAGTCAGGTAAGCAGCACTACATAGCGAGTGCAAGAATTCCATGACTCTCTCGACGTCAAGCTCTTCCGCCAAGTTGTTGAAAGCTTTGGCGTCCATGTTTGCAGCAAAATTTGGATTCTTGGACGCCCTGGAGATCGGCACGGCTATGAAGTCGATGGTCCGGCTGCAGAGTGGTATGGCTTCTTCGAGTAAGTGCGCTTTGACAAACGAACGCTCTGTCTCAAGTACGAAGCGCAGTAGATCCAGAATCATGTAGAAGGGGGCAAAGTACTTGTCCTCGAGGCATTCCGACCAGAGTTTGAGTAGAGCTCTCGATACAATGAGTGGCAAATCGTCATCACCTGAAGCTGAACGATAGGAGATGTCGTGAATGAAGATGGAAGAAAGGGTCTTCCCAGGCTTCGAAGGGAAGCTGTACTTAGCTAGAGATTCCACAGTGGCCTCGTGTCCCTCGTGAGGGCTGTGGTTCAAGATGAGTTGCATGAGCTCGTACCTGGTATCTTTGATTACGACGGGTTCAGGCACAGTCGATGCGGTCGTTTGTTCTGTGCTCTCCGTGCGAAGGGCTTGCGGCGGCTGCGTGAAAGATAATGCCACAGGACTATCATGTGCAGCCCTCTTACGCTTTGCACCGGTCTTTGGCGTTTGATCACCTCGAGACTTGTCTCGGTTGAAGCTCCTGCTTGGGCTTGCCATGCGGACTTCGTCATCATCAAAGCCATCTCCACGAGCACCTCTTCGGCTTTTTCGTGGTGTTCCTTGCAGAGTGCTTTTGGGTCGGTTAGGGCCATTGACTCTGTTCGCACGCTCAGCTTCACGCGCCAGGTCGTGCTGCAAGAACTTGTTATTCGTCTGCATCTTCTCGCGCTCTTTTCTTTGCATCTCAAGCTCGGCCTTTGCCTTTGCTGCTTCCTCGGCATGGAGCCTCTGCATGACAGCTATCCGTGCTTCATACTGTTTTGTGATCTTCTCTTGGTTGCCACGCACTATGGCAATTTCACCTTGCTTGACACGAGCTGCCTCTTTAGCCTGATGTTCAGACTGTCTCAGCCTGGCTTGCTCTGCCTCAAGCTCTGCGATACGGGCCTGCATAGCAGATAAGTCAATTGAAGGTCCTGCCTGCTGCGCAGACTGTGCGGGCAGTGGTTTGGGAACCAAGCTCCACTGACTGCCACCCAGCTCTTGGTCTGCAGCCGCAAAAGCCGCAGCTGTTTCAGCATCAAGCTCTGCTGGTTGCCTCGCACCATATCGCACAGTGGGATTCTGTGGTTTGTATGCCGATCTGCTCGGTCCCGGCCGTGAAGCCGGGTGTATGACCATAGATGGCTCATCGAGATCTATTACATCCTCATCATCGTATCCATAGTCTGAAGAAGGTGGCCGTGGAGCACTTGCTGGCGGAGCACTGGCGACTTTTGGCTGACTTGGCCGCGAGGGCTGTGGAGGCCGCCATGGCAGGTTCTTGCTCACACTGCCCGGACGATTGAGACTTGCAGCGGTATGCGCCTGCTTCCGCAGTAGTGGCGGCGGTGCTGACACGACAGATGTGCTTCTGGTCGCTTGGGTGTTCCTTTGGACGGCGGCTTGCTCGAGCTGCTGCAAAGTGGCATCTGGAATACCGTCCAGATCATCGTCGCTGAAGAAGTCATCGTCGTCCATCGCCGGGCGCTGAAGCCATGTCCTCGCCACGCTTCAAGCACCTGAGACAGTCTCGCGACAGGGCAGTTGTCAGAGAGTGTCTAGAGACATTAGGTGGATGCAGGCGCGCCTTATTAGGTAATACACCACGCACGTAAATGACGCGAATTGAGGATTGAGATTGCCCTTTTGAGTTTTCGTTTTATTATCTATAGACGTTGAAGACGATATATCAACCAGGAAATTCGGCACATTTCTCCATCAACTTTGGCATATCGAAGCTCTTCACTCCTGTAATGCCCACTTTCAATAGCCCATGATCGCACAAAATCTCGTCCCTCCTCGCCACGAGCTCGTCTGCGTTCCAGTTTGCCCATATAAACCTGCCGTGCAGAAAGTCTGCCGCGGGCGAAGATAGCCAGAGAGCCATGTGTGCTGCAAGAGATGGATCATCCCAGATGGGCACGTCTGTGCCTCGACCTCCGCTCGCTCGCTCTACAGCAGACGTGTACACGACCCCTGGATGGAGGCTGATGATTCGCAGCGAAGGCTCGGGCACAATGTCAGCCAAGTGGCATAGGTAGTTTGAAAAGCCCGCTTTCGTCGAAGGATACCCGAGTGCTAGTCTGGGATGCGGGTAGGTTTGTAAGGCCGCTGACGAGATATCGATCAAGACCATGGGATTGGGCCAAGCTGATGGGCCAAGCTTCTGGTTCTGGAAGCAATGCAGGATATGCAGTTTGGCTATCACGTTCGCTTGAAAGAATCTAGCTACCTCGAGAGGATCGAGCTCGTTGATGTTGTCTGATGCAGCTGCACTGAGCACCAGAACATCAATCAAGGTCCCTACTTCAGCAAGCTGTTGCCACAGATTCTCAATCTGGCCGATATCCGCAGCATCGGAGACAATGGAGCTGATATCGCAGCTGGGTGCAATCTGCTTGAGGCTGGCCGTGGCAACATCAAGTTTCACTTTGGACCGTGAGGAGATGATGACTGCTTTGGCGTTCGCTTCGCAAAATGCTTTGGCAATGTCGAGGCCGATCCCTTCAGAGGCACCAATAATCAAGATTGTACGCCCAGTCTGGGTGTTGGCAGGGTTGCTTGGACTGATGGTAGCGTACGTGGTCCGTCGGAAGATCCGAGTGAAGTCAGTCATTTCGGCTCAAGGGCGTACCTCCTATACCTATGATGGCGTTGAAGGTAGATGTATCGAGCTTCGGGTTTTGATGTTGAACCGTTGTGGTTAATAAGATGAGCGTATCCAAACGCGATTACCTCCTACCTCCTGCCTATATACGGTACCTTACATGGACTTGCCTTAATCAGCGCCGTGTTACTATTACGCAATTGCGGTGCCGCTTTGAAGACACCGCACCGCAGCTGAATGATTATTATCATGTACCTAAATATCTGTAATTGCAGTTCAGCAAGATTGCTTTGCCATTGTATTGTGCTTGGCTCTACAGATCCAAACAGTCGTGATCCTCTCCTTTTCATCTACCGGTGCCAGGTAACCCATATCAGAACAGCACGCCCTGCAGTCCAGCAAAAAAAACCGCTGTATGTACAGTACAATAGCTTCATCCACCTAGAGTACACCAAAGTAATCATCCCAGCTTCTATAGAATCGCTTCAATAGTAGCAGACAGACAGACCGACGTCTTTTTTCTTTTTTTTTCTTCTTTTTCCTACTGCCCTACTGCCCTACTCCGTCTCGGCATTCTGAATCAACTTCATGACCTTGATCGCGTCCGTCTGCAATTTCTTCGCCTGTCCCTGAATTTCCGGGGCATAAGGGTTTGTAGCCGGATAGGGCTTGTCGAGGACTTCGTTATTGGTCAAGATGAGCTTGTTGATGATCTTTCCAAGCTCTTTTTGCGTTTTCCAGATTTCGATTTTGTCGTTGGCGGATGCGATGAGCTTGTTGCTTGCAATGACGACATGGCCAGCAGCGTTCTTGAGGTCCGCTTGAGCACCTTCGTCGTACACGTCAGGAATGTCCGATGGAAGTTCCTTGGCTTCCTTGATGAGGGCGTCGTGGGTCTGCTTGATCTCCTATACCAATCATCCATTACACACGCCGTCGTCAGTATTCTCTCTCTCTCTCTTTCTCGTGTTTCTACTGCATACCTGAAGAGGCTCACTCAAATCATCACCTTCATTCGCATTCTGAATCAATTGTGAGATAGTATAAGTCTTCTCGCCGAAGCCCTTGAAGATCTGTTCCCATTGCTCGGCCATGATGGATGAAGCAAAGGTGTTGTTGATCGATAGTATAGGCGAATGAAGAGTGTGAATACGATAATAGTAGTAGCTTGCCCGGTCGGATCAAAGGTCCAGCGCACAATTGATGAAATTGAATTCCACTGGAAAGTGTGTTCCCCCGTTCTATGTAGCAAACGCTCCACCGTCGTCATGAGGGGTCTAGTCGGGGAACATGAAGATCGTTCCCGTCTCTGGTGGAACTGTAACAGCTCATTGATGGTGTCACTGTCAATGCATAAGGTACCTCTCTACCGTACCAACAACATACCCTTTGCGGCCGCGAGGCGACTTGTACAACATTCTTGGAATGACGTGGGGATGAAAGAGGTGTGAGGAGGAGGAACCAAGAGACCGGCTTGGAGTCCGATGCAAGTGAAGGTGTGCACGTTCCTGGTCGGGGTGATGATTGGATACACATCACACCGCGACCAGTGTGACTGTGGCTTCAACTGTGTTGGTGACAGTGCCAGGGTTCGGTGCGAGGTCCATTTTACATATGTATGTACAGACCAGGTTCCGATGGGGGGAGACGGTGTTTGTGTTTCTGCTATGGATAATGGAGGTACGAGCGGCAGAAACTGGAGAACCCTGGTTGATCTGTAGCCCCCTGTTCCAAGTGAGGGAGGCTCAAGCTTATGTAACAATCATCTTGGGAGAGTGGAAGAACCCTAGCAGCAATGTATTGACAATTTGACACTTGGGACAGGTGAATCGGTGGCATGAAAGAATGCTAGAGGATAGGGGGGAAGGGGGGGAAGGGGGGAAGGGGGTCTGGCCATCGATATACATTATATATATACTGTATATATAAAGTGACATTGACAGCCATGCCCATGCCCATGCCTAGATGCATCCAAAAACCAACGCCAAGTCCATCGTGAACAAGGAATAGAAAGCAGTTTCTCAGCGAGTGTCGTTGGTTGGCTCATTCACCTACCCCAGCATCCCCGACGCTTTTATCGACCGTAATTCTGTAGACTTTGCCTGGCCCCTTGTATGACCGACGGGATCCGCTCTCGCGTGACATACAAAGGCATGAGTTGGGCCCGTCCTATTTCGAGGTACCGAAGTTTCACTTTCGTCGACCCCAAAGTCGAAGCTGCACGAACACTACCATGAGGTTGCTCTTCTTCCTTCTGTCGGCTTCTTGGTGCTGGTACGTCGACGTCCCCATACATCCGCCGCACGAGATATTACCACAACAACAACAACAACGCAGGCCACTGACTTCCAGCGCAGCCTTGCCCAAGGAGAACAGGTGCCGGCACAGTGCCTCTGCATCGCAGCGAATCCCGTCAAATTCGACAACGAGGCTACGAAACAAGTTTGTAACAGTCACTATCCCAACAAGAAGTTTCTCAAATCATCGGCCACAACGAAAAACGTTTGGGTGGGTAATAGAATAGAACACACACACCTGCGACCTTACTGGTAGGATATGCGAGAGATGTACACGTTACTGATGGAGACAAAAAAATCGCAGTGCGAGGATCCAGCTCCCGGAGCAAAAACTTTCGGTCAAGGGAAAACTGAAGCGTTTGGGAAATGGTGTATTGCAACAGGAGCCATTGGATCGCAATGCTGTGACCCAGGCGATCCTTCGAACGGTGATGGCTGCTCCATATATGCGCCGGGTAATTAATTCCCTTTCGATGTGAGCCCCTTTTTTTTCAAACCTGCCTCCCGCGGCCTCATCACTCTCGGTCTTCCCCTTTGCTTCGTCAAGAGGAGGGAGCCTCGAGTACTGGGGGGTTCGTGTTGCGAGAAGCGCGGGGATGGGATGGTCGTCTTGGTCCGACAAGAGTCAATGTTACTGTTTCTGTTACCTCTGGCCGTCGTCTCATTTATCGCCAGCTCCTTGATGGTGATGGTGCGATGGCAGTTTATGAGAACCGACCTTTTTCGTCCTAGGGGGGGAGGGAGGGGGAGGGGGAGGGAGAGAGAGGGAGGGAGGGAGGGAGAGAGAGGGAGGGAGGGGGAGGGAGAGAGAGAGAAAGGAGAGATAGAAAGGAGAAAAGGAGAAATTACAATATACGTCGAGAATATCATGTCATCCCCATGAATCTGCCTTTCTCGCGCAAGCCCTCCCTCCTTGCGAGTACCGTAGTCAGTAAAGGTACACCTGAGTGCTGACTACACCGCTACGATCAAGAAGAGTACAGCGATGATATCCAGTCCCAACAGCCGTGATACAACAACCAAGAGTGCCGAGTGAAAGAAGTTCTTTTTTGTCTCTCTCTCTCTCTCTTACAAACGCCTCCATCCACGACGGCACGAAAGATATCTCGTATGTATACTCTATCGAGCGTCTTGCGTAGAAAAAAAAGGAAGAGAGAAAGAAAGAAAAAAAAAGAAAAAAGAAAAATTGGATAATAAAGTATACCCTTATCTCAAAGTATACTGCTCTCTACTTCTTCACTTCTTCACAAAGACCTCTCAAAGTCCAAGACTCCAAAGGAACGACATACCGCTTTCGATAGATCGATGCAGAAGACTGACACTGACACTGACGCTGACACGCCAGATTGAAAACATGGAATCTCACCCCTGATTCCTGAAGGACTGGACCCTAGGTGTGTATGTAGGTACATATGTACTGTACATACAGTGACAGTGACAGTATCTTGCTAGGATATAGGCCCCCAAGCGTGATGTCCCGATCTCGAGCTCTAGGCACGATAGGTTGGTTAGTGGTTAGTGGTTAGTGGTTAGTAGTCAGCGAGACTTGTTGTACATACATAGAAGCGCGATATCGAAAAAAAGTCTTGTAGTAGCGAGCTTGAGAGCTTGAGAGCTTGAGAGTGTGAGAGTGTGAGACTACATTATACATACACAGTCTATATATGTACTGTACATATACCTACTTATGAAAGAGGACTAGGGGAGGGGGGACACTTGGTCGACGTCAGACATCTTTTTTTTNTTTTTCTTTATTGTTTTTC
>JH792483.1:403270-426603 GCA_000291705.1 Sphaerulina populicola P02.02b
TACCTCCGCGCAGTTCCGTAGCGAAGCGAAGGACTACTATACCCGCCGGAGGCAACCTACTATACGCGATAGCGTATAGTAGGACTGTATACGCGCGGTATATATATTGCGCGGTACGTAGTACGTAGTACTACGTAGTACTAAATAGTAATGCGGGCGCGCGTAGCGCGGCTTTCGGAGCCGGAGAAACTATATTCCGGTCTAAACTGTCTACTAAGTATCGGTTTAGGTTTATGCCCTTACTAATAAGTTTATACCCTTACTAATACTACCTAGCTTTCGGAGCCGGAAAAAATATACTCCGGTATAACGTATTAGAATAATATAAGCAGACTAGAACTTTCTACATTTGAGTTATACGACGTTCTTCCTTCCTTCTATATATAAATATTATACTACGGATACCTATAGTAGCGACGATACCTATAGTAGCGACGACAGCGACGATAGCGACGATAGCGACGATAGCGACGACTATATATAGCAACGATACGCCGACGAGATAGTTACTCGGTCGATACGCCGCTACCGCCGAAGAAGTTACTCGCTCGCTAAACTACTATATACCTTCTATCTAAGTTCTTCGTTCGTAAAAACTCAACCAACTCGTAGACTAACTCGTATACTAACTCGCTAACCAACTCGCAGACCAACTCGTATACTAACTCGCTAACTAACTCGCTAACCAACTTATAGAACTATATACCTTATCGATACTCCGAATCGAACTATAGAACCCTACGCCGAAATCAACTGAATTATCTACCCTACGCCGAATCCAAGCGACGATAGCGACGATAGCGACGATAGCGACGACGGCTACGATACCGACGACGGCTACGATACCGACGACGGCTACGATACCGACGACGGCTACGATACCGACGACGGCTACGATACCGACAACGGCTACGATACCGACGACGGCTACGATACCGACGACGGCTACGATACCGACGAGATAGTTACTCGCTCGATACGCTACTACTACCGAAGAAGTTACTCGCTCGCTAAACTATATACCTTCTAACTAAGTTTTAACTAATCCTTCGTTCGTAAGAACTCGACTAACTCGCTAACCAACTTATAGACTATCTCGTAGACCGAACCGTATATACCTTATCGATACGCCGAATCGAACTATAGAACCCTATACCGAAATCAAGACAAATTCATACTAAATCGATAATTAGTATTATACCGAATTCGACTAAATCAAACCCGAAGCCGAATCGAACCGAATCGAGTCGAACGTACGACCCTATACCGAATTTGATTAAATCAAAACGACGACTATACCTACTACTACGACTATACCTACTACTACGACTATACCTACTACTACGACTACGACTACGATAGCGACTATCCCCGCTACTACGACTACAACGACGACTACCCTTACCGCTACGACTACGACTACACTTACTACCGATACGATATTTACGCCGCTACCGACCGGCGCTACCAAAAAGTTACTCGCTTAACAAACTATATACCTTCGAATAAAGTGTCTAGCAAACCTACGTTCGTAAAAACTCAATATAGCGCTAACCAACTTATAGAACTACACTATATAGCCCTTACTACATTCTATCGCGGCGGCGGCTCCTCCTTCTACCTACTATACTTACCCTAACTTACTGCGGCGGCTCCTCCTCCTACCGTACAACTATATAGCCCTCGCTATATTCTACCGCGGCGGCTCTTCCTCCTACCCGTACAACTATACAGCCCTCGCTATATTCTACCGCGGCGGCTCCTCCTCCTACCTACCGTACCTACCCCTACCTACCGTACCTACCCTAATTACCGTACCTACCCTAACTACCGTACTTACCCTAACTACTCTATACTACCTACCCTATCAAATAGCTACTCTTCAAGATAGCGTAGCCGGCGGCGATAAACTACCGGACAACCGGAAGCGACTATTCGACAGTCTATTTAACTGTACGGATTTCGACCCCGACGAAGCATTCGAGTTAGATTACGACCTAGACTATCCTAGAATGATTCGATACCGGTAAGGTAGTTATTAGAGGGCGAAGAATTACTATATAGACAAACGGCGCGGCTATCGCAAACGTGTTCTCAACTGCGCTAACTACTATAGAGTTGCCCCGGGTGTACCTACGAGTTTGAGAGCTAGCCTACTACTAAAGAAGACCAAACTTACTACTCGTAGTACTACTATATATATACTAGCGGCCGGCTCCTTATCGACGCCTACTGATACGAACGACCTACGATTCGACTCTCGACACTAATTAATTAGGAGCCTATTCGGCGTTAGCAGCCGATTTCAACTACTCGTACCGAACCTAACCCTCTATCCGCCGACTATTGAACCGAGCCCTATACCTATACCTATACCTACTATATTAGTACCTAGGCTTCGCGCCGAGACTACTATACCAATCGCTACTATATTAACCGATACTTCTCTATCCCTATCGCTTCCGAGTAATATAAATAATCCTCGATATTATAAGCAATATAAGTCAATTACTAATCAATTCGGTATTGAGACGACGTCTTTAGCTACTCGAAGTTATCGACAATTCATCCGGCGGCGCATTATGTTGCTACCGACTCGGATACCTCTAGTGCCCTCTTTATCCTAGAACCTAGACGACAATGCTTTCCAACCTTCTAACGAGTCGATACTATACGAATTTGGCACTTCTAGTTTCTAGTTCGCCGAACCGGACACTACTAGCGATAGTCCTCGGATATCGCAAGTTACGTAACCTAGTCTATCGCAATATGCCGACCGTCGACGACGTACTACTTCCAATAAGGCCGGACCTAAAGAAAGAGCGTATAAGCACTACGTTACTCGACTTCTTACCGATAAGGGCAATAGTCTACTATTAGAAGGCGACGACCTTAAGCAACCGGCTTTATCGGATTTCGATAGTACCCTATTGTCTACGTTTAATACTACTCTAGATACAGATATAATAAGTACCTATAATATATACAATAAGCGTTAGTTCAATATAAGGCTAGGTATATTTACGATTGAAGGTATAGAACATATTAATGTTTGTAGTCTCTATCGTAGTAGAAACCGAGAGGGTAGAACGAAGCGATAAGGCGTACCCCCGCTTATATCTGCTACTAATCGAATAGATCTAGGACGGCTTGATTATAGACTTAATGATCCTACTATAGTTGAAGAAATGTTAATAGCTCGTATCTATATCTAAGTAGAATGTTTCTAGATCCGCGGGTAGTAGTAGAGTTATCGTAGTTACGTTGTCTCGTTCTTGAAAGACGTAATTTAGGTCTATAATAAGCTCCCTCTTATGCCTACTGATTTGAACGTAGTCGTTCTCAAACCGAATAACGCCGATAATACCGATACTACCGAGGTCCGACCGTACTGTACGTTAGCTTCAATTTAGTAGAGAGTTTACTGTACGTAAGGATGTAGTACTTAAATAGCTTTACTTCTTGCGATTACACTACCCTAGCTACCGAGATATCTAAATTGATAATCAAGTTGATCTTCTACTCAACGGTAATGTTATTAACGACGTTACTAACGGCTAGTATCGAGATACTAGCCCGGGCAAAGCTAGTATTAGCGATCAACGCCCTCGGACTTAACTAGAAGCCAACCCTACTAACTCTACCGAAGAAGAGGCTAATAATAATAATAGATTCGATAGTAGCGCTATACTAGTATTGGATATTGACCGTAATATAGATGACCTACGCCGCTAAGTCGGCGCTCGTAGACAACCTCTCGGTAGGCAGCAGCCTCAATAGCGACTAGCGCTAACGTAGCTAGATATTAAAGAACGTCTACTATCCGAGTAGATTAAAACTTAGGTACTTCTATTATTAGCCTTTCTATCTCTCTACCCTCGGGGCCTAGTAGAGATTAACCAACCCCGCGACCGCTATATCACTTATCGAGAGCATATACTTTACCTACTTAAGTATAAGGACGGTCGATTTGCTAGTTACCTACGTTAGCGCTACGTTGTATTCAATACTAAGATACGTAATCAGACTAAGAACTTATCTCGCTTCTTTGTAAAGCTTAATCCTTAGTACCAAAATATTGAAGTGAATAAATAAGTTGCATTGTTTTTTGATTGAGTGTCTGTCTAGTAGATATATATATATATATACTAACTTATGTATGTATCTGTTTGTATTAAACAGATCTTATAAGTTATATATTACGTAGTTTGGAAGTTACTTGAGTTATATATACTAACATACTCTAGGTTAGACACCTAATATACCTAGGTTATATAATATGCCTAATATGCCTAGTATACCTAGGGTATCTAATATACCTGATATATATTACGTATATAGGTTAGCTGATATAGGTTACCTAATATGCCTAAGTTCTGTAGTTCTATTAATATCCCCCTACCTTAGTACTAAGGTATCAATCCAATCCGGCCAATAAGAGCCCTCGAAAAGGGTATTAGTTGTTATAGGTATTGTTTTTATTACTACAATCGACTCTTTACTGCGATCGTAAAGTCGTATAGTCGAGCAGTCGTATAATCGGCTCTCGTTACTACTATTGTGCAGTAGTTACTATTGTCTACTCTTATGTACCCTAAGAGCTTTTCTGAACTCTACGAATACTAGTCGTAGTAGTAGCTTCGTAAGGCTATCTGCGACTATACGGTTCGTCGGTGTCTATTAAATATCTACCTCTTTACTTTCTATCTTCTCGTACTACTAGCGCTCTTGAATAGCGATATATTTCGTCCGCGAGTAATATGCCTATAGGTTCTTCGCGAGTACGATAGCCCTAGCGTTATTACCGAAGATTACTATCGCTTATGCCTGCCCTTTACCCAACTGTTCTAATAGCCGTCTTAACCAAATCGCCTCTTTATATACTTAGGTCTAGCCTATTAGTTCGGCTTCGTAGGTAGAAAGTACTACCGTAGGCTATCGTTTCGAGCTCTACGTAATAGCGCCGCTGCCTAGGTTGAACGTATAACCGGCGGTTGATCGTCTCGTATCGGTGTCGCCGGCCTAATTGGAGTCGGTATAGCCGTAAAGATCGGTAAGTTCGCCCGTAAATATAAGTTCGTAGTAAATAGTACTACGGAGATAACGGAAGATATCCGTTACTACTACGTAGTATTCGGTCGTCGGGTTACTAGCGAATCGACTTACTACTAACACTACGTATACAATGTCTAGTCGTATGCCTAGTATCGTATACATAAGTAAACCTACTACGCTCTAGTATTTAGTACGGAACGCGTCGGCAGCTTAATAGCCGTTCGGCGTAGGGGTTAGTTTTCGACTTAGATCGAGTAGAATAGCTTTGACCTTTACGTTATTCTATATATCGTATTTCTTTAAGAATTGCTCGATATAGTTACTCTGACTTAGGTAAATAGTATTAATAGAACTATAGAACTTAGGCATATCAGGTAACCTATATTAGCTAACCTACATACGTGATATATATTAGGCATATCAGATACCCTAGGCATACTAGGCATATTAGGCATATTATATAACTGTAACAGCTAGGTTCCCCTGAACCTGCACAAGCCTACATAACCCTGACCGCCTATATGCATAGGCTGCGGGCCTGTATAAGGTGATCTACCCGGATAGCCGGACTATCGAGGTTCCGAGAGGAATTTACTTCGGACCTCGGACGGTCTCGTATATAGAGCGCAGGGGCAGCGCATACGTATATTAGTCTACTCGCACCCCTTTATTCGGAAGGGTAAGAATTAGTTTGTGCACTTTCCTACGCGGTAGGAAAGAGGACTCTATATATCGCTACACACCCCCTCTTACATTTCTAATTCTTCTAACCTTTCTAAAGGGTAGTGATCTATAGAGGTCTATCTAATCTAATAGCTCTACGACCAACTCGCAATATACCCGTACCCGCTGCGTAGGTAGGCCGCGTTACGGGCGAAGTAGTAGACGACGAACCTCCTTAGGGAGAACCGTTAGCCTCTATAGAGACCGAAGGCTACCCCTAGCAGGAAGCGCAACCTTAGGCGCAACCTTACCAACTAGGAGAGGAAGTCCCTCTACGAGAGACTCCCTCTACCTAGCTTGGACTCGTACCCGAGGCGTAGGCGAGACTTACGCAACTCGAGTAGGCCAACAATAGGCTGCGCGAGGAGATAGCTCTTCGAGCCGCCGAAGAGGAGTACTAGCGTCTGCTGCGGTAGTACGCTTAACTAAGCCTTCGAGGTACCTCGGCGATACGTACCCTATCGATACGGACACCGTCTATGTCACTCGTACCAGAACAGCCGTCTGACTCCGAGGAGGACGACGTAGTTCGTACGAGCGACCTGCGAGTCGCCCGCGACTCGTATTCTACCCGTAGGCCTAAGGTTCGTAAACTAAAGGCTTTCAAGGGAGAAACCGACAAAGAGTATCGCGAGTTCATCCGCAGCTTAGAGATTATCTTCCTTAACAGCCCGCGAGAGTATCGTACCGATACAGACAAGGTACTGTACGGAATCATATAGCTCGTAGGCGAAGCGCAGGAGACGTAGTATAATAAGTACGACAATAGCAAGCCCCCTAACGGTTACACTTAGAGTAACTTCAAGGAGTAGTTATACAACGTTGTCGGTAACTAGTCGAATCGCCTAATCGGGGTAATGATCGACTACGACAAGGCTAAGCAGGGCCCCGAGCAGGGGGTACGCCACTTCGCCGGTTAGCTTAGCTACTTAGAAGCCTAACTCGGTAACTACACCGAAGCGCAGCTAACTCGCTACCTCCTCGCCAAGTTGAAGCCGTCGCTTCGCAAGGATATCGTTAAGGGTTATAAGATCCCTACCAAGCGTGCCGACCTTGTCGCCCTAGCTCGTCGCCTAGAGCAGGCTGACCTTTCCCTTTCCGTCCGTTAGAAGGACGATCATTACGGCCGCCGCGATAACAGCGCGCAGGGCAAACGCAAGCGTACCGAGAGTAACGTACCTAAACGTCGTAACGACCGTAGCGATCGTAGTAAGAGCCGCAGTAGTCGCAGCGGAGGTAATAGCAAAGTATCCTCTAGCTCTACCGTACCTAGGTATAAGAACCTTGAGTATTACTCGTATAAGAAGAAGGGTTATATCGCTTCCGACTCTATCTACCCTAACTATACCGACCGTAAGAAGTCTTCGAATACGGTCCGCAAGGTAACCGCAGCCGACTCGCAGTCTAATCCAAAAAAAGGCAAGGTATCGGAGAAGAGTCGCGACCTCTAGATACTGAAATCGAGTACGGCGACGACCTATTACCTATCTAGGCACACTATACCCGTACGCTTAACGGAGCAGTCGACGCGTATAATAAGCGCGTAGTAGCGACTATGATCTTAGACGACGCCGCCGACATTAATATAGTATCTCGCAGCTTTATACTGTAGTATAGCCTAGCCCGTCGTCAAAATGCTATCCTTCCCCTAGTAACGTCCTTTATAGGACAGATAGGTTACTACTACGGTACGTACTACTTGCGTATCACACTCGCAGACTCTACGGGCAAGGAACGCACGTCGGGAGGCTTGTTCTACGCCTACGACACACTAGAGCCGAACTTGATCTTAGGCCGCCTATAGAGGCGTAACCAACAGGTAATAGTTAGCAGCGCGACTAATAAGTAGCGCTACGGAGGAGAGTTCTTCAAAGTGCAGTATTAAGACGCCTCGGAGTTCTATAAGAACATATCCAAAGCGTCGTGTGTCTACGCTGTTATAGTACGCAAGACAGAAGCAGGCGTTACGCTACTAGACATCCTAGCGGAGTATCGTAACTTCTAAGACGTATTGCTTCCTACGGAAGAATAGCGCAGCAAACCTATAGACGGCGCAGAGTATGCGATTGACCTGCGACCCGGCACCGTACCGCCCTTCCGACTATTGTACTATCAGTTAGGTACTAAACTGGACTACCTTTACAAGTATATCGTAAGTGCTCTAGAGTATAACTAGATCGAGGGTAGCCTATTAGAAGCAGGTACACTAGTGTTATTCGTGCCTAAGAA
Source organism: Sphaerulina populicola P02.02b (assembly GCA_000291705.1). Classification (NCBI taxonomy): domain Eukaryota; kingdom Fungi; phylum Ascomycota; class Dothideomycetes; order Mycosphaerellales; family Mycosphaerellaceae; genus Sphaerulina; species Sphaerulina populicola. Next base: position 411,278 of record JH792483.1, read on the forward strand.
GGACGGAACTCTGCGGCTTTGTATTGACTATCGTAGTCTGAACGATATCACCGTCAAGAATCGATACCCTCTGCCCCTTATAGGCGAGACGCTAGACAGGCTTATAGGAGCCGAATGGTTCACCTGTCTCGACCTTACGGACGCGTACTATCGTATCCGTATCAAGCTAAGCGACCGCTAGAAGACTGCGTTTCGTACGCGCTACGGTTACTTCTAGTACAAGGTTATGCCCTTCGGGCTGACTAACGCCCTAGCAACCTTCTAAGCTTACATCAACCGTACCCTAGGCGGGTTGGTAGATATAATCTACGTCGTCTACCTGGATAATATCCTTATCTATAGCAAGACGCGCGAGCAGCACGTAAAGGACGTACGTACGGTACTTAAGAGGCTTAGGCGCTTCGTACTCTACGCGCAACTAAGGAAGTACAAGTTCTTCCGCAAGGAGGTTGACTACCTTAGGTTTGTCGTAACTACTAGCGGCGTAGCTATAGACCCTAGTAGGGTAGACGCAATCAAGGCGTAGCCAATACCTACTACCTTAACGGAGGTACAATCCTTCCTAGGCTTCGCGAATTTCTATCGAAGGTTCATCTTCGAATACTCGAGGGTAGTAGCTCCGTTAACAGTACTATCCAAAGGAGCCGTTAAAGGGAAGAAGCCTAGGCCTATTAACTAGGGCGTAGCCGAAGAGTATGCGTTCTAGGAGATCAAATTGCGGTTCTAGTAAGCACCTCTATTAAGGCACTACGACCCGGCGTTACGGCTGCGTATCGAAAGCGATGCTTCTGCGTTTGCAATTGCAGGCGTACTAAGTTAACTCTTTGGCTTAGAATAGTACCCTATTGCCTTCTACTCTCGGAAGATAATACCCGCCGAGTGCAACTATAAGACGCACGACTCGGAGCTGCTAGTAGTAGTAGAGTCGTTCAAGATATAGCGACTATACTGCGAAGGCGCTTAGTATACGGTTGAGGTGCTTGTCGATTACGCGAACCTACGTAGGTTTATAGGCGTAAAGAAGCTTACAGGTAGGCAGGCCAGATAGGCTACATTCCTTGCGGCGTTCGATTTCATAATTACCTACCAAGCCGGTAAGAAGAATCTAGCGGATGCGCCGTCGCGGCGTAGTAACTACGTACAAGAGTCGCAAGAGGTAACCAACCTCCTGCCTACCTTGCAGACGAAGCTATAGTTGTAGGACGGTCGTACGATAGAAGCAGACTACCCGAAGGTAGCCCGTATCCGTATAACCTACGAGCGTATGTACCGCGAGTAGCGACAGGTTGAGTTCCCTAAGCAGCGATAGGCTGAATTCTCTAAGCAGCGTAGTAATATACAGTAGAGCTATACGTTACTAATGCGTATTGTAAGAGTAATTGCGTAGGACGACCATCCGTACGCCAACGTATCAGACCTGATCCTCGGTTACATACGCGCCCTAGTTTAGTCCGAACTAGAAGCCCGCGTAGTGTACGAGTAGGCGATAAGCAACCAAGGCACATACGATGAGTATACGGCTCGTAATAGGAACCTATAGGTCGGAGACGCACTATACGTGCCTAAGGACTACGTACTCAGAGCGCAGATCATACGCATACACTACGACGACCCGTTAGTAGGGCACTTTAGTAAGGACAAAACGATCGCGTTGATCCGTCGGAAGTATTTCTAGCTAGGGATGTCTACCGAGGTGTCCGAGTACGTCGCAGAATGCGACTTATACTAGAAGGCAAAGGCGAGGCGCTATCGACCGTACGGCGAGCTGAATGCGCTGCCGATGCCTAAAAGGCCGTTCTAAGAACTAACCTAGGACTTTATTACGGACCTTCCGCCTAGCAAGCGAGGCGATAGCGTATATAATGCGATCCTTGTAATCGTCGACAGGTATACGAAGATAGTTACGTTCGTGCCTACTACCAAGAAATGCACTAGCGTAGACCTCGTTGATATCCTCGTCTATAAGATTGTCCGTCGTTTTGGCTTACCCGCGGGTATAGTAAGCGATCGCGGATCGGTGTTTACGTCGCAGTTCTAGGCCGATTTCTGTTATAAAGCGCAGGTTAAACGCAGGCTAAGTACAGCCTTCTACGCTCAAACTGACGGCTAAACGGAACGGATGAATCAAGTAGTAGAGACCTACTTACGTATCTACTGCTTAGAGTAGCAGGACGACTAGGCAGGCATGCTTACTTAGGCCGAGTTCGCCTGTAACAATAGTAACTATACTATCTTAAAGATGTCCCCGTTCAAAGCCTTGTATAGGTTTAACCCGGAGCTAGCGACTCGTACGAGAGACGCTCGGGGCGAGCTTTTGGAAAGGGAGGTACCGGCCGTAGCTAATACTGCAGAACGGCTAAAGAGGAACTACGAGACCCTAACCGAACGCTAGCGACGCGCAAGCGAAGCGCAGAAGAAGTACTTTAACGAGAAGTACACTCTAATAAGCTTTAACGTCGGAGATATAGTATTGTTGTCTACTAAGAACCTTCGGCTAAAGGTACCTACTAAGAAGTTCGCTAATAAGTTCGCTAGACCGTTCAAGGTTATTGACGTTGTCGGCAAGCAGGCGTATCGCCTAGTACTCCTAGCTAGATCGCTAATCTACAATGTATTCTATATCTTATACCTTGAGCCCTATCGGAGTCGCGTAGGAGAAGCGCATAAGGGTAGCTTACCGCTCGCAGACGAAGAGGGCCTCTACGAGGTTAAGAAGATCTTAGGAACGCGCCTAAGGAAAGGCGTAAGGCAGTACTTGGTTCGCTAGCGTAGCTAGCCCGAGGAATTTGACTAGTAGGAACCTAAAGAGCATATAGGCGAATATGCCGCGCTCGACGAGTTCGAGGCGCAGCCGAAGCGTACTAGAAAAGCACGTAAGTAGCTACGTAAGCAGAATAGTGCTTCAGCAAGTTATCTATCGTAATACCTTATATAGTAAGAACTTCCGTCGTAATACCTTATATAGTAAGAACCCCGTCGTGATTCTATAGTAGCGAAACAACGTTTGATTGATAAATACGTAATCGAGAAAAAAACGCACTAAAGTAGAAAATAGAACACGCGCGCGCAAGGCGCAAGAGAGACGCACCCGCCGCCTATAGGGTCCCTAACTCTATAGACGACAACGGCGAGGTCGTCTCCCTCCTCCTACGCTTCCGACTGCTACTCGCAGCCGGGGCAATAGTAGGCGTAGGCACAGGCGCAGGCGTAGTAGCCGGAACCGGATTAGTACCGAAGACACCAGCGAGCACGTCGTCGTCGTCGTCGCCGTCGTCGTCGCTATTGTAGTCCTTACCGGACTAGTCCGGCTCCTAATTACCCCGTTCGGGGAAGGCCGTAGCTACGGACGCGTCTAGGGCAGCCCCAGACGCGCCGGCTATACGAGCTATCTGCGAGACGCGTAAGTACGCGTAGGTAAAGGCAAGGATAAAGGAGACTTACTTCGTACTATAGCTCAAAGATACCCTATAGGGCACTAGTAGCTTTCGCTACCTCTAATAGCCCCGTAGCGGCGAGTGCGCTACTAGCCGTAGGCGCGGCACTGCTCTCTACGCCCCCTTTCTTAGGTGTGTCGTATACACCTACGGACTTCCCCTTGTTCGAAGCGAACACTCGTTTACTCTAGGCGATAGCCTTACCTAGCCGATTGAGGCGACGCCTTAGTTGGTCCGCGCGAGGGCTAGGAACAGTAGCCTTCGTATAGGAGGCGCGCAAGACGAGCAGGTACTGAGCCTAACGGATCAAATTCGGGTCCGTTAAGCGCTTACACTTATGCCGACCCTTAGCGCAGCGAGTATACTTCTTCTTTAGGCCTAGCGCTAGGGCGGCGTTATAGGCTAGGGTAAGAACCCCCGATCCCTTAGCTAGCGAGAAGTTAGACAACTGAGCGTATAGCAAGCGTACGGGTAACGCAGTACAACTTACTCTTCTATATGTACGTAATACACCGGAGGCAGTACACCCCCCTACCGTTATCGGCGCCGCCGGAGGCGACGTCGCGAGGCGGACGGGTAATCGCCATCCGGGCCGCGGTCTTAGGTAGCATTATGCCGGAAAGGGAGTTGGTGCGTGTATGTGTGCGTATAGTGTGCGTTCGTACTGCGAGGCGAGAGCGAAGCGGAAAACGGGCAAAGTAAGAAAACTAGATAAGAGACAAGCAGCAGGCGAGGGAAAAGCACTTCTATATTATACTAGCGTTGCTAGGTAATAGAATGTTTGCTAGCCTTGTTTGTTACTATATACAGCTATGTTTGTTGTTACCGTCGCGTTCTATACTATACGTAGAATATGGAATGCGGAATGCCCGTAACCCCTAGGATTTCCTGCTATAGCGACTGACCTGCGGAATGCATGCGTGTTACGTACGTCGCTAGGGGCAGCTCTATTAGGGAGAGGAGATAATTGTAATAGCTAGGTTCCCCTGAACCTGCACAAGCCTATATAACCCTGACCGCCTGTATGCATAGGCTGCGGGCCTGTATAAGGTAATCTACCCGGATAGCCGGACTATCGAGGTTCCGAGAGGAATTTACCTCGGACCTCGGACGGTCTCGCATGTAGAGCGCAGGGGCAGCGCATGCGTATATCAGTCCACTCGTACCCCTTCATTCGGAAGGGTAAGAATTAGTTTGTGCACTTTCCTACGCGGTAGGAAAGAGGACTCTATACATCGCTATACACCCCCTCTTACAATAACCTAGGTATATTAGGTATCTAACCTAGAGTATGTTAGTATATATAACTCAAGTAACTTCTAAACTACGTAATACATAACTTATAAGATCTGTTTGATACAAATAGACATATATATAAGTCAGTATATATATATATATATCTACTAGATAGATACTCAATCAAAAAACTATACAACTTATTTATTTACTTCAATAGGTTATAAGCCCGGAATTCCGCAGGTTTCTATATTATATATTACTAGAAAAACAACCTTCCTAATTCGGTCTGCGCGTATATTCTATACTAGTATTAGATAAATGTATAGCCTTAGGCTACAAGAACTGTACTAGAAGCTTCTAAGATATAACTTATAATCTCGGATAAGAACCGAACTAATCAAACAATACGACGTATTATTCGATAGTTACGAGCGAACTAATCGTACTATACGAACGTATTATACGACAGTTACGTATAATAGTTACGTACACCCTACTATAGAACTTCGAACTATACAAACTTCTAACCTATACTACTATACTAATATACTATATTATAAAATATCTACTAAATTATTACAAACACGTCTATACTATCGATAATACGTCTATACCGATATACAGCGTATAGCAAATATATAGAAACAGACCGATATATAGCAAATACGGAAACCGACCGATTTACGATACTAAACGAAGAAAAACAAGAAAAAATAGAGTTACGTAGTAATACAAATTACGGATAGCTAAATCAATCGGATATAAGCGAGAGACAATAGCGACGACGATAACAATCTATATCTACGTAAAGAGACAATCGATACTAATACTCGAATAGTATATACTCCTATTACGACTACGCTTATTACGCTTATTACGCCTATTACGCTTATTACGATTATCAATTACTTCCTTATATACTTTACTATCGATAGCTCTATTACTATATCTAACAATATACGATCGCTACTACTTACTCGTCTTAATAGACTACTATAGTAGACACTCTAGCGCTCGCGTATTATTAACAAAATCATCCTTAGTAGTTATAGTACTACTATCTCGACCGGCAAATTTATACCTATTAAGCGAATAGAAGTTATCGTTATACTAGCTACCGACAATACTCTAGTAGTAACGATACCCGCTAAGAGTAACGAAGCCTACGAATAGCGGCTCGAGAGCTAGAGCGAGAAACAACTCGGCGCTTACGCGCTAGTAAAGGAATACTATAGTCTAATCGCTCGATTACTTCTCGAAATAGCCGAAGCAATTTACGAACCTATTCTTACTACTATCGATATACGTTTACGACCCGAATTCGAGATTGCCGGCTTAGGCCGCTACTAAGAACTATATTATAGCTTTACGATACTCTTACTCGCTAGCTGTACTAACATTTCCGACTATAGCGCTAAGTTTACCGAACTTTACGATAGAATAGTCGCTATTTACGATCGACTAGTACTACTAGAGTTATACCTAGTATAGGCTTACCTTAGCGGACTAAGTAACGCGTTCAAAGAATTTATTACTGCCTTCAACCTATAGTACTTACTAGTTCCGATAGTTATTAATAGTATACCGTAGGTAGTAGTTAGCCTAGTAGTCGTACGAAGAAAGGTAGAAGAATACGCTAGTCGGATTCAGAGCGATAGTAATATAGCGCTCTATAACTAATAACGACGAACCTTCGATTACCCTATCTATAAATACTATAGCAAACGATATAAGGGTATATACTAGACTATAGACGCTAGTAAGGTACCTTAGGGGTAGATCGATCGAAACAATAATACCGCTACCGCCGCTACTACTTCGGACAAAAAGCGAAAAACTACCGACGACGCTATCTTCGGAGATAAGGTAGTAGCTACGAAGAGCGAGGAACGTTATAACGTATTACTAATAGGTAAAGCAATATACTTTACCTCCTACGACGATACTCGCGAATATATAGCTATTCACCGAGGTATTAACCTCTACGACTGCTTTATTCTTAATAGTAGAGCGACTAGATTACTCGTCGGCCGCAAGGATCTATTTATCGGCGGAACCTACGATACTATCGATTCTATAGTAGAGTCGAATAGTATTAGCGGCGCGAAGCTTATACTAATTGGTTAAGGTACGCTACGGATCCGATACCGAAATAGTCGGTAGATCTAGATACCTAATACGTAGTATTTACTAAGCGCCGGTATTAACCTTCTATTACTTAACGCTATATAGCTATATATCTAGAATATTACGAAAACTAGTAACGGCCTTAGTTTTATACAAGTATACGGAGGTAACGAGTTTACCGCTACTATTACTAGCGGACTATTGATACTAGATATATACTAAGAATAACTATCTTAACTACTAGTTACCGGTTTCTACGGAGCTGCCTACTCTATAGATAAATTACTCCGATTATAGTACGAGCGAATAGTATATCTTAGCGAGCGCGGCCTAATTAAGCTCCGAACTATAGCTACTAGAATAGAGACAATACGCGACGATAGTTACTATATTTATGAAAGTTGCGTACTCGGACGACAGTTATCGAAACTATATAACTATTACCTTCCGCGCGGACGTTACAAAATGGACGTTATTTATACCGACGTAGTATATACGCTAATTAAATTATTCGATAGTTGTAAGTACTTTGTTAGTATTATTAATAACTAGAGCTAATAGGGAGTTACTAAACCAATTTAACGACGCTCCGACGCGCTAGTTACTATCTAAGAATTTATTACTACGAACAGTACCCCCGAATGCTTTACGACCCTTCTTATCTAAGATAGGAGGGGTAAGAATATAAGCGATAGTTACTTTAGATAGCTCCGAAATAGGGGGATTACGTTATACCTTTCTAGTACCGAACAATACTAGTAGAACGGTATTGCCGAAGCCTATAATAAAGTAATCGAATAGAAAACGTAGTCTACTATACTATATTTACTAAACCTTGACCTACGTTACTAGTCCTTAGTAATCGAATACGGAATTACGTACTTACGGAACCGATCACTATATCGTAGATTGATAGTTACTCTATACGAGGCATAGACAGGTAACAAACCGTACCTCGCTAATATACGAATTATCGGCTACAAAGTATACGTCTATCGATTAACTGCCGATATAAACAAGTTAATTAGTACTAAGGCTAGAATCGAATAGTTACTAGGGTTCAAAGGTAACGGGTACTACCTCGTTACTTCCGAGAACCCTAGGCGTCTACAATAGCGCTTCGACGTAGACTTCGATAAACTATACCCTAACTGTACTAGCGTTACTACGAGCGATAGTAACGACGTAGATAATACGGTAGTAGAGCTAGGGGGAGATAAAGAAACAGTAGAAACAGCTTAATAACCAATTATTTCCGCTAACACCCCGGCTAAATCCGGAGGGTTACTAGAAAAAGCGGGTCTACCCTCAAAACGACTAATAATAGGTTACCTACTATTATCAAAAAGAACTCGCCCTATAACGAGCGATAGTTACTATAGCTACGAGTTACTATAGATAGGCTACGAGTCTACGAACTACGAGTCTACGAACTACGAGTTACGAGACTACGAGTTACTATAGCTAGGCTACGAGCAATTACTACTATCTATACCTCCGGGGTATATATTAAATATACGACCCAAAACAATCGGTATTAACGTACCGATAGCCGAACTTATTCAAGAAGGCAAACGATAGTATAAACCGAGACATCTCTATTAGTACTAAAATAACGCCTCTAACACTTAATTCAACCTATTACTCCTTATACTTATAAGCTATTTACTAGCCTTAGAGCCGTACGAGCCGTCTTTATACGACGACGCTAAGCTCTATAGCGGTAGATAGAGTAACTAGAAGCCCGTACTAGACGACGAACACCGTTTACTATAGCGCAACGTAGTATAGCGAGTAATTAAACGATTAGAAGCTAATAGTAAGATCCTTAAAGGTAGGTAGGTATTCAAAATCAAACGTATTAGTAATATAGTAAAGTATAAGTGCCGCTAGGTAGTAAAGGGGTTTATATAAGACAGTAACTACCTCGAAACCTACGCGTTAGTCGTAAAGCCTATAAGCTACAAAGCACTGTTCGCTATCGCTATAGCTAGAGATTACGAAATCGAGTAGATAGACGTAAAGACAGTATTTCTTTACGGTACCCTCGACGGTAAAGAGCCTATCTATATAGAACAACCGGACGGATTCACCGACGGTACTAACAACGTCTGTTTACTACTCAAAGCGCTTTACGGACTCCGATAGTTACCTCGTATTTAGTACGCTATATTAACTACGTACCTAGAAGCGGCCGGATTTACTACTCTAGACGTAGATATAAGTGTGTTCGTAAAGGGTAAGACATTTATCGTAGTCTACGTAGATAATTTACTTATTGTAGGCCTATACATTACGGAAATCAATAGCGTAAAGAAACACCTTAGTAATCGATTCGAGATAAGCGACCTAGGGCTATACTATTACTACTTAGGTATAACGATTAGACGTAACCGTACTATACGTACTATTTACCTAAGTCAGAGTAACTACATCGAGCAATTCTTGAAGAAATACGATATATAGAACAACGTAAAGGTCAAAGCTATTCTACTCGATCTAAGTCGAAAACTAACCCCTACGCCGAACGGCTATTAAGCTGCCGACGCGTTCCGTACTAAATACTAGAGCGTAGTAGGTTTACTTATGTATACGATACTAGGTACACGACTAGATATTGTATACGTAGTGTTAGTAGTAAGTCGATTCGCTAGTAACCCGACGACCGAACACTACGTAGTAGTAACGGATATCTTCCGTTATCTCCGTAGTACTATTTACTACGAACTTATATTTACAGGCGAACTTACCGATCTTTACGGCTATACCGACTCCGATTAGGCCGGCGACACCGATACGAGACGATCAACCGCCGGTTATACGTTCAACCTAGGTAGCGGCGCTATTACGTAGAGCTCGAAACGATAGCCTACGGTAGTACTTTCTACCTACGAAGCCGAACTAATAGGCTAGACCTAAGTATATAAAGAGGCGATTTAGTTAAGACGGCTATTAGAACAGTTAGGTAAAGGGTAGGCACAAGCGATAGTAATCTTCGGTAATAACGCTAGGGCTATCGCACTCGCGAAGAACCTATAGGCATATTACTCGCGGACGAAACACATCGCTATTCAAGAGCGCTAGTAGCACGAGAAGGTAGAAAGTAAAGAGGTAGATATTCAATAGACACCGACGAACCGTATAGTCGTAGATAGCCTTACGAAGCCACTACTACGACTAGCATTCGTAGAGTTCAGAAAAGCTCTTAGGGTACATAAGAGTAGACAATAGTAACTACTGCACAATAGTAGTAACGAGAGCCGATTATACGACTACTCGACTGTACGACTTTACGATCGTAGTAAAGAGTCGATTGTAGTAATAAAAACAATACCTATAACAACTAATACCCTTTTCGAGGGCTCTTATTAGCCGGATTGGATTAATGCCTTAGTACTAAGGTAGGGGGATATTGATAGAACTACAGAACTTAGGCATATTAGGTAACCTATATTAGCTGACCTATATACGTAATATATATTAGGTATATCAGATACCCTAGGCATACTAGGCATATTAGGCATATTATATAACCTAGGCATATTAGGTGTCTGACCTAGAGCATATTAGTATATATAACTTAAGTAACTTCCAAACTACGTAATACATGACTTATAAGATCTGTTTGATACAAACAGACATATATATAAGTTAGTATACACATATATATATCTACTAGATAGACACTTAATCAAAAAACCATACAACTTATTTATTTACTTCAACAAATAGTACGTATAGTACGGTTACGTCTGATCGTTATACCTAAGTAGTAATAGTATAGCCCTAGGTCGCTTATCTCGAATCGATTACTAAGGTGTTTCTTTACGCTATTGATTTCCGTAATGTATAGGCCTACAATAAGTAAATCATCTACGTAGACTACGATAAATGTCTTACCCTTTACGAACACACTTATATCTACGTCTAGAGTAGTAAATCCGGCCGCTTCTAGGTACGTAGTTAATATAGCGTACTAAATACGAGGTAACTATCGGAGTCCGTAAAGCGCTTTAAGTAGTAAACAGACGTTATTAGTACCGTCGGTAAATCCGTCCGGTTGTTCTATATAGATAGGCTCTTTACCGTCGAGGGTACCGTAAAGAAATACTGTCTTTACGTCTATCTACTCGATTTCGTAATCTCTAGCTATAGCGATAGCGAATAGTGCTTTATAGCTTATAGGCTTTACGACTAACGCGTAGGTTTCGAGGTAGTTACTATCTTATATAAACCCCTTTACTACCTAGCGGCACTTATACTTTACTATATTACTAATACGTTTGATTTTGAATACCTACCTACCTTTAAGGATCTTACTATTAGCTTCTAATCGTTTGATTACTCGCTATACTGCGTTGCGCTATAGTAAACGGTGTTCGTCGTCTAGTACGGGCTTCTAGTTACTCTATCTGCCGCTATAGAGCTTAGCGTCGTCGTATAAAGACGGCTCGTACGGCTCTAAGGCTAGTAAATAGCTTATAAGTATAAGGAGTAATAGGTTAAATTAAGTATTAGAGGCGTTATTTTGGTACTAATAGAGATATCTCGGTTTGCGCTATCGTTTACCTTCTTAAATAAGTTCGGCTATCGGTGCGTTAATACCGATTGTTTTAGGTCGTATATTTAATACGTACCCCGGAGGTATAGATAGTAGTAATTGCTCGTAGCCTAGCTATAGTAACTCGTAGTCTCGTAACTCGTAGTTCGTAGACTCGTAGTTCGTAGACTCGTAGCCTGTCTATAGTAACTCGTAGCTATAGTAACTATCGCTCGTTATAGGGCGAGTTCTTTTTAATAATAGTAGGTAACCTATTGTTAGTCGTTTTGAGGATAGACCCGCTTTTTCTAGTAACCCCCCGGATTTAGCCGGGGTATTAGCGGAAATAATTGGTTATTAAGCTATTTCTACTATTTCTTTGTCTCCCCCTAGCTCTACTACCGTATTATCTACGTCGTTACTATCGCTCGTAGTAACGCTAGTATAGTTAGGGTATAGTTTATCGAAGTCTACGTCGAAGCGCTATTGTAGACGCCTAGGGTTCTCGGAAGTAACGAGGTAGTGCCCGTTACCTTTGAACCCTAGTAACTATTCGATTCTAGCCTTAGTACTAATTAACTTGTTTATATCGGCAGTTAATCGATAGACGTATACTTTGTAGCCGATAATTCGTATATTAGCGAGGTACGGTTTATTGCCTGTCTATACCTCGTATAGAGTAACTATTAATCTACGATATAGTAATCGGTTCCGTAGGTACGTAATTCCGTATTCGATTACTAAGGACTAGTAACGTAGGTTAAGGTTTAGTAAATATAGTATAGTAGACTACGTTTTCTGTTCGATTACTTTGTTATAGGCTTCGGCGATACCGTTCTACTAGTATTGTTCGGTACTAGATAGGTATAACGTAATCCCCCTATTTCGGAGCTATCTAAAGTAACTATCGCTTATATTCTTACCCCTCCTATCTTAGATAAGAAGGGTCGTAAAGCATTCGGGGGTACTGTTCGTAGTAATGAATTCTTAGATAGTAACTAGCGCGTCGGAGCGTCGTTAAATTGGTTTAGTAACTCCCTATTAGCTCTAGTTATTAATAATACTAATAAAGTACTTATAACTATCGAATAATTTAATTAGCGTATATACTACGTCGGTATAAATAACGTCTATTTTGTAACGTCCGCGCGGAAGGTAATAGTTATATAGTTTCGATAACTATCGTCCGAGTACGTAACTTTTACAAATATAGTAACTATCGTCGCGTATTGTCTCTATTCTAGTAGCTATAGTTCGGAGCTTAATTAGGCCGCGCTTACTAAGATATACTATTCGCTCGTACTATAATCGGAGTAATTTATCTATAGAGTAGGTAGCTCCGTAGAAACCGGTAACTAGTAGTTAAGATAGTTATTCTTAGTATATATCTAGTATTAATAGTCCGCTAGTAATAGTAGCGGTAAACTCGTTACCTCCGTATACTTGTATAAAACTAAGGCCGTTACTAGTTTTCGTAATGTTCTAGATATATAGCTATATAGCGTTAAGTAATAGAAGGTTAATACCGGCGCTTAGTAAATACTACGTATTAGGTATCTAGATCTACCGACTATTTCGGTATCGGATCCGTAGCGTGCCTTAACCAATTGGTATAAGCTTCGCGCCGCTAATACTATTCGACTCTACTATAGAATCGATAGTATCGTAGGTTCCGCCGATAAATAGATCCTTGCGGCCGACGAGTAATCTAGTCGCTCTACTATTAAGAATAAAGTAGTTGTAGAGGTTAATACCTCGGTAAATAGCTATATATTCGCGAGTATCGTCGTAGGAAGTAAAGTATATTGCTTTACCTGTTAGTAATACATTGTAACGTTCCTCGCTCTTCGTAGCTACTACCTTATCTCCGAAGACAGCGTCGTCGGTAGTTTTTCGCTTTTTGTCCGAAGTAGTAGCGGCGGTAGCGGTATTATTGTTTCGATCGATCTACCCCTAAGGTGCCTTACTAGCGTCTACGGTCTAGTATATACCCTTATATCGTTTACTATAGTATTTATAGATAGGGTAATCGAAGGTTCGTCGCTATTAGTTGTAGAGCGCTATATTACTATCGCTCTGAATCCGACTAGCGTATTCTTCTACCTTTCTTCGTACGACTACTAGGCTAACTACTGCCTACGGTATACTATTAATAACTATCGGAACTAGTAAGTACTATAGGTTAAAGGCAGTAATAAATTCTTTGAACGCGTTACTTAGTCCGCTAAAGTAAGCCTGTACTAGGTATAACTCTAGTAGTACTAGTCGATCGTAAATAGCGACTATTCTATCGTAAAGTTCGGTAAACTTGGCGCTATAGTCGGAAATGTTAGTACAGCTAGCGAGTAAGAGTATCGTAAAGCTATAATATAGTTCTTAGTAGCGGCCTAAGCCGGCAATCTCGAATTCGGGTCGTAAACGTATATCGATAGTAGTAAGAATAGGTTCGTAAATTGCTTCGGCTGTTTCGAGAAGTAATCGAGCGATTAGACTATAGTATTCCTTTACTAGCGTATAAGCGCCGAGTTGTTTCTCGCTCTAGCTCTCGAGCCGCTATTCGTAGGCTTCGTTACTCTCGGCGGGTATCGTTACTACTAGAGTGTTATCGGTAGCTAGTATAACGATGACTTCTATTCGCTTAATAGGTATAAATTTGCCGGTCGAGATAGTAGTACTATAACTACTAAGGATAATTTTGTTAATAATGCGCGAGCGCTAGAGTATCTACTATAGTAGTCTATTAAGACGAGTAAGTAGTAGCGATCGTATATTGTTAGATATAGTAATAGAGCTATCGATAGTAAAGTATATAAGGAAGTGATTAATAATCGTAATAAGCGTAATAGGCGTAATAAGCGTAATAAGCGTAGTCGTAATAGGAGTATATACTATTCGAGTGTTAGTATCGATTGTTTCTTTACGTAGATATAGATTGTTATCGTCGTCGCTATTGTCTCTCGCTTATATCCGATTGATTTAGCTATCCGTAATTCGTATTACTACGTAACTCTATTTTTTCTTGTTTTTCTTCGTTTAGTATCGTAAATCGGTCGGTTTCCGTATTTGCTATATATTGGTTTGTTTCTGTATATTTGCTATACGCTATATATCGGTATAGACGTATTATCGATAGTATAGACGTATTTGTAATAATTTAGTAGATATTTTATAATATAGTATATTAGTATAGTAGTATAGGTTAGAAGTTCGTATAGTTCGAAGTTCTATAGTAGGGTATACGTAACTATTATACGTAACTGTCGTATAATACGTTCGTATAGTACGATTAGTTCGCTCGTAACTATCGAATAACACGTCGTATTGTTTAATTAGTTCGGTTCTTATCCGAGATTATAAGTTATATCTTAGAAGCTTCTAGTACAGTTCTTGTAGCCTAAGGCTATACGTTTATCTAATACTAGTATAGAATATACGCGTAGACCGAATTGGGAAGGTTGTTTTTCTAGTAATATATAATATAGAAACCTGCGGAATTCCGGGCTTATAACCTATTGAAGTAAATGAATAAGTTGCATTGTTTTTTGATTGAGTATCTGTCTAGTAGATATATATATATATATACTGACTTATATATATATCTGTTTGTATTAAACAGATCTTATAAGTTATATATTACGTAGTTTGGAAGTTACTTGAGTTATGTATACTAATATACTCTAGGTCAGACACCTAATATACCTAGGTTATATAATATACCTAATATGCCTAGTATGCCTAGGGTATCTAATATGCCTAACATATATTACGTATGTAGGTCAGCTGATATAGGTTACCTGATATGCCTAAGTTCTGTAGTTCTATCAACACAAAATACTACTATAGAGGATATCCGAGCCGTATTCGAGGCCCCCGATAATCTAGAAGCCCGTAGACTCCTCTATTCTATTATACGTTCTATAGTATCATTTCGTAGTATACCTACCTATTGTACGGGTATAAAGAGGAACCTAGAGGTATACTATCGA
>JH792484.1:1443-20576 GCA_000291705.1 Sphaerulina populicola P02.02b
GATATAGAGAGGAAGCTACTATCGTTCTTTTAAACACGCGGGCATGCGGCAACGTCGAAAGGTTACCCTAGTGTAGGTTTATACTGAGTGTATAGTTGTGTTGAGTACAAAGTACTATCTTTCTGTTGAAATGAGGCCAAGAATACCCCTGCCCTGTATCACGGATATAGGCTACTCCGGTAAGCCATTTTGATAGTACCCTAAGGCACTTGGAGGCAGTTGTTTTTGGTGATTTATAGTACATAAGGAGTGTCAACTCCCCCCTATTAACAGAGAATCAAGCGACTATTCACCTCCATTGATTATCACCCTTTTTTACCCTTTTCTATATTAATCAATCTATGCTTCACCTTCCCCGCTTTGCCCGCAGTGCTTACTAATCCTGATTCGTGTGCTTTATTGAAACAGTTATAAGCCCGGAATCCAACTGATTCATCAACTACACCCGGACGAATCAACCGTTGATCTACACCAACTATATGAACACACGATCACGAGTACGACGAGAGCAATCGAATATACTAACTGCACTAGCTATACCAATACCAACTGCACTAGCTGCACCTGTACTAGAACTATTACTTTCCCTATTCTACACACTACATCAATCCCCTATTTCCTTACCTACTACTTCTACCTTTTCCCCTTCTTCCCTATACTCTCTATCCAATCAGTTCGAACTATCGGAATCCGAACAGTCCAATCAGAGAGAAACACGTTACCCTTAGGTATTACTTTCTCAGACTTCACTTCCAACTAGAATCTCTCCAAAACTACTACCAACTATTACTTCTGAACACCAATACCATTCTATTCTCAACCTATTCGACGACGACGACGACGACGATATAGCCACTTAGCAATCTACTAAGGTCTCTCTAGTCAAGTTGGAGTTATAGTAGGACTGGCCAATATAGTATCAGTAGGTCAGGATTCAAGCAGAAAGCAGAAGGATATAGAGTAATATCAACCTAGAGACAGAGAGAGCAGAGGATTCCAAGTTAGAGGAAGAGAAAGAACTACTAATAGTACTAGAAACAGAGGCTAGAATAGCCCTATATAAGGTTTAGAGGGAACTTTAGGTAGAGAAGTAGAGAGTATATAAGAAGTTAAGAACTATAATTACTAAGTTACTCTTACCTAACCTTCTAGAGAGAACTCTAACAGAGAGGACTATTAGGGGTATTGTTAAGCTCTTATATAACCAACTCAAGCCTAACTACCTTGCCCTCTAGGAATCCCTTAAGTAAGAAATAATTACTCTCTCTCTCCTACTATATAGGAAGCCTATTAAGACCTTTATTCAAGACTAGATCAGGTAGAGTAATAGGAGGAAGGAGTCTAAGACAATAGCTGGATATAAGCTAACCTTGGCTTTTCTTAAAGCAATAGAACCATTCTATCTAGGGTAGTACTTACTTAGGAGGGGGCTAATAATAGAACAAATAACTAACTCACAACTAGAGGATCTGGATAAGGAGCTCAAAAGCTAGGAGATGTTCTTCTAGTTTAAGGACTCTACTAACTTCAAATCCAAAGTAGGCAGGTCCATAGCTGTAGCAACTATATTATTATTATTACTATCCCTAAGAGACAAACCACTTTGCCCCTGTTCAGGAAAGCACTAGTACAATAAGTGTTTCTATCTTAACCCTGACTTCCCTAGACTATTAATATAGAAGCTAAAGAGAGAGACCAAGGAAATGATTAAGAAAAAGCTGAAGTCAGATAAGAGGTTCAAAGACAATATAGAAAAATCAATTACCCGCTAGAAGTCCACTTAGTTATCAACTTCCACTTCCACACTATTAACCAATAAGTCAGAGTCATTAGACAAACCAACCAAGACAGTAGTAGCATTAGCAATAGGAGGATTCTCTACCTACCTATACCTATTAGTTGCTAGCCTTAGGCAAGACAATATGAACTATGCAGTTATACTTAATAGTAGAGCTAATGTCCATATTATTAACGAATCTATAAGATACAGAATCATCTCATTACGCCCTACTACCAAGGATGACTGGTTGATCTCTAGAAACTATGTCTATTAACTAGAAGTAGTAGTAGAAGCCATTGTCTACCTGTCTACCAAGAATAACCACAACCTCAACCTCCATCTTGCTAATGCCCGGTTCATCCCCGAGTTCTTTACTAGTCTTGTCTTACTTCAGAAGTTGAATAAGATTGACCTACACTATAATACCTTTAATCACCCTAATGAACTTATTACTAGAGATAAGTATAGTCAGAAGTTACACTTCTGTAAGCTGTTTCTATATAAAACAGGTTACTAGATTGTAGAACATCTTCCCTAACCCTTATTATTATCATTATCAGTAGTAGTTGCTACAGTAGTAGCTGCATTATCTTCTAAGCCTAGGAAACCCTTGGAAGCTATACCTAACCAATAGCACAGACTACTAGGCTACCTATCTATTAAAGCTATTAAGGAACTTCCTTCTTAGACTAATAGAACAATAGTCTTATTATAGGGTGATAAACCAATCAACAATAGTATTACTTGTAAGAACTGTATACTCTCAAAGTCTACTAATTAGGTCTTAAGGAGACAAGATACTTATAGAGAAGTATTATTATTAGCTAAGCAGGCACTATTAGCTATTTGCTTATAGGATCTTATTAAGCTTTCCCTATCTATACCTATATAGTCAGGTGTATACAAGTTCTACAGCTATCTTTTCTTTAATAACGAGTTATACTATATAGGCTACTCTATACCTACTAAGCTATATACAATCTCTTAGATAACCAACTATCTAAAGCGAGCTTAGACAGCTTTCTATACTAGGACTACTGTCCTTAGGACTGATAATGAGTCTACTATTAGTAAGTAGGCAGAGAAGGCTATTGCTAATATAGGTATTACCTATCTCAGGTCTATACCTGATACCTAAGTACAGAATAGAGCTACTAAGGCAGCTAGAAAGTCTATTATTACTAAAGCAAGGACTATTAGGGTAGAAGCTAATCTTCTATCAAATCTTTAGCTATAGATTATAGATATAGTAGTATACCTACTCAATAGGACACCTACCTAGAAGCTCAACTAGACTATACTATTTAAGAAAGTTACAGGCAAGAAGCCCTATCTTTCTTACCTCTACCCTATTGGTTACAAAGCATTTGTTCTAGATAAATATATTCTAAAGCTGGATAAGTTGGCCCCTAGAGCTTATATTAGCTACCTCCTTAGCTACTCTAGTACTAACATTTTCTATATATAGGTCCTATCACTTTATTAAGTTATCAAAAGCAGAGATATGACTTTCAAGGACAATAAGCTATATAATCCATATACAATTGATGGTTAAACTATTGGTGAATTGGTTGATTCATCTATTTATAGAACTATTATCGAGTCTATAACCCTCCCCGAGTCCGAATCCCCTAATTATCAAATAGATGATCTATATATAGCAGACAGTATACCCATTTTTTCTGTCCAACCTTCTAACTACTATAGAGTTCTAGGTAAGGGAGGTAATACATATGACCCCGACTATCAGAACCCCGATTATAATAGTAGATATCCAACTCTACCTGAAACTCTATACTACAGAGATAATAAGCTGGCATCAGCAGTAGCAGTATCTCTCTATCTCTACACTCTACTAATAGAGAAAGAACTAATGACCCCGAACCAGCCTAACCAACCTAAGCCTTACCTACCTCTACTAGCTAACTAGAAAGAGATAAAGAAGCACAAGTACTATAAGGAGTTCACCCTAGCAGCTATCTATAAGATTAAGAAGCTTAGAGTACGTAATACCTTTAGTATCATTTACAAATACCTTAGCTATAAGGTTCTACTCAAATAGGTTTTTACTTACAAATTCAACCTAGAAGGAGATATTGTCCTCTTCAAAGCAAGACTATATGTAAGAGGTAACCTATAGCTTCTATTAACTTACACTACCTATATAGTAACTCTAGGGTACAAGGTATTCAGGGTAGTTACTACTTGGGGATATATTAATAGGTTCAAGGTAAGATAGTAGGATATAGTAAATGCTTTCCTAAATGCTGTGATTCCTTATACAGTTTATTGCTTACTTCCTAATAGAATAATAGAGTATATGGACCTTGGACCAGATACCTATCTCATTCTTTATAAGGTATTATATAGACTTGCAGAGTTACCTAGGTTATAGTATGATTTGTTTGTAATCAAGATAGAGTTATATAGTTTTGAGTTGGTTCCAACTATAGAGTGTCTAATAGTTCATAAGGAGAACTATCTTCTTCTTCTGTTTTATGTAGATAACATTAGGTTAATCTACACTAATGACTCTTAAGCTAAGTTGTTTCATTAATTCCTAATAAGCACCTTTAAGGTAACCAAGAAGGAACTATTATTCTTTCTAGGTATAGAAATCACAGAGGTAGACAATTACCTCTATATTACCTAGACTGCCTACCTTAATAGGATTGGTATCAAATTCTATATCAATGAACGACTACGCTAGCTAGAAACCCCTCTCCTATCTACCAAACTCATCCCTAGATCAGTAGAGGACCATACTAATTATAACTTTATTAAAGCATACTAGATGAAAGTTGGTTCTATTGGCTATATAGCTATTGCTACCCGCCCTGATATAGTAAAGGGACATACTATTCTGTTACAGTTCCTTCAAAATCCGACTAAAGAATATATGAATACTACTGATCACCTTTTAGCCTACCTTTTCTATACTTAAGGCTATAGACTTACCTATAGTAAGGACAGTCTACTATTAGAAATCTATATAGATGCTTTATATAGTAACAATAATGACCGGACGAGTTCACAAGGGCTCCTTATTATAATGAATAGTACTACTGTTAAATAGCAGGCCAACAAGTAACGGACTGTTACAAAATCTACTATAGAAGCAGAACTTCTTGCTCTAAGCTCTATAGTAGGAGGTAGGTACTAGTAGACCAAACTGATAGAGTCTATTGCTTCTACTTTTAATGATTCAACCAAAGAATTACTTACCCCTTCCCCTATTAGAGTTTTCTGTAACAACCAAAGGGCAGTTGATATTACTAACTATACTACTAGAGTGATTTATACTGTACTTAGGCATATTGATATTCATCAATATTGGATCAGGCAGGAGACTAAAGCTGGTTACCTAATAGTAGAATAGATTCCAACTAACTAGCAGAGGGCTAATAGATTGACAAAGCTGCTACCTAGTCAATCTTTCAAAGAGTTCAGAGAGAGTATTAGAGTGAAAGCTACTATATAGATAGAATCAGGTCCATTACTATTTAACGAACCTAAAGGAGGTGTATTGAAATAAGGCCAAGAATACCCCTGCCCTGTATTACGGATATAGGCTACTCCGGTGAGCCATTTTGATAGTACCCTAAGGCACTTGGAGGCAGTTGTTTTTAGTGATTTATAGTATATAAGGAGTGTTAACTCCCCCCTATCAATAGAGAATCAAGCGACTATTCACCTCTATTGATTATTACCCTTTTTTACCCTTTTCCATATCAATCAATCCATGCTTCACCTTCCCCGCTTTGCCCGCAGTGCTTACTAATCCTGATTCGTGTGCTTTATTGAAACACTTTCTATCTTTCTTCCTGTCTAGCTCCGGAGCCAGGTCCGGGGAGGTGAGGTCGGGCTGCCTGCAGGCAGGCAGGTTGGGTAGGTGGGTGTGGATGTGGGGTAGTGGGCCGGGCCGGGCCAGACACCTCAAATTCTGCAGCAACAAAGGGGCTGCAGACAGTAACTGTCTTTCACACGCGATAGCGCATGCGATACTGGGTAGATTGGGGTGATTGTCGCGTCAAAAGAAAGCGCTTTGCGAGAGCTTTCTGTGGATGCAAAAATCGTGTCGATCGGTCACGTGGCGGGTGCGCTGTGGTCGTTCGAAGTCGGGGGGGGGGTCGATGTGTCGTACCTATCGTCGAACCGCCGAGACAACCAAGGATTCTTGATTAGGCGGCCGCTACGATAGGCCGAGCGAGGGGTGCCCCGAACGGAGCGCGACGTAGGCGAGGTTAGCGCTATACGACCGGTATTACGGCGCAGATATAACGCCCGGTCTAGAGTAGCCGCGGCGATCCCCTCTAGGGTATTGAAATCGTATCCGGCGATATAGCCGGGCGATAGAGAATAAGCGGTATTCGCGAGGCGACTACTATACGGCGTCCGAGGGACGACGCGACTAGCTGTCGTACGGCGAGGCGTCTTATAAGCGACGGGCTAACGGCGAGCCGCCGGGGTACGCGCTAGCGAGTCCCGAACGGAGGCTACGGGGCGAGTAGTAACTACTAGGGGACCGCTACGCGATAGAGAAGGCGTATTGTCTACCGACTCGAGGGCGGTACTAGCCTTAGGTCGGCGTCGGATAGGGAAGGCGTCCCGTACAAAGTCTAGCAATACCGGGCCCCGCTCTAGGGACGAGGACAGCTTACGCACTTTCTTACTACAACGACGGGAGGTTACCGGCGTCGCTACCGGGGCTAGAAGATCCTCCTCGTCGGAGGAGTATACTACGGGCCGACTACCCCGACGACTACCCCGACCTACCGGCGGTACCGGGAGGGTTGCTTATAGACGGGGCGAGACGCGAGGGTCTGCCGAAGATTCGTCTAGTCGCGATACTACGGTAGGCACTACCTAGTAAAAGCGTATACGCGTCTGCTCAAAAGCATCTACTACGGTAGTAGACGGGCGCTACGACCTAGTTAGCTAGAGACCGAGAACGGGGAGCACCGTTAAGAACTTACCGCTAGCGACCCTTGCAGGCGTTAGGATAGGCCTTGTATAGGGTAACGGCCTAGGGAGCGCAACTGCTCTAAGAGCATTAGGCTCTGAAAGTCCTACGTAGAGCGCGGCGCGAGAGATAGCGGACCTACGGTAGTCCTAGATCGGCGGTACGCTACCTTAATAGTATAGATCTCTCGATTCAGGGTTCGCGCTATTAAGTACAGGCGTACTGCCTAGCGGCAGTAACTATCGTTCCCTTCCGCTAAGGCGCGCGCGGCCTCCGCGGAATCCGTAGGGTAACCCGCCGTAAGTCCCCTCTACATCTTATCGTACGCGTCCTTCAGACGCTATACGGCTATTACTTTGTTTGATAGGCGCGGTACGGTCTGTATACGGACTCATTAGCAAGGTGAACCCCCGGCGGACAGGCTGATACTTACCCTTCCTATACTATAATACCCGCCTTTATTGTTAGTAGCGTAGTTGTCGCAGGTACGATACGCCGGCGCGTTGCAGACTCGGCCTATAGCGATCGACTTAGTATAGCGCAGGCATATTGCAATGTATCCCGTTTCATCCTGCTCTACGTCGGACCAACTATAGTCCTAATCGTTCGGTACGACCTCCTTTATAAAGGAGGCGGAAAAGGGAATTGTAACGCACCCCCGGGTGAACGCTATAATAATCGTAGGAAGCGACGGGGACAACAAGAAAACGGGCTGTAAGCTAGGGAAAAGGAACGAGGGATAATAAGTATGTCGGTTAGGATACAATAATAGTAGAATCGTAGGCGGCGGAAATTGTAGTATGCGGGTTGGTTGTTAATAGAAAGGAATAAGAGGAACGCAGAACGCGCGACGAACCTATTGAAGTATTCTATCCCTATAGCGATACTACCGCGCATTCCCGACTACTACCTACGAGGTTCGCGACGCGACTACGAGCAAACATTCTTAGCGACGTCTCGCAACCGCGCGAATATAAGAAGGAAAACGCATACGATGTTTACTAATACCAAGGTATAGACATCCTACAGGTGTGCGCTAGCTCTACGCGACACCTAGACGAGAGCAGACGTCGACCCCTATTCGTAGGGCGAATACGTAGGGGACCAATAACCTGTTGCTACTAAGGACATCAGCCCTAAGAGGGGGCGTCTATAATACGCTAGGGCAGAAGAGCCCTAGCGATACCCCGGCGGCCCCCCGGCGAGTTGGGCGGGACGTGCCGCTCGGGCCGGAAAGCCCTAGCGATGCCCCGGCGGTCCCCCGGCGATCCGGCGTAAAGGGGTATCCTACCGGTCGAGGACGCTCTGAATTAAGAAGGTTCCCGAGGGAACCGGTTATCGGCTACTGCCTAAGAGGAGGCGGTGCCGGTAGCAAGGAGTAGGCAATAGGATAGCTTGCGTATATAGCGAGGGCTCTCTTCTTAGGAGGAGGAGCAGAGTTATTGTACCTCAGATAGCAAGCCGTATATTGTTTATACCTTTTATACCTCGGACCTCTATTACGTATACCCTTACGTACACAGAACCATTACATGTTGCTAGTCGTTTTGAGGATAGACCCGCTTTTTCTAGTAACCCCCCGGATTTGGCCGGGGTGTTAGCGGAAGAAGTGACTGGCTGCTAAGCTGTTTCTTTGTCTCCCCCTAGTTCTATAGTTATGTTATCTACGTCGTTACTATCGCTCGTAGTAATGCTAGTGCAGTTAGGGTATAGTTCATCGAAGTCTACGTCGAAACGCTATTGTAGACGTCTAGGGTTTTCGGAAGTAACGAGATAGTGCCCGTTACCTTTGAACCCTAGTAACTGTTCGATTCTAGCCTTAGTACTAATTAACTTGTTTATATCGGCAGTTAATCGATAGACGTAAGCCTTAGAGCCGATGATCCGTACGTTTGAGAGGTATGGTTTGCTGCCTAACTAGGCTTCGTATAGAGTAACTATCAATCTGCGATATAGTAATCTGTTCCGTAGGTACGTAATTCCGTATTCGATTACTAAGGACTAGTACCGTAGGTCGAGGGGTGAATTGATTATAGTGGATTGTGTCTTCTGTTCTATTACTTTGTTATATGCTTCGGCGATACCGTTCTGCTAGTACTGTTCAGTACTAGACAGGTATAGTATAATCCCCCTATTTCGTAGCTATCGAACGTAACTATCGCTTATGTTCTTACCCCCCCTATCTTAGATAAGAAGGGTAGTAAAGCATTTAGGGGTACTGTTTGCAGTAATAAATTCTTGAATAGCGACTAGCGCGTCGGAACGTCGTTGAATCGGTTTAGTAACTCCCTATTGACTCTAGTTATCAATAATGCTAACAAAGTATTTGCAGCTATCGAATGACTCAATTAGCGTATATACTACGTCGGTATGAATAACGTCTATCTTATAACGTCCGCGGGGAAGGTAATAGTTGTATAGTTTTGATAACTATCGACCGAGAACGCAACTTTCATATATGTAGTAACTGTCGTCGCGTATTGTCTCTATTCCGGTAGCTATAGTTCGAAGCTTGATTAGGCCGCGTTCGCTAAGGTATACTATTCGCTCGTACTACAACCGGAGTGACTTGTCTACGGAGTAAGCGGCCCTATAGAATCCGGTGACTAGTAGTTAAGATAGTCATTCTTGGTATATGTCTAGTATTAGTAGTCTACCGGTAATTATCGTAGTGAACTCGTTACCTCCTTGTATAAAGGTAAGGCCGTTACTAGTTTTCGAGATACTCTAGATATATAGCTACATAGCGTTGAGTGATAGTAGGTTAACGCCTGCGCTTAGTGAATACTGTATGTTAGGTATCTGGATCTATCGGCCATTTCGGCATCGAATTCGTAACGTACCCTAACCTACTAGTCTAAGCTTTGCGCTACTAATGCTATTTGACTCTACGGAATCGATAGTATCGTAGGTTCCGCCGATAAATAGGTCTTTGCGGCCGATAAGTAATCCGGTTGCTCTACTATCAAGAATGAAGCAATTATAGAGGTTGATGCCTCGGTGAATAGCTATGTATTCGCGAGTAGTATCGTAGGCAGTGAAGTATATAGCTTTACCTATTAGCAGTACGTTGTGACTTTCTTCGGTTTTTGCAGCAGCTGCCTTGTCGCTAAATACGGCGTTATTAGTAGTTTTTCGCTTCTTATCGGAGGTAGAGGCGGTGTTATTGTTTCGATCGACCTACCCCTAAGGTGCTTTGCTAGTATCGACCGTCTAGTATATACCCTTGTGTCGCTTACTATAGTATTTGCAGACAGGGTAATCGAAGGTTCGTCGCTGTTGTTGGTTGTAGAGCGTTATATTACTATCGCTCTAGAGTCGGCTAGCGTATTCTTCTACTTTTCTTCGAGCAACGGCTAGGCTAACTACTGCCTAAGTAACACTATTAGTAACTGTCGGAACCAGTAAGTACTATAGGTTGAAGGCCGTAATAAATTCTTTGAACGCGTTACTCAATCCGCTGAGGTAAGCTTGTACTAGGTACGATTCGGGTAGTACTAGTCGATCGTAAATTGCGACCATTCTATCGTAAAGTTCGGTGAACTTTGCGCTATAGTCGGAGATATTAGTACAACTAGCGAGTAAGAGTATTGTAAAGCTATAGTATAGTTCTTAGTAGCGACCTAAGCCGGCAATCTCAAATTCTGGTCGTAATCGTATGTCGATAGCGGTAAGGATAGGTTCGTAAATTGCTTCGGCTGTTTCGAGAAGTAATCGAGCGATTAGTCTATAGTATTCTTTTACTAGCGCGTAGGCACCGAGCTGCTTCTCGTTCTAGCTCTCGAGTCGTTGTTCGTAAGATTCATTACTCTCGCCGGGTAGCGTCACTACTAGAGTAGTGTCGGTAGCTAGAGTAATGATTTCTGGTCGTCGAGTAGGGGTGAATTTGCCGGTCGAGATAGTAATACCGTAGCTACTAAGGATGATTTTGTTAACAATACGCGAGCGCTAGAGTGTCTACTGTAGTAGGCTATTAAGGCGAGTAAGTAGTAGCGATCGTATGTTGTTAGACATAGTAATAGTAATAGAGCTGTCGATAGTAAAGTATACAAGGAGGTAGTTGATAATCGTAATAAGCGTAGTCGTAATAGGAGTATATACTATTCGAGTGTTAGTATCGATTGTCTCTTTTACGTAGATATAGATTGTTATCGTCGTCGTCGCTATTGTCTCTCGCTTATATCCGATTGATTCAGGTATCCGTAATTCGTATTACTACGTAACTCTATTTTTCTTAGTTAGGTATCGTAAATCGGTCGGTTTCCGCTGTTTGCTATATATCGGTCTGTTTCTGTATGTTTGCTGTATACGGTTGTACGCTGTATGTCGGTATAGACGTATTATCGATAGTATAGACGTGTTTGTAATAATTTGGTAGGTATTTTGTAATATAGTATATTGGTATAGTAGTGTAGGTTAGAAATTCGTATAGCTCGAAGTTCTATAGTAGGGTACACGTAACTGTCGTACGTAACTGTCGTATAACACGTTCGCGTTATACGATTGGTTTGCTCGTAACTATCGAATAACACGTCGTATTGTTTGATTGGTTCGGTTTTTCTTCCGTAATTGTAAGTTATGTTATAGAAGCTTCTAGTGTAGTTTGATTGGTTCGGTTCTTGATTATAATTGTAAGTTATATCTTAGAAGCTTCTAATGCAGTTCTTGTAGCCTAAGGCTATACGTTTTTCTAATACTAGTATAGAATATACGCGTAGACCGAATTAGGAAGGTTGTTTCTTCTAGTAATATATATAATATAGAAACCTGCGGAACACCCGGGCTTATAACCTGTTAATATAAATGAATAAGTTGTATAGTCTTTTGATTGAGTGTCTGTCTAGTAGATATATATATGTATACTGACTTATGTGTGTATCTGTTTGTATCAAACAGATCTTATAAGTCATATATTACGTAGTTTGGAAGTTACTTGAGTTATGTAGAATAATATGCTCTAGGTCAGACACCTGATATACCTAGGTCACATAATATGCCTAATATGCCTAGTATGCCTAGGGCATCTAATATGTATAGGTTAGCTAATATAGTTCACCTAATATGCCTGAGTTCTGTAGTTCTATCAACACTTAATAACCAAATACCTCCGCAATCACCTCCGCTAATACCCCGGCCAAATCCGGGGGGTTACTAGAAAAAGCGGGTCTATCTATAAAGCGACTAGTAATAGGTTACCTACTATTATCCAAAAGAACGCGCCCTATAACGAGCGATAGTCAATACAGCTACGAGTTACTATAGATAGGCTACGAGTCTACGAACTACGAGTCTACGAACTACGAGTTACGAGACTACGAGTTACGAGACTACGAGTTACTACAGTTAGGCTACGAGCAATTTGTTGATAGAACTATAGAACTCAGGCATATTAGGTAACCTATATCAGCTGACCTACATACGTAATATATGTTAGGCATATTAGATACCCTAGGCATACTAGGCACATTAGGCATATTATGTGACCTAGGCATATTAGGTGTCTGACCTAGAGTATGTTAGTATATATAACTCAAGTAACTTCCAAACTACGTAATACATGACTTATAAGATCTGTTTAATACAAACAGACACATACATAAGTTAGTATACACATATATATATCTACTAGACAGATACTCAATCAAAAAACTATACAACTTATTTATTCACTTTAATAGGTTATAAGCCCGGAATTCCGTAGGTTTCTATATCATATATATTATTAGAAGAAACAACCTTCCTAATTCGGTCTGCGCGTATATTCTATACTAGTATTAGATAAACGTATAGCCTTAGGCTATAAGAACTGCACTAG
Source organism: Sphaerulina populicola P02.02b (assembly GCA_000291705.1). Classification (NCBI taxonomy): domain Eukaryota; kingdom Fungi; phylum Ascomycota; class Dothideomycetes; order Mycosphaerellales; family Mycosphaerellaceae; genus Sphaerulina; species Sphaerulina populicola. Next base: position 14,002 of record JH792484.1, read on the forward strand.
AAGCTTCTAAGATATAACTTACAATTACGGATAAGAACCGAACCAATCAAACAATACGACGTGTTATTCGACAGTTACGAGCGAACCAATCGTACTACACGAACGTATTATACGACAGTTACGTACGATAGTTACGTGCACCCTACTATAGAACTTCGAGCTATACGAACTTCTAACCTACACTACTACACCAATATACTATATTACAAAATATCTACCAAATCATTACAAACACGTCCATACTATCGATAATACGTCTACACCGATATATAGCGTATAGCAAACATGCAGAAACAGACCGACATACAGCAAACACGGAAACCGACCGATTTACGATACCAAACGAAGAAAAACAAGAAAAAATAGAGTTACGTAGTAACACGAATTACGGATAGCTGAATTAATCGGACATAAGCGAGAGACAATAGCGACGACGATAACAATCCATATCTACGTAAAGAGACAATCGATACTAACACTCGAATAGTATATACTCCTATTACGACTACCCTTATTACGCATATTACGCTTATTACGATTATCAATCACTTCCTTGTACACTTTACTATCGACAGCTCTATTACTATATCTAACAATACACGATCGCTACTACTCACTCGTCTTAATAGACTACTATAGTAGACACTCTAGCGCTCGCGCATTGTTAACAAAATCATTCTTAGTAGTTATAGCACTACTGTCTCGATAGGCAAATTTACCCCTATCAAGCGATCAGAAGTTATTGTTACACTAGCTATCGACGACACTCTAGTAGTAACGATACCCGCCGAAAGTGACGAAGCCTACGAATAGCGGCTCGAGAGCTAGAGCGAGAAACAACTCGGCGCTTACGCGCTAGTAAAGGAATACTATAGTCTAATCGCTCGATTACTTCTCGAAACAGCCGAAGTAATTTACGAACCTATCCTTACTACTATCGATATACGTTTACGACCCGAATTCGAGATTGCCGGCTTAGGCCGCTACTAAGAACTGTATTACAGCTTTACGATACTCTTACTCGCTAGCTGTACTAATATTTCCGATTATAGCGCTAAGTTCACCGAACTTTACGATGGAATAGTCGCTATTCACGATCGACTAGCACTACTAGAGTTATACCTAGTACAAGCTTACCTTAGCGGACTAAGTGACGCGTTTAAAGAATTTATTACGGCCTTCAATCTATAATACTTATTGGTTCCGACAGTTATTAATAGTATGCTACAGGCAGTAGTCAGCCTAGTAGTCGTACGACGAAAGGTAGAAGAATACGCTAGTCGTATCTAGAGCGATAGTAACATAACGCTCTACAACCAATAGTAGCGACGAACCTTCGACTACCCTGTCTGCAAACACTGCAGCAAGCGATACAAGGGCATATACTAGACTATAGACGCTAGCAAGGCACCTTAGGGTTGGATCGACCGAAACAATAACGCTACTACCGCTACGTTAGACAAAAAGCGAAAAACTACCGACGACGCCGTATTTGGAGACAAGGTAGCAGTAGCAAAGAGTAAAGAACGATACAACGTGTTGCTAATAGGTAAAGCTATATACTTTATATCTTACGATACTACTCGCGAATATATAGCTATTCACCGAGGTATCAACCTCTACGATTGCTTTATCCTCGATAGTAGAGCGATAGGATCACTTATCGGTCGCAAAGACCTATTCATCGGCGGAACCTACGACACTATCGATTCCGCGGCGGAGTCTAATAGTATTAGTAGCGCAAAACTCAGACTAATTGGTTAGGGCACGTTACGAATTCGATACCGAAACGGTAGGTAGATCTAGATACCTAATACGCAGTATTTACTAAGCGTAGGTATCAATCTCCTATTACTCAACGCTATATAGCTATACATCTAGAGCATTACGAAAACTAGCGACGGCCTTACATTCATACAAGCATACGGAGGTAACGAGTTCACTACGACTATTACTAGCGGGCTGTTAATACTAGATATGCATCAAGAATGACTATCGCAACTACTAGTTACCGGTTTCTACGGAGCTGCCTACTCCGTAGATAAGTTACTCCGATTATAGTACGAGCGAATAGTATACCTTAGCGAGCGCGGCCTAATCAAGCTCCGAACTATAGCTACTAGAATAGAAGCAATACGCGACGACAGTCACTATATCTATAAAAGCTGCGTACTTGGACGACAGTTATTAAAACCATATATACATTACCTTCTACGCGGAGGTTACAAGATAGACGTTATTTATACCGACGTAGTATACGCGCCGATCGAGTCATTCGACGGGTACAAATACTTTGTTAGTATTATTAATAACTAGAGTTAATAGGGAGTTACCAAACCAATTCAGCGACGCTCCGACGCGCTAGTTACTATTAAAGAATTCATTACTGTAAATAGTACCCCCGAATGCTTTACGACCCTTCTTATCTAAGATAGGGGGGGTAAGAACATAAGCGATAGTTACCTTAGATAGCTCCGAAATAGGGGGATTACGTTATACCTGTCTAGTACCGAACAATACTAGCAGAACGGTGTCGCCGAAGCCTACAATAAAGTAATCGAATAGAAAACGCAGTCTACTATACTACATTTACCAAACCTTGACCTACGTTACTAGTCCTTAGTAATCGAATACGGAATCACGTACCTACGGAACCGATTACTATATCGCAGATTAACAGTTACTCTATACGAGGCATAGACAGGCAACAAGCCGTACCTCGCTAATATACGAATTATCGGCTACAAAGTATACGTCTATCGATTAACTACCGATATAAACAAGTTAATTAGTACTAAGGCTAGAATCGAACAGTTACTAGGGTTTAAAGGTAACGGGCACTATCTCGTTACTTCCGAGAACCCTAGGCGTCTACAATAGCGCTTCGACGTAGACTTCGATAAACTATACCCTAACTGTACTAGCGTTACTACGAGCGATAGTAACGACGCAGATAATACGGTAGTAGAGCTAGGGGGAGACAAAGAAACAGCTCAATAACTAATCACTTCTACTTAACAACCAATCACTTCCGCTAACACCCCGACTAGATCCGGGGGGTTACTAGAAAAAGCGGGTCCATCTACAAAACGACTAGTAACAGGTTACCTACTATTATCAAAAAGAACTCGCCCTATAACGAGCGACAGTTACTATAGCTACGAGTTACTATAGACAGGCTACGAGTCTACGAACTACGAGTCTACGAACTACGAGTTACGAGACTACGAGTCACTACAGTTAGGCTACGAGCAATTACTACTATCTACTCCTCCGGGTTACGTATCAAACATACGGCCCAAAACAATCGGTATTAACGCGCCCTTAGCCGAACTTATTCAAGAAGGCAAACGATAGCGTAAACCGAGACATCTCTATTAGTACTAAAGTAACGCCTCCAACACTCAGTTCAACCTATTACTCCTTATACTTATAAGCTATTCACTAGCCCTAGAGCCGTACGAGCCGTCTTTATACGACGACGCTAAGCTCCGTAGCGGTAGATAGAGTAACTAGAAGCCCGCACTAGACGACGAATACCGTTCACTACAGCGTAACGCAGTATAGCGAGTGATCAAACGATCAGAAGCTAATAGTAAGATCCTTAAAGGCAGGTAGGTATTCAAAATCAAACGCATTAGTAATATAGTGAAGTATAAATACCGCTAGGTAGTAAAGGGGTTTATACAAGATAGTAACTATCTCGAAACCTACGCGTTAGTCGTAAAGCCTATAAGCTACAAAGCACTGTTTGCTATCGCTATAGCTAGAGATTACGAAATCGAACAGATGGACGTAAAGACAGCATTTCTTTACGGTACCCTCGACGGTAAAGAGCCTATCTATATAGAACAACCGGACGGATTCACCGACGGTACTAACAACGTCTGTTTACTACTCAAAGCGCTTTACGGACTCCGATAGTCACCTCGCATTTAGTACGCTACATTAACTACGTACCTAGAAGCGGCCGGATTCACTACTCTAGACGCAGACATAAGTGTGTTCGTAAAGGGTAAGACATTCATCGTAGTCTACGTAGATGACTTACTTATCGTTAGGCTACATATTACGGAAATCAATAGCGTAAAGAAACACCTTAGTAATCGATTCGAGATAAGCGACCTAGGGCTATACCATTACTACTTAGGCATAACGATTAGACGTAACCGTGCTATACGCACTATTTACCTATTGAAGTGAATGAATAAGTTGCATAGTCTTTTGATTGAGTGTCTGTCTAGTAGATATATATATGTGTATACTGACTTATATGTATGTCTGTTTGTATCAAACAGATCTTATAAGTCATGTATTACGTAGTTTGGAAGTTACTTGAGTTATATATACTAATATACTCTAGGTCAGATACCTAATATGCCTAGGTTATATAATATGCCTAATATGCCTAGTATGCCTAGGGTATCTGATATGTCTTACGTATATAGGTTAGCTGATATAGGTTACCTAATATGCCTGAGTTCTGTAGTTCTATTAATATCCCCCTACCTTAGTACTAAGGTATCAATCTATTCTAGCTAATAAGAGCGCTCGAAAAGGGTGTTAGTTGTTATAGGTATTGTTTTTATTACTGTAATCGACTCTTTACTGCGATCGTGAAGGTCGTGCGGTTGCGCAGTTATGTGATCGACTCGTTACTACTATTGTGCGGCCGTTACTACCGTCGTACGGTTGTTACTACTGCCCGCCCTCGTGTACCCTAAGAGCCTTTCTGAACTCTACGAATGCTAGTTGTAGTAGTAGCTTCGTAAGCCCGTCTGCGACTATACGGTTCGTCGGTGTCTATTGAATATCTACCTCTTTACTGTCTATCTTCTCGTGTTACTAGCGCTCTTAAATAGCGATGTATTTCGTTCGCGAGTAATATGCCTATAGGTTCTTCGCGAGTACGATTGCCCCGATATTATTACCGAAGATTACTATCGCCTATGCCTGCCCTTTACCTAACTGTTCTAATAGCCGTCTTAACTAAATCGCCTCTTTATATACTTGGGTCTAGCCTATTAGTTCGGCTTCGTAGGTAGAAAGTACTACCGTAGGCTATCGTTTCGAGCTCTACGTAATAGCGCCGCTACCTAGGTTGAACGTATAACCGGCGGTTAATCGTCTCGTGTCGGTGTCGCCGGCCTAATCGGAGTCGGTGTAGCCGTAAAGGTTAGTAAGTTCGCCGGTGAAGGTAAGCTCGTAATAGATAGTGCCGCGGAGGTAACGGAAGATGTCCGTTACTACTGCGTAGTGCTCGTTTGTAGGGTTACTAGCGAATCGACTTACTACTAATACTGCGTAGGCAATGTCTAGGCGCGTGCCTAGTATCGTATATATAAGTAAGCCTACAGCGCTCTAGTATTTGGTACGAAACGCGTCGGTAGCTTAATAGCCGTTCGGCGCAGGGGTTAGTTTTCGACTTGGATCGAGTAGAATAGCTTTGACCTTTACGTTGTTCTATATATCGTGTTTCTTCAAGAATTGCTCGATATAGTTACTCTAACTTAGGTAAATAGTGCGTATAGATCGGTTCCTTCTAATAATCATGCCTAGATAGTAATAGTACGGCCCTAAGTCACTTATCTCGAATCGGTCGCTAAGGTGTTTCTTTACGCTATTGATCTCCGTAACGTATAGACCTACGATAAGCAAGTTATCTACGTAGACTGCGATAAATGTCTCGCCTTTTACGAACACGCTTATATCGGCGTCTAGTATAGTGAATCCGGCCGCTTCTAGATACGTAGTTAATATAGCGTACTATATACGAGGTAACTGTCTCAATCTATATAGCGCTTTGAGGAGTAAGTATACGTTATTGGTTCCGTCCGTGAATCCGTCCGGTTGTTCTATATAGATAGGCTCTTTACTATCGAGAGTGCCGTAAAGAAACGCTGTCTTTACGTCTATCTATTCGATTTCGTAGTCTCTAGCTACAGCGATAGCGAATAGTGCCTTATAGCTTATAGGCTTTACGACTAATGCATAGGTTTCGAGGTATTCACTATCTTGTATAAACCCTTTCACTACCTAGCGGTACTTATACTTCACTTTGTTACTAATTCGTTTGATTTTGAATACTTACCTACCTTTAAGGATCTTGCTATTAGCTTCTAATCGTTTGATTACTCGCTATACTGCGTTGCGCTATAGTGAATAGTGTTCGTTATCTAGTACGGGCTTCTAGTTACTCTATCTGCTACTATAGAGCTTAGCGTCGTCGTATATAGACGGCTCGTATAGTTCTGAGGCTAGTGAATAGCTTATAAGTATAAGAAGCAGTAGGTTGAATTAGGCGGTGTCGTTGGTAGCGTTACTCGCGTATTGCTAGTAGAGATATCTCGGTTTGCGCTATCGTTTGCCTTCTTAGATAAGTTCGGCTATAGGTGCGTCAATGCCGATTGTTTTGGGCCGTATGTTTGATACGTAACCCGGAGGAGTAGATAGTAGTAATTGCTCGTAGCCTGACTATAGTAACTCGTAGTCTCGTAACTCGTAGTTCGTAGACTCGTAGTTCGTAGACTCGTAGTTCGTAGACTCGTAGCCTATCTATAGTAACTCGTAGCTAT
>JH792484.1:21042-31644 GCA_000291705.1 Sphaerulina populicola P02.02b
AATAACTGTCGCTCGTTATAGGGCGAGTTCTTTTTAATAATAGTAGGTAACCTGTTGCTAGTCGTTTTGAGGATAGACCCGCTTTTTCTAGTAACCCCCCGGATTTGGCCGGGGTATTAGCGGAAGAAGTGACTAGCTACTAAGCTATTTCTTTGTCTCCCCCTAGTTCTGTAGTCATATTATCTACGTCGTTACTGTCGCTCGCAGTAATACTAGTACAGTTAGGGTATAGTTTATCGAAGTCTACGTCGAAACGCTATTGTAGACGCCTAGGGTTTTCGGAAGTAACAAGATAGTATCCGTTACCTTTGAACCCTAGTAACTATTCGATTCTAGCCTTAGTACTAATTAACTTGTTTATATCGGCAGTTAATCGGTAAACGTAGGCTTTGCAGCCGATGATTCGTACATTGGCGAGGTGCGGTTTGTTGCCCGTCCAAGCCTCGTATAGAGTGACTATCAACCTACGATATAGTAATCGGTTCCGTAGATACGTGATTCCGTATTCGATTACTAAGGACTAGTAACGAGGATCAAGGTTTGGTGAATGTAGTATAGTAGACTGCGTTTTTTGTTCGATTACTTTATTGTATACTTCGGCGATACCGTTCTGCTAGTATTGTTCGGTACTAGATAGGTATAACGTAATCCCCCTATTTCGTAGCTATCTAAGGTAACTATCGCTTATATTCTTACCTCCCCTGTCTTGGATAAGAAGGGTCGTAAAGCATTCGGGTATACTGTTTGTAGTAATGAATTCTTTAATAGTAACTAGCGCGTCGGAGCGTCGCTAAATTGGTTTGGTGATTCCCTATTGACTCTAGTTATCAATAATACTAACAAAGTATTTGTACCCGTCGAATGACTCGATTAGCGCGTATACTACGTCGGTATAGATAACGTCCATCTTGTAACGTCTACGTAGAAGGTAATAGGTATATGGTTTTAATGACTGTCGGCTAAGTACGCAGCTTTTATAGATACAGTAACTGTCGTCGCGTACTGCTTCTATTCCGGTAGCTATAGTTCGGAGCTTGATTAGGCCGCGCTCGCTAAGATGTACTATTCGCTCGTACTATAATCGGAGTGATTTATCTACGGAGTAGGCAGCTCCGTAGAAACCCGTAACTAGTAGTTAAGATAGTTATTCTTGATACATGTCTAGTATTAACAGCCCGCTAGTAATAGTCGTAGTGAATTCGTTACCTCCTTGCGTAAAGGTAAGACCGTTACTAGTCTTAGAGATGCTCTAGATATATAGCTACATAGCGTTGAGTAATAGGAGGTTGACACCTACGCTTAGTAAATACTACGTATTAGGTATCTAGATCTACCTGCTATTTCGGTATCGAATCCGTAACGTACCCTAACCAATTGGTTTGAGTTTTGCACCACTAATGCTATTAGACTCCGCCGCGGAATCGATAGTGTCGTAGGTTCCGTCGATGAATAGGTCTTTGCGACCGATAAGTAATCCGGTCGCTCTACTATCGAGGATAAAGCAATTATAGAGGTTGATACCTCGGTGAATAGCTATGTATTCGCGAGTAGTGTCGTAGGCAGTAAAGTATATAGCTTTACCTATTAGCAATACGTTGTAACTTCCTTCGTTTTTTGCGGCAGCTGCCTTGTCGCTAAATACAGCGTCGTCGGTAGTTTTTCGCTTTTTGTCCGAAGTAGTAGTAGCGGCGGTATTATTGTTTCGATCGATCTACCCCTAAGGTGCCTTGCTAGCGTCTACGGTCTAGTATGTGCCCTTGTGTCGCTTACTGTAGTGTTTGCAGACAGGGTAGTCAAAGGTTCGTCGCTACTATTGGTTGTAAAGCGCTATGTTACTATCGCTCTAGATACGACTAGCGTATTCTTCTACCTTTCGTCGTACGACTGCTAGGCTAACTGCTGCCTACGGTATACTATTAATGACTGTCGGAACTAGTAAGTACTATAGGTTGAAGGCAGTAATGAATTCTTTAAACGCGTTACTTAGTCCGCTAAGGTAAGCCTGTACTAGGTATAACTCTAGTAGTACTAGTCGATCGTAAATAGCGACTATTCTATCGTAAAGTTCGGTAAACTTGGCGCTATAGTCGGAAATATTAGTGCAGCTAGCGAGTAAGAGTGTCGTGAAGCTATAATACAGTTCTTAGTAGCGGCCTAAGCCGGCAATCTCGAATTCGGGTCGTAGGCGTATATCGATAGCAGTTAAGATAGGTTCGTGAAGTGATTCGGCTATCTCGAGTAGTAAGCGAGCGATCAACCTATAGTATTCCTTTACTAGCGCGTAGGCGCCGAGCTGTTTTTTACTCTAGTTTTCAAGCCGTTGTTCGTAAGCTTCGTTACTCTCGGCGGGTATCGTTACTACTAGAGTATTGTCGGTAGCTAGTATAACAATAACTTCTAATCGCTTAATAGGTATAAATTTGCCGGTCGAGACAGTAGTACTATAACCACTAAGAATGATTTTATTAACAATGCGCGAGCGCTAGAGTATCTACTATAGTAGGCTATTAAGACGAGTAAGTAGTAGCGATCGTATGTTATTAGATATAATGATAGTAATAGCGCTGTCGATAGTAAAGTATATAAGGAAGTAGTTGATAATCGTAATAAGCGTAATAGTCGTAATAAGCGTAATGAGCGTAATGGACGTAGTCGTAATAGGAGTATATACTATTCGAGTGTTAGTATCGATTTGTCTTTATAGATATAGATTGCTGTCGTCGTCGCTATTGTCTCGCTTATGTTCGTATCCGTAATTCGTGTTACTACGTAACTTTAGTTTTTCTTGTTTTTTCTGTTCGGTATCGTAAATCGGTCGGTTTCCGTGTTTGCTATATATCGGTCTGTTTCTGTATGTTTGCTATACGCTGTATATTGGTATAGACGTATTATCGATAGGTTAGTAGATATTTTTGTGATATAGTATATTGGTATAGTAGTGTAGGTTAGAAGTTCGTATAGTTCGAAGTTCTATAGTAGGGTGTACGTAACTATTATACGTAACTGTCGTATAACACGTTCGTATAGTACGATTAGTTCGCTCCTAACTATCGAATAACACGTCGTATTGTTTGATTAGTTCGGTTCTTATCCGAGATTATAAGTTATATCTTAGAAGCTTCTAGTATAGATCTTGTAGCCTAAGGCTATACGTTTATCTGATACTAGTATAGAATATACGCGCAGACCGAATTAGGAAGGTTGTTTTTCTAGTAATATATAATATAGAAACCTGCGGAATTCCGGGCTTATAACCTATTGAAGTGAATAAATAAGTTGTATAGTCTTTTAATTGAGTGTCTGTCTAGTAGATATATATATGTATGTACTGACTTATATGTATATCTGTTTGTATCAAACAGATCTTATAAGTCATATATTACGTAGTTTGGAAGTTACTTAAGTTATATATACTAATATACTCTAGGTCAGACACCTAATATGCCTAGGTCACATAATATGCCTAATGTGCCTAGTATGCCTAGGGTATCTAATATGTCTCACGTATGTAGGTCAGCTGACATAGGTCACCTGACATGCCTAAGTTCTGTAGTTCTATCAACATTACCTAAGTCAGAGTAACTATATCGAGCAATTCTTGAAAAAACACGATATATAGAACAACGTAAAGGTCAAAGCTATTCTACTCGACCTAAGTCGAAAACTGACCCCTACGCCGAGCGGCTATCAAGCTACCGACGCGTTTCGTACCAAATACTAGAGCGCGGTAGGCTCACTTATGTACGCGATACTAGGCACGCGCCTAGACATTGCCTACGTAGTATTAGTAGTAAGTCGATTCGCTAGTAACCCTACAAACGAGTACTACGTAGTAGTAACGGATATCTTCCGTTACCTCCGCGGCACTATCTATTACGAGCTTACCTTTACCGGCGAACTTACTAACCTTTACGGCTATACCGACTCCGATTAGGCCGGCGACACCGATACGAGACGATCAACCGCCGGTTATACGTTCAACCTAGGCAGCGGCGCTATTATATAGAGCTCGAAACGATAGCCTACGGTAGCACTTTCTACCTACGAAGCCGAACTAATAGGTTAGACCTAAGTATATAAAGAGGCGATTTAGTTAAGACGGCTATTAGAACAGTTAGGTAAAGGACAGATATAAGCGATAGTAATCTTCGGTAATAATACCGGGGCTATCGCACTCGCAAAGAACCTATATGTTGATAGAACTACAGAACTCAGGCATGTTAGGTAACCTATATCAGCTGACCTATATACGTAAGCATATCAGATACCCTAGGCATACTAGGTACATTAGGCATATTATATAACCTAGGCATATTAGGTGTCTGACCTAGAGTATATTAGTACATATAACTCAAGTAACTTCCAAACTACGTAATACATAACTTATAAGATCTGTTTGATACAAACAGACATATATATGAGTTAGTATATACATATATATATCTACTAGACAGACACTCAATCAAAAGAACTATACAACTTATTTATTCACTTTAATAGGTTATAAGCCCGGAATTCCGCAGGTTTCTATATTATATATATTATTAGAAGAAACAACCTTCCCAATTCGGTCTGAGCGTATATTCTATACTAGTATTAGATAAACGTATAGCCTCAGGCTACAAGAACTGTACTAGAAGCTTCTAAGATATAACTTATAATTACGGACAAGAACCGAACCAATTACACAATACGACGTATTATTCGATAGTTACGAGCGAACCAATCGTACTATACGAACGTGTTATACGACAGTCATGTGTAATAGTTACGTATACCCTACTATAGAACTTCGAACTATACGAACTTCTAACCTACACTACTATACCAATATACTATATTATAAAATATCTACCAAACTATCGATAACACGTCTATACTAACACACAGCGTATAGCAAACATACAGAAACAGACCGACATATAGCAAATACGGAAACCGACCGATTTACGACACCGAACAGAAAAATCAAGAAAACTAAGGTTACGTAGTAATACGAATCACGGATACGAACATAAGCGAGACAATAGCGACGACGACGATAGCAATCTATATTCATAAAGACAAATTGATACTAACACTCGAATAGTATATACTCCTATTACGACTACGTCTATTACGCTCATCACGCTTATTACGACTATTACGCTCATTACGACTATCAATTACTTCCCTACACACTTTACTATCGATAGCTCTATTACTATATCTAACAATACACGATCGCTACTACTTACTCGTCTTGATAGACTACTATAGTAGACACTATAGCGCTCGCGCATTGTTAACAAAATCATTCTTAGTAGTTACGGTACTACTGTCTCGATAGGCAAATTCACCCCTATCAAGCGCCTAGAAGTCACCGTTATACTAGCTACCGACAACACTCTAGTAGTAATAATACCCGCCGAGAGCGATAAAGCCTACGAATAACGGCTCGAGAGCTAGAGCGAGAAACAACTCGGCGCTTACGCGCTAGTAAAGGAATACTGTAGTCTAATCGCTCGATTACTTCTCGAAATAGCCGAAGCAATTCACGAACCTATCCTTACCGCTATCGATACGCGTTTACGCCCCGAATTCGAGATTACCGGCTTAGGCCGCTACTAAGAACTATACTATAGCTTTACTACGCTCTTACTATCCGGCTATACCAACATCTCCGACTATAGCGCCAAATTCACCGAACTTTACGATAGAATAGTCGCTATTTACGATCGACTAGTACTGCCAGAATTATACTTAGTATAGGCTTACCTTAGCGGACTGAGTAACGCGTTCAAAGAATTCATTACGGCCTTCAATCTATAGTACTTACTAGTTCTAACAGTTATTAATAGTATACTATAGGCAGCAGTTAGCCTAGTAGTCGTACGACGAAAAGTGGAAGAACACGCTAGTCGCATCTAGAGCGATAGTAACATAACGCTCTACAATCAATAGCAGCGACGAACCTTCGACTACCCTATCTACAAACACTATAGCAAGCGACATAAGGGTATATACTAGACTATAGACGCTAGCAAGGCACCTTAGGGTTGGATCGACCGAAACAACAACGCTAACACCGCTACGTCTACCGCTACGTTAGACAAAAAGCGAAAAACCACCGACGACGCCGTATTTGGAGACAAGGTAGTAGCAGCAAAGAGTGAAGAACGACACAACGTGTTGCTAACAGGTAAAGCTATATACTTCATATCTTACGATACTACTCGCGAATATATAGCTATTCACCGAGGTATTAACCTTTACGATTGCTTTATCCTTGATAGTAGAGCGACCGGATCACTTATCGGTCGCAAAGACCTATTCATCGGCGGAACCTACGATACTATCGATTCTGCGGCGGTGTCTAATAGCATTGGCGGCGCGAAACTTACACCAATTGGTTAGGGTACGTTACGGATTCGATATAGAAATAGTAGGTAGATCTAGATACCTAATACGTAGTATTTACTAAGCGCAGGCGTCAACCTCCTATTACTTAACGCTATGTAGCTATATATCTAGAGCATCTCGAAAACTAGTAACGGCCTTACCTTCACGTAGGGAGGTAACGAGTTTACTACAACAATTACTAGTAGATTGCTAATACTAGATATATACTAAGAGTAACTATCTTAACTACTAGTTACCGGATTCTACGGAGCCGCCTACTCTGTAGACAAGTCACTCCGATTATAGTATAAGCGAATAGTATACCTTAGCGAACGCGGCCTAACCAAACTCCGAACTATAGCTACCGGAATAGAAGCAATACGCGACGACAGTTACTATATCTGTAAAAGCTACGTACTCGGCCGACAGTTATCAAAACTATACACTTATTACCTTCTACGCGGACGTTACAAAATGGACGTTATCTACACCGACGTAGTATACGCGCTAATCGAGTTATTCGACGGGTACAAATACTTTATTAGTATTATTAATAACTAGAGCTAGTAGGGAGTTACCAAACCAATTCAACGACGCTCCGACGCGCTAGTCACTATAGAAGAATTTATTACTACAAACAGTACCCCCGAATGCTTTACGACCCTTCTTATCTAAGACAGGGGGGGTAAGAACATAAGCGACAGTTACCTTAGATAGCTCCGAAATAGGGGGATTACGTTATACCTGTCTAGTACCGAACAACACTAACAGAACGGTATCGCCGAAGCCTATAACAAAGTGATCGAACAAAAAACGCAGTCTACTATACTATATTCACTAAACCTTGACCTACGTTACTAGTCCTTAGTAATCGAATACGGAATCACGTACCTACGGAACCGATTACTATATCGCAGGTTAATAGTTACTCTATACGAGGCATAGACAGGCAACAAACCGTACCTCGCTAATATACGAATTATCGGCTGCAAAGTATACGTCTATCGATTAACTGCCGACATAAACAAGTTAATTAGTACTAAGGCTAGAATCGAACAGTTACTAGGGTTTAAAGGTAACGGGTACTATCTCGTTACTTCCGAGAACCCTAGGCGTCTATAATAGCGCTTCGACGTAGACTTCGATAAACTATACCCTAACTGTACTAGCGTTACTACGAGCGATAGTAACGACGCAGATAATATAGTAGTAGAGCTAGGGGGAGACAAAGAAACAATAGCTTAATAACCAATTACTTCCGCTAATACCCCGGACAAATCCGGGGGGTTACTAGAAAAAGCGGGTCTATCTACAAAGCGACCAGTAATAGGTTATATACTATTATCCAAAAGAACGCGCCCTATAACGAGCGACAGTTACTATAGCTACGAGTTACTATAGACAGGCTACGAGTCTACGAACTACGAGTCTACGAACTACGAGTTACGAGACTACGAGTTACTATAGTTAGGCTACGAGCAATTACTACTATCTATACCTCCGGGTTACGTATCAAATATACGGCCTAAAACAATCGGTATTGACGCGCTATTAGCCGAACTTATTTAAGAAGGCAAACGATAGCGCAAACCGAGATATCTCTATTAGTACTAAAGTAACGCCTCTAATACTTAGTTTAACCTATTACTCCTTATACTTATAAGCTATTTACTAGCCTTAGAGCCGTACGAGCCGTCTTTATACGACGACGCTAAGCTCCGTAGCGGTAGATAGAGTAACTAGAAGCCCGTACTAGACGACGAATACCGTTCACTACAGCGCAACGTAGTATAGCGAGTAATCAAACGATCAGAAGCTAATAGCAAGATACTTAAAGGCAGATAGGTATTCAAAATCAAACGTATTAGTAACATAGTGAAGTATAAGTACCGCTAGGTAGTAAAGGGGTTTATACAAGATAGTGACTATCTCGAAACCTACGCGTTAGTCGTAAAGCCTATAAGCTACAAAGCACTGTTTACTATCGCTATAGCTAGAGATTACGAAATCGAATAGATAGACGTAAAGACAGCATTTCTTTACAGCACCCTCGATAGTAAAGAGCCTATCTATATAGAACAGCCGGACGGATTCACGGACGGAACTAATAACGTATGCTTACTACTCAAGGTACTGTATAGATTACGATAGTTACCTCGCATCTGGTACGCTATATTAACTACGTATCTCGAAGCGGCCGGATTCACGATACTAGACGCCGATATAAGTGTCTTCGTAAAGGGCGAGACATTCATCGCAGTCTACGTAGATAACTTACTTATCGTTGGACCATACATTACCGAAATCAATAGCGTAAAGAAACATCTTAGTAATCGATTCGAGATAAGCGACCTAGGGCTATACTATTACTACTTAGGCATAACGATTAGACGTAACCGTACTATACGCACTATTTACCTTAGTTAGAGTAACTACATCGAGCAGTTCTTAAAGAGACACGATATATAGAATAACGTAAAGATCAAAGCTATTCTACTCGATCCGAGCCGAAAACTAATACCCGCACCGAACGGCTATTAAGCTGCCGACGTATTCCGTACTAAATACTAGAGCGCAGTAGGTTCACTTATGTATACGATACTAGGCATACGACTAGACATTGCATACGTAGTGTTAGTAGTGAGTCGATTCGCTAGTAACCCGACGACCGAATACTACGTAGTAGTAACGGACATCTTCCGTTATCTCTATAGTACTATTTACTACGAACTTATATTTACGGGCGAACTTACCGATCTTTACGGCTATACCGACTCCGATTGGGCCGGCGATACCGATACGAGACGATTAACCGCCGGTTATACGTTCAACCTAGGTAGCGGCGCTATTACGTAGAGCTCGAAACGATAGCCTACGGTAGTACTTTCTACCTACGAAGCCGAACTAATAGGCTAGACCTAAGCGTATAAAGAGGCGATTTGGTTAAGACGGCTATTAGAACAGTTAGGTAAAGGGTAGGCACAAGCGATAGTGATCTTCGGTAATAACGCTAGGGCTATCGCACTCGCGAAGAACCTATAGGCACATTACTCGCGGACAAAATACATCGCTATTCAAGAGCGCTAGTAGTACGAGAAGATAGAAAGTAAAGAGGTAGATATTCAATAGATACCGACGAACCGTATAGTCGTAGATAGCCTTACGAAGCTACTACTACGGCTAGTATTCGTAGAGTTCAGAAAAGCTCTTAGGGTATATAAGAGTAGACAATAGTAACTACTGCACGATAGTAGTAACGAGAGTCGATTATACGACTGCTCGACTGCGCGACTTCACGATCGTAGTAAAGAAGTCGATTGCAGTAATAAAACAATACCTGTAACAACTAATACCCTTTTCGAGCACTCTTATTAGCCGGAATGGATTGATGCCTTAGTACTAAGGTAGGGGGATGTTGATAGAACTACAGAACTCAGGTATATTAGGTAACCTATATTAGCTAACCTACATACGTAAGCATATCAGATACCCTAGGCATACTAGGCACATTAGGCATATTATGTAACCTAGGCATATTAGGTGTCTAACCTAGAGCATATTAGTATATATAACTCAAGTAACTTCCAAACTACGTAATACATAACTTATAAGATCTGTTTGATACAAACAGACACACACATAAGTCAGCATATACATATATATATCCACTAGACAGACACTCAATCAAAAGAACTATACAACTTATTCATTCACTTCAACACTATAGGCGTATGACTCGCGGACTAAATACATCGCTATTCAAGAGCGCTAGTAGTACGAGAAGATAGAAAGTAAAGAGGTAGATATTCAATAGATACCGACGAACCGTATAGTCGTAGACGGGCTTACGAAGCTACTACTACGACTAGTATTCGTAGAGTTCAGAAAGGCGCTTAAGGTATACAAGAGCGGGCAATAGTAAAGAGTCGATTGTAGTAATAAAACAATACCTACGACAACTAATACCCTTTTCGAGCGCTCTTATTAGCCGGATTGGATTGATGCCTTAGTACTAAGGTAGGGGGATGTTAATAGAACTATAGAACTCAGGTATATTAGGTAACCTATATTAGCTGACCTATATACGTAATATATGTTAGGTATATCAGATACCCTAGGCATACTAGGCATATTAGGTATATTATATAACCTAGGCATATTAGGTATCTGACCTAGAGTATATTAGTATATATAACTTAAGTAACTTCCAAACTACGTAAT
>JH792484.1:31692-47935 GCA_000291705.1 Sphaerulina populicola P02.02b
ATATAACTTATAAGATCTGTTTAATACAAACAGATACATATATAAGTTAGTATATATATATATATATCTACTAGATAGATACTTAATCAAAAAGACTATACAACTTATTTATTTACTTTAATACTTAGTACACTTAGTACACTTGGCGCTGTCTCTTGCTCTTCGTCGTTATTAGGTATCTCGTATAGATCGATATATAGTACTACGCTCGATCGCGGTCGCTTTATTTGAGGACGACGTAGGCGCGAAGGGGTAGTAGTCGGCGAAAAGGCGGCTAGAGAAGAAACGGCCGGAGAAGAAGCTACCGGAGAAGAAGCGAAACTAGGGGTTTTTAGCGGAGAAGTAGGGGTTTCGGGCGGAGTATAGTACTATTCGTAATTACTATAGTTACTATCGATCGGTTCTAGTATCGGCTCCGCGGCTATTCTATTGATTGCGTTATATATCTATTAATCGTCTTCGGCTATACTTGTATAAGGTACTATACGAGTACGACGACGAGTACGATATACGACGACGCGTATTAAGTACGACGACGACGTTATTATATGCAACGTATATAGAATACGTACATTCCGCTATATACGTACATATAAGTATAGTATACAATATACGTAGAGGGTATATACGAACTTCAACTCTAAACAACCCCGACGAGGTATACTTTACTTAACCTAAACTAGAGAAATATATATATATTACAAGTTGTCGTCGACCTAACGAGATAGTAAGTAGACCATTTTGATCGTACGATTTGCGTATACAATATAGGAAAATAATACTGCCTAGGTTCCTCTATTCTCGTACCTAATATTTTACTATAAGGGTATAAACTAAGTTCGGGCGGGGAGGGGGGAGATTGGCCTCTACGTCGGCAAAATTGGCCGACGTTCCGTGCTACTAACGGGCTCCCCGTAGGACATATTACTTTATAGAGTATATCGAGATAGATCTAAGATAATATTAGTTCTAGAAGGCTAAGTATTAGGATAAGAGTAAGTATACTTTTATAACCTTACTTGTAACTATACTACGTAATATTTAGATGTACTTTTGCTTATAGTATCTCTTTTAGAGTATATCGAGACAAGTATAAGTATACCTCCAAGAAATTACTAGTAACTATCCTACCTAATAGTCAGATAGGTTTATAGTAGCAAGTTCCTTTGTACAAAAGGGGTTGAGGAATAAGGCGACCAGGCGAGCCGCGGGCGGGCAAAATTTGGTTATCGACCAATATTCTTGGTATCGAGAGTAATCGTTGTTCGTCACGATTGCTATGTAGCTGAAAAACACGTCTTCCCAGTACTGTACACACTTACAAGTACATATGCAAACTCCTCCGCTGAATGCAATTTCTAACCTTTTCGCTATGCTTCAGACGTCCAATCGGGAGTTGGGAAAAAAAGAAAATCAAATCAATGCAAGCCGCTCTCGCCCGTAGAAGCCATATGCGCTTGACAGGCAGCCATCAACTTTGCCTGATCGGCAACCTGCTGCAACTTGCTCAAAACGTCCTTGTTGCCGTCCATGAAGCCCAAAATCAGATAGTCGATTTTCGTTTCCTCGCAAAACTCTCTGACGAGCTCTTGTAGCTTACGCAAGTTATGCCTTGGCACTCGCGGGAAGAGATGATGAACCGCTTGAAACTGCAAGCCTCCGTGGATGAAATCCAGCCACGCAGGACAAGCAACGTCCATGGTGGTCCGGAGCTGGCGCTGCGCAAAAGCTTCCCCCGGACCCAGATCGGAGGTGCTGGTTCCCCAATGCGAAAGGGTGATTTGGACGTGGAGTGGCATGGTGATAAGATGGCTGGCAAAGAGGAAGATGGCGCGGCTCGACCAGGTGGGCACGTTGCACCAGAGTAGGAGGTAGAAGTAGAGGTAGAGGTAGCAGGCTATGCTAATGATCTCGACGGATCGTGTCCAGGAGGCACTGCCACGCGTGATGGAACGCCTCGAGAGCAGGTGAGCCCAAGAGAGGAAGTAGAGGTTGAAGCGGGCGACGGTCATGATGGGATAGTATGTGTAGCATTGGTACTTTACTGCCCAGTCGGCGGCGGCATTCCAGATAAAGCGGAAGCCATTGTAATAAGACGATCGAATACCGGTGAAGAAGGCTGGCGACGTCACGAAGAGTGGTACGTTTTGGATGTCCGGGTCGTGTACGGGATCGTTGGTCACGAAGTGGTGCACATTGTGACTGCTCTTCCACCACCCTATGGAGAGACCGGAGCAGAAATTGCCAATGAAGATTCCAATGAGAGAGTCAATCACGAAGTTGTGCCTGCAGTGTGCGAGTCAGCGCCGTGGTGCATCGTGGTGCCAAGGGCAGATATTCTGAAAGGGTTATCTTACGTGATTCCTCGATGTCCCGCATCATGGGCAGTGAACATGATCTGGTGCCAGAACAGGCCGAGAAAGCATGCGGATACAAAGTACCACTCCTTGCGCAGGAAGACGACAAAGAGGGCAAATAACGATGCATATCGAACCATCTCTTTGGCATACTCCACGAAGCGACAGTCGTAGAAGCCTTCATCGTGTACTCGCTGGTGCAGAATGCGGAACTTGTTGGTGATGTCGCGCTGCGTGGCGGCATCGAGGGATGGGTATTTCGCCACGTCGGCGTCCACCGCTTCCTGGACTTCTCTTGCGGTGTAGGTGCATTGTGAGACGTCGAGCTTCGAGATCTCAGTCAGGGCCAAGCGGCCTTTGTAGCGGAGTCGCCGCTCTCCTTCCTCCTTCTCGTTGAGGGCACATGCCTGGAAGACGCCTCCCTGGATGGGCGGCACAAAGTTGATCCATTCGCCTTCGATTCGACCGATGCGGTATCTCTTCATCGACTGTAGGGTTTCGAGCGAGTGCGAGCTGTTGACGGTTAGCAAGCGAAGTCCGACGGCATAACCATAAGACGGCAGGCACAAGTCTTGCATAAGTCCTGCATACCGCAGGGTCTCCGCGGAGCAGACGCAGGGCGGGCGCGAATGGCGTGAGGTTTGATTATAAAGCAGCGCGCCAATGGACAACGTACATAGCCAGCTCATCTGTTGCATCTCTCCCCACCATGTGCTGTATAACCAGACGTCCTCCCGGGTGCAGGTCCTGCCAGGCGTTGAGACGGAGCACATGGCTGTCGGCAATGACCAGTGTGTCGCCGGCGGCGATGAGGCCCTCAATCTGCCGGCGGGTGAAGACACGAGTTGGGCGTGGTTCGGTGGTGATCATGGCGGCGGCGGCGGCGGCAGCAGCAGCAGCGGCGGAGATGGTGTTATTGAGGGGATGGTGAGTGGGATCAACGAAGGTATATCAACATGTTGCGAGACCAACAATTTGAAGCAGAGCAGAGGGCAAGCGGCGGCGAGGGCAGTGATGACAAGTTCTATGAGTGCGGCCGACAAGCAACAACAAGTCATAGCGTTTCGTTTGCTGCTCCAGTCCCCTTGGAGACGTAAGGGGAGGGAGGGACTGGGAGAGAGAGCAGCGCGAGACAGGCCGACTCGGGCAACTGCGCCTGCCTCCCTGGGACTTGGAAGGTGCGTGCCAGCCGTGCCTGCCCTGCCAGTGCCTGCTCCAGCTCCAGCTCCAGCTCCTGCTCCTGCTGCTGCCCGCACGCACGCGGTCATTCGCGAACTTCGCATGCGGCGGCTCGACCCAGCCCAGCCCAGCCCAGGCACACGCACACGTACTCGCAGTACGGGAGAGGATTGGCTTGTCTCCTGAATCCCGATCTACGCACACGACACACTCGGCACTGCACTGACTGGCTAGGTACAGCCTACAGCCTACAGCCTACAGCATACAGCCTACTGCCGCGCCGACGGGCGACAGCGTCTAGGAGGTAGGAGGTACGGAGGTAGGAGGTAGGGCCAGCCGCCAGCCAGCGCAATCTAGCGCCATCTACACCTTGGCTCATTCAGGGTCCTCTAGGGTCGTCTCAGTAGGAGGTAGGGTCATCTAAGGCAGAGGGCCTTGCAGCGCACCAACCAAGACAAGGCGCTTGTCTCCAGCAACCTGGAGAAGGGACCATCGCCAGCCATATCGAGTGGTGAGTCCAATAGCCCTAAGCCGCGGGCCCCATGGTCGAACCCTGCTCTCACACTCGTCCTGACTGTACTCAGTGTACTGTAGGTACCGTTTGATGTGATGCGCAAAGGCCCGGAGTTGAACCCCGGATGGTATGCGAAAGTGTAATAAACACCACGGACTGCGGCAGTTGCATCGCACCGACTCTCACACGCTCTTGGCAGGAACCATCGATATGCAGGGTCTCTTCGGACCCTGACCCGAGTCCTGGATACTTTTATTCAAGTCTTGGACAGCTCGCACCCGTCGTATTCAACAAACAATCAGGTACTACCTCCTACCATCTTACTGTCAATGCCATGCCATTCCGACCTTATACCTCCTACTCCTCACATCATCATCCGTAGTGCCTCAGCCTCAGCCTCGGCCACGTACGTCCGCCCCTGTGACCTGTGAACACCAAGATTCCCAAGCCGACATCCTGGCACGCGCAAACAGATTGCAACTTTGCAAGCGCCTCCACTATAGAGGTTATCGTCAGTAAACACCTGTTTCGCGGACCATGTGGCACCGTTTCAGCTCCACCATCCATTCATTCATCCATTCATACATGTACTTCTACGCGAGCTGCATTTTCATGGCGTCATGGGGCAAGGACTAAGGCCCGAGATGGGATTTCACGTTCCAAGTACATACAAGTACATAGCCGACCAGAATAATATGCACTCAAACGGCGGTACAAAGTAGGAGGTAGTGTCGTGCACGCCGACGATTGTGGCTGTGCTGCAGACACTGCAATGGTCACACCATGTCACCATCGTACTCGTTTATCAGGGGAAACGAAGGGGACGCATGCGGCGGCATGACGGCCGGACGGTATCTTCGCAATCCGTCTACCTCCTACCATCAGACTTGCTTGGGTAGAGTAGATGTACCTCCTAGTCTGTTGCAGTATGTGAGATTCTAGTACTGCGCTACCTATAGTTCTAGCGTAAGGGGAGATCGCTGAAAACCAACCTGGCATGACAACTGTCCACTTGGACATACATCTCCTCCAACAGAGTCCAACTCCAGCTGAACTAATATTACCTAGTAGTCCAACACCAACTCAGAGCGCCTGCAGCAGCTCTTGCTGATGAACGAGAGAGATCGATCTCGACCAGCTTCAATCGAGCTGCCCTTGTGCCATGTCGCCGGCATACGCGGTGAGGGCCCCATCGCCTCTCCCCGTCCATGCACCATGCGCCAGAAGAAATCTTTATGCGACAAACATCGATTCGCCCCGAGGCCGCTGCAGCCTCTTGCTTGCGTCAACGTCACCAGCAGGTCTTCTTGCCTGCCATGTCGGTGCACTGGGTCGGGTCACAGTAGTGTGATCCCGTGGGCAGGAGGGCATACACGGTAGTAGGACAAGCGAGAGCGCGTTCGCAGCTCATGGAAAGCAAGACAATCAATGACAACCTGGGAATGAGCTGCTCGCGACACTGAGACGACTCGTTGAGGTGAGGCTTGGGGCAAAGTATGTACCTACCTAAGGAAAGGTCAGCTGATCGCTCACAACGCAGTTGACTGCAGGAGGTGATGCAGAACTTGAATGTCTGATCTGTCCTTGTACCTGCCTAAACGAACTCTCACAGTTCACAGAGAAGTTCGAGAAATCCCGACTATTGAGCTGGTAGATAGGATACAGTATACTGTAGTGCCAGCAGAATGTCATGTTTGCCTCTGAGCTGCAGCCTTCACGAAGGCCGCGAGTATCTACAATCTCGGTATACATATATCGTGGCTAATGTCCATCGCAAACGCAGCGTCAAGTAGAGAACGAAGTCACCACGGTCACCGCATACCTAGGTAGGTACCCAAGGTACTGCACAACACGACAAGATGGCCACCGAATACGATGAACGAGCCATGCTTAGCCATTCGCATTTCTACTCGCCTGCACACCTCGCGCAACACAACATTCGACCAGGCCACTTGATCCTGATTAGACGTGTCAGTGCCTCTCGGCAGTCATCGACTCTCCTTCTGGCAGTGGAGGTCGATGGCCACAGTCTCGATCCTCTACACGGCATATCAGTCGCAATAGTGCCGACTTCAGAACTTCCCGAACACCTCATCATTCATCTTCTGCAGATCCGAGATGCAGACGATGTTCTCAAGTCCCACTATGTTCGCCGAGCGCTGGTCTCCATGGCCCAGCGAAACGGGCCTATTGCGCCACTCGCGCAGCATGTCAACCCCAGCGATCGTGTCTTTGTCCGGCCGACTGGCGGTGCTGTACGAAAGTACCTCCTGAATGACCGGTGTCCGAACCGAATATGCCAGAATGGAGTATGTGTCCGCCACGCGCAAATCTATGACAGGTTTCCCGGTCTTCGAAATGGAATCTTTCCACACACGCTCCGATTGGCGTTGGAGGGAATTGGAGGCCGGAGGATGCTCTGTCCGGGCTGCTATGGACACGCTATGGTTCGCAGAGGTGAGAGATGTGCTGTCGCAGCAGGCCTGATTCGAACAGGACTGCGTCCACCACGTTCTGCCATTTTGGAAGAAACTGTATACATTCGGGAGATGATCAGGTATGTTCATCAGTTGGAGATGGGACACAATCTGTACAATGATCCCGTGCATTATGCGCAGACTCCGATTGAGCCAGCGTCGGTGTCGTCTCCTATTTCTAGCGCAGTCTCATCTCAGCCGCAGTCAAGGTCAAGCAGAGCGACCGAGGCATCGTCCATGCCACAGTCCACACCAGCTGTGGCCGAGTCTCTGCATTTGACTTTCACGTCGTCTCGAAGAACACCTGACAGGAGCGACGCTTCTCAGTCTGGAAGCTCAGAAGACACACCTGCGGAGCGAGCTCGCCAAGCAGCGAGACAGAGACATGGGGAAAGACGGGAGGAGCATCATCACTCTACCGAAGCCTATGCCGGTCCTGCAAGCAATACGAGACAGCCCACGTCGTCTATCCCTCCTATCCTCGATGACTGGCAAGAAATCCCATCGACTTTACAACTCCAATGGAACGGCCTACTACCCACATGGACCCCCATCCCTTCCGCCTGGCAACAAGAATGGGCAAATCTTCCCGAATGGGAATCTCTTCCCGGGCATATTGAAGAGGAGCAGCAGCAGCAGATGACGATGATGATGGACCAGCGCGTCGTCTCTCCTGTGAGCCGGAAAGCGCTGGGGAGAATGGCGAAATCGAGATATAAGAATTGGAGGAGAAAATATTGGGATCTGGCAGGGGATGATTGTCCGATTTGTTTGGGGGGGTTTGGTGGTGGAGAAGAAGAAGAAGGAGGAGGAGGAGGAGGTAGTAGTAGTGATGGTAGTAGTAGGAGGAGGAGGAGGAGGAGTTGGAGGGATGGTGGTGGTGGTGGTAATAACGATGATGACGAAAGGTATATTCTCACGACGAGTTGTCAGCATCATTTTCATGAGGATTGTGTCCTGGATTGGTTTGAGACGAGTGATCAATGTCCGATTTGTAGGAGGAAGATGGTGTAAGGACTTTCTTTTTTCTTTTGCTGGTGTTGGGCACTCACAATGCGCTTACATGTACCTTACTTGATGAAATTCATCGGCTTGCTACTGAAAGTCAAATCAATTCGAAGGTCAAGTTACGATCTTAGAGAGGAGGAAGGAACGACGCGCGGTGTCTTCAGGAATTTGTTCAGCCTCGTGATTAGATGATGATAGTATAAGACGTGAAAGCATCGTTCACAAGTGAAATTTACATATGTATACAGGTAGTTTCTTCAATTCCATGCTCTTTTCACCCTCAAACCATTCTCTTGAATACAACATACAATCTTGAAGATACTTCATACATCTCCATCGTGATACATCTCCGAAAAACGCCCTTCCCATCACCTCGCTGTACCTCCTAATAATAATACATGTACTCATACACACTCTCCTCTTCTTCTTCTTCTTCTTCTTCTTCGCACCCACACAAAATCATGAATTCATAACCACATCACAAGGTAAGCTGAGGTAAGGTAAACCCTTTCTCATCTACCTAGGTGCTTTTCGATTCATCGCTTCCTTTAAAAGTGCTGCAGCATCCAGAAGATAGGAAAAAAAAAATCAGCAACAAAAGTTTTTTTAATTTCTCAATCAATCATCCATCCATCATTAGATAAGGTAGGTATACATACGTGTTCCACAGGTTCGCGATGAAACCCGGTTTGGGCTGCATATCCTTCAAGCTGTCGCGGCGTTGCTTGGCAGCGGGACCGTCTTGTCGTTTGTAGTGTTCGATGCCTGAGAAGAGAGAGCCAGAACCTTTGCGGTCGCCGAAGGTGGTTGCGCCGGATTTGGGGACTTGGTTTGGGGAGGACATGTTGGTGTCGTTGGTGTTGTTGTTGTTGTTGTTGTTGTTGTTGGGTGATGTAGTTGTGGATGATTTATTCACAATATTGATCGGATAATATGAATGATCAAAAGAACCTTTGCGTTGCTTGGGAGTGATGTTAGGCATATATATATATAACTGATTTCGAATAGACCAAGGTAAACCTGGCAGAGAATGGTAGTGGAATTTTGTGTTGAAACAAGGAATACGAACGTATGTCTACCAAAGGGACGGAACGGGGGGAAAAGATGCACTTGCGATCGCGGATGGAAATGATGCGTATGGGAGATCGATGATAGCTGTGCTATTGTAAGCTGCTCATTGGCTGATCTCGATTGAAACTAGGTAGTGCACATGCGAGATCTGTGTGTGTGTGAGATCTGTAAGTTCGGGTCGACGACATCATGATTTTCTTTTCGAAGTTTCCATCTGTAACGCGGGGGGAATCTATCGGGGATTCCCCTTTCCCCCTCGACCCCTTTTTTTTCTTTCTTTCTGGTAGGAGGTACATAGGAGACAAGGCCACGCGTTTTGTGTGATGTCTGTGTAGGTTGGTAAATCAAAGGCTAAGACGTCATGAATGATGAGTGGTCGTTCTTTATGCCTTTGTGGTCGCTGCGATCGTGCTGGCATCTGGAATTACCACTCGTATCGTACCCGTAGAGATGGTAATTCTTCCATCTACCTCCTACTTCCTACGTTTAGAGATGTGGTAGTCGGGCCAATGGCTTCACTCACACTCGCACAGGCTAGAGAAAATTGCTTCATCGTCGGCTCAACCTGCTGGTATTTGACGGCACATGGAGATGCCAAGTCGATCGCAGTGTTTCCGGCTCAACCTTCCTCGTCATCAACAATGCCTCGATGCTCCTTTGTCAATGCCTCCTGCCAAGAGGCTATAGGAGGTAGCTTAGTCATGTCGGTGGAAACCTCTCTCGACTTCCTCTGATGCTCATTCTCGTGCTCGTCCTACATGTCCATCAGTAGTACCTCGTAGGTATACTACCGCACACGTGTGCCTCTTGTGCCCATCTATCAGGTCAAATATGGTCTCCGTAACCTTTTCACCGCGTAATACTCTATATTCTCACGAAGATCGAGTCTCTCGAGACGTATCCACCGAACTGAAGAAGATGTAGGAGACTCCATGTTACGCGCAGCATGGGCGGATGCTTGGGTTGATGCGATGTGGTATCGAACTGCAAATGGCGCCGGCGGGAGATGGAGCAGTGCAAGAGAACGAAAGAGTTGGAAAGAATGGAATGTTGGGCGGGCTGAGAGCGGCGACGGGAGTCGTAGTCTGCTTTCGTCTCCATCATCTACAGCCTGGTCATGTTGATGGGTGCGTGTTCACTGCAAATCGGTCATGCTGGGCGTAGCGGGACTGGAATACCTCAGTAGTGCATCGTTGCACGGCGCATGAGCGCAATTGGCTCTTGTGTCCAGAGCGTGAAATGCATGAAGAAAAGAAGAACTAGGCGAAGCCGGTCCAATGCGCAAACTGACGGTGTATCTGCAATTGCTTTACTATCAACGGCGTCATCTCAAACTCCTCCGCTTAACAGCATTCTGATCCCGGGTCTTGGACGAGTGCGACCCCTGTTGGTGAAGATTTGAAAAGTCTGCTCGCACTTCGGCACTGTTCGTGATGGCATTGACTGGGTTGTCTGGAGTTGGCCTCATTCCGCCATGCCGGGAGAAGTTCTGCAAGCGGTCATGATCGAGACCTCTGGAGTTGTCGTCATCACTGTTTCGAGTCGGCGCATGGCGAACACCGGAAAGAGGGCTCATTGTCTGTACTGTTTGCCACTGCTCCGTCGTCTCTCGTCTTGCCGAGTTAATGCAAGGTCAATTGCCTCTGCTGATCTCTAACTCCTGACCGAGTCGCCTGCATCTGCTGGATAAGGCCCCGCAGTCTCCAGAGTAGATGACCGCCCATAGACACGGCGAGGGCTCTTCCAGCAGAGGCTGATGACTTCCCATGGAAATGGCAGGGCCTCGTCCATCAGAAGCTGGTGATTTTCCGTGGAGACCCTTGATCTACACGACAAATCATCCGCCTCTGCTGAACGGGATCCTGTCGTTTCCATGGAAAGTCATCGGCCTCTACTGGACGAGGCCCGGTCGTATCCGTGGAAAGTCATCTGCTTCTATTAGACGAAACTCAGCCCACGCGTACTGGTGAGGTTAGCACAGCCGATCCAGAGTCTGAAATGACCGCCTTACCAGTCACGAGCGCGTGATGCAGCGGAGACCCCAATCGCTGCTGTCGCGAAACTCTTTCCCGCTTCTGTCGCTGCCTAAGCATACTCGCTATTCTCCGCCTCCATATGCTCCTGGAACTGCGATGGACTGCCAATTGAGCTGCATGCTTGGCAAGGAGGTCTTCTAGCGCAGTGGCCAGCGCTGCCAACGCGGCAGTGTTGGTGGGTGCGGTCGGGGGAGCTGTCGGGGCCGTGGTGGTGGTAGTGCTTTGAGCGAGCCTCGCCGTGAATTCTGGCGTCAGGTACGTCTTGAGCTCGGCAAGTTCGCGGTCGGTCAGATTGGCGATTAAACGAGCTCGCGCCTCTGAATCAAGGTGGGCTTTTGCTGCAGCCTCGCTCTGTCGAATTGACGTCGTGGCCGCCGCGCGCGGCCGCGGTGGACGTTCTGCGTTCTGTTGGCCTGATATAGCCCTGCAAGTGTTGGTCCTGCTGTTGCTAGCGACGGCGGTCGGCTGATGCAGAGGTGGTTGAAGTGGTGGTTGATGAAGGTGGGTGACTGTCGTCAGGACTACGCGGGACCATGGACGGAGAGGAAAACAACAGAGGAGCTGGTCTGAGCTCAACATCTTGGCTCCAATGCCCGTTGATATTGCGACAATGTTCAGAAATCTGTACCGTCGACACCACAGCCATCTCATAATCGAAAGCACTTTGCTGGAGTTTTCTCATGTCGCGCTTCTCAATGGGACCAAAAAAGGATGCGCCCCCATTTGTGATTGAACTCTCGACCTTGGCCTGGGTTGGTAGTAGTGCCTCTCCCGGACCAACCAGACCACATAGCCCCTCACATTTCAGCAATTTCGGGACTCAGCCTCCCGCCGCACACTGGTCGGGACGCACGCATTCCTCGATCCTGCTATTGGAACTGGGAAATGTGGCCCATACTGCTGTGCAAAATTACATGCTTCGTGAGCGAAGCAAAAGGGCAAAAACCTGGTTGCCAATCCTGGGGAAATTGAGCTCGTAACTTCTGTCAGGGCCACATCCCCCCTTCCCTCAGTGCCCCATTCCCTCAGCCTGTGTTACCCCGTATTACTCATTGCCCATTTCATTATGACTAAGCGTAAATCCGCAAACGTTTAAGTATGTCAACGATGCACAGCACGGCTGTGTGGGGAGGGCCCCAAGCCAACGTCACTGGGAAGCTAGCGAGCTTAGTGAACTCCAGCACACACGCGCGCAGCCCACTGCAGCACCACCCCCGTCGACGGCAGCATCTCGGAGACATCTGGCAGGAGCATACCGACAGCAATGCAGGACGAGACACAGGTGTGTAGTCCCTCGAGAGTCGAGGGCCGACTCGCCAAGGGGGGTGGAATGTTCGCGCACATCAGGCTCGGGGGAGTGCGCTCTTCATCAGAGCAGAGACGTATCGACAATGTTCCGGCGGAGCGACAGGCTGCAGCCTTCTGCCAGCAGCGACAGACCTCCGTTGGTCACTGCCAGCGGCGAACAGGCGACAAACGAACCTACTCGCCACTGATCACTGTCTAGAGGACGTTTCACTACTCGCAGAGCACGCGAGGCAACCCCTAAACGACACGGCGGAAGACATGCAGGAGGCATGGCAGTGACCGCGACTTGCGCAGCAGCTCCAGTACGCCGCCGGCCAAAGCTGCTGGCACATCGGTAGCACTGCTATGGCAGCCACCAAGAGACCTTACGGTCACTACCACTGCCGGGAATGCCGCGACAGCACACCGCACCCGACATACTCTTCTCGGTCAACGCAGAGGTTCCCGTGCGATGGACAGACTCCAGATATGCACGCCCGCATTGGACGGCGGCATTGGCATTGAGCCGAGCGCAAATCGTTACAACTCGGCGCCGTTGCATCAAAGCAGCCCGTGGACAAACCCACAATCGCTTTGCTCGACATATTGAGATGAAGAACTCTTTGTGCGCTCCGATGGCCATTCAGCGCCGATAGAGGTAGCACGCCTGAACGCTAGCACTCGTCGCCTGTACAACCATTGACCAGTCTGTGGACTGGGCAGAACAGCGATTGGGATGCCAGAACCACCGAGTTCAATTGCACAACCAGGAGACAATTGGAACTGGGCAAGATTTGTTCGGTTGCCTCGTGCACCAACGCACCGACTCTGCGGGCAGATGGGGTTACACCACAGAGTGAGCGTGAAGGTCAAAGCAGAATATCCACAAGAGAGGCGCAGGAGTCCATCAGCAAAATGCCTGAAGCCGCTGTCACCAAGATTTTGGATTCAGTTGCAAAAGCGAAAGCGGCCGGTGAGGGCACTCTACCGTCTGTAGGCAAAACAGCATCTACAGATGCGGACCAAGCAAGAAAGTGGGTGGATTCTTGTGCAGCTGCGCGGCCAACGCTGTCGTGAAGCTGAGGGTCATAGCAAGTCCTCCTCGTTGGCTTCTACATGAGCGCCGTGCCGACGCTCACTTAGCCCGATGTGGCAAGGTAGGAATCAGATTCCAAGCGCACCAGGCAATGGCACGGCCTGTGCGCACGAAAAGGGCAAATTCAATCGAGCTCATCAGTTTCGGGCCACAAGCTGGGCAGCTCAAAGCATACTCAGTCGCCATCATATAGCCACAGCATCAAGGCGGGTCAGGGTGGGGTCCGAATCTCAGCCAGTGGTAGCCATGGCGCGAGTGAGCATGCTCGAGTTTGGTCTAGAACTTGGGTCTCAAGGGACAGCATCAACATCGTCTCCTCGCCGCCGGTCTGAAGGTTACCTATGACGGGGACCGCAATGCAATAAATCACGACAAAGCAGGCCGTACACCACGCATGGCGTTTCGCCAGTCGAGTCGTCACCACCGCAATATCACGCCCAGGCCGACAGTAGCGCACTGGCACGTTGCAGAACCAGGTTCTGAGGGCCGAGTAGATGTCCTGCTCCAGGTCTCATTTGACCGGCCAATGCAAGGACCAAACGCATGACCAGCAAGCATGGCGTTGTTGGACACGCACGGCAGATTGCGTTATGTAAGCCTTGGGGTCGACACCAATCCAGTTCGACTTTGACGAAGCTAAGGTACTTTTATGTTGTGGTATACGCAGACCCACAGCGATTCCATCTGCACAATTCATGAGTCCCCATTCAGCAGCGAGCGCTGATGGTTGTGGCACGTGGAGCAACGAATCCCGACTACCGATATGGCTGCGACACAACGGGACCAGTGAAGGCAAGAACAACGTCCTTTACCTTGGGAAGAGATCATGCACATCGCACTTTGCTCTGCCAGGCTCCACTTGCTTTTGTTGGGAGAGTATCCTGCGGCAATTTGCGTACGGCAATGCTGCGCTGATGTCCCTGCAACAGCCATGCCATTTGAATGATTCTTCGCCACGACATGCCAACCAAATCCAATACATATCTAGCCTTTGAGACAAGCACCTCAACGTCAGAGCGTCTGCACTCCCGGCTAGTCCAGTCATTCTGAGAAACTCGACAACATGAAGTTGTTATTTCGCAGATGCCTCGGCCTCAGGCACCATCGGGGCCATCAAGCTGAGCCACTATGCACCCGTACGACCGAAGCTCGAGATCTGCTTGACTTGTCGACACAGCGTCCCCTGGACTGGGCTCTTGCGATAGATTGGTCCACTCAAGTCACCTTGAACACGACGTACCGAATCCGGTCAGACCAAATTCTCGCGTCGTTCGTGCCAGAATGCTGACTGTCCGACTTCAGCCTTATCTGAATACTTCATGTGTCTTCCACAATCACAGCTCGATCCAGGCTTGGAAGTTTGAGATATTCCTCGCGGCCTCTTGTCCAGCAACGTCACGATGTTGCACGCAAACACTTCCTCGCTCAAGCTCACACCTTGTGGTCTGCAACGTAGTCTGCAATGAGACTGCACCGGGGTTTAGTGATTGCAGGTCAAGATGGTGATGTCCGCTGGTCTGAGCATGATCTGGGAATGTTGTCGCCACCTCTAGAAGGCTCAGACGCTTGGTGGCAGTGGCCCCACGAGACTAGGCAGTTGCATGGGTCTTATGGCGCGCTGTCCGTTTCCAAAGCTCCGAAAACCCGGTCATCGTCGCCCTTGCACTGGCTCAAGGTGTGAATGCATAGTGGCTATCGAATCGTACCTTTGTCTTGGTGGCAGAGTTGCCGCCTGCGAATGGCGAGGACTCTGGTGTTTGTCACGGCCATTCCTCCTCACGCCATTCCTCCTTTTTCTCCCGTGGGAAATTACATGGCCGACATGATCGTCGGCTCCTTGAACTCGCAGACGCGACAGCCGAAGACGAGCAGGTAGCCGTGTACCTTCAGGTACATGCCGCTGTAGCTACTCATCTGGTCAGCTACCCCGTTATCCATCTACTTGTGCCGTATGACAGAGCTACATACCACTTGCGACAGAGAGGAGCGAATCTGGCCGTCTTTGGGTTTGCACCCTCAGTTGTGTCTGTGGCCTGCGCGACCGGAGACTTTGGCGCATAGACAGCGCTGAGGACAGTGATCATGTCCTGGAGCGTGGTGTAGGGCACCTTCGTGAGCGCAATGTGTCTTCTCGAGGGTGCGAGGTTGATGTGTGCGTCTGTGTGTGTGCGTCTGTGTGTGTGCGTCTGGTGTGGGAGAGCGAAGATTGAAGTCGGCGCTCAATAACAGGCCTGTCGGCAGCATCTCTGGAAACGCATTGCTGAGCACACCATACCACCACGACAGCTGCGTAGAAGCTTGCTGTGGACAGGTGTACTCTTCTCCAAGCAGCTGCAATAGCAACTGCGATGATGAAAAGGAATGTACCTGACCTATGCTTGTGACCCGCTCAGCGGTATGAGTCCCAACCGCCAACTCATGTGTCCCAGCACTGCTGTTCACTGTACGGGCAACGGCAATCTCGACTGTAACACATTTGCAATATGCACCCAGTATGCGGAAAGGAAAGAAGAAACGGAGACCATAAGTGCAGCGGGTTGTACTTCGACCGCTACCTAGCGCTGTTGCTGTTTATCCTAGCAAACGCGTCCCACCACAACAGCGGGGGCAACCACAAACCGCGACGAGGCGGCCGCGCGCACGCGGACAAAAGGTCAGCGTGACACTCGAGATGGACAATGAGACTCTTCTCCAAGCAATTGCAGTATGCTGCAATTGCGATGATGAAAAGCTGTCTGTCTGCCGCTACTACGTCAACGACAATGAGATTCGCCGACGTGATGGCAGCAAAGGCAATTTCAATCTGGCCTGCTACCGCACACTATCTCATCTATGAGTGAAGGAAGTGGAGCGGTCGTGGCGGAAACCCCCAGAGCAAAATCCTATTTTGTGCACGCGCTGTTGATGTCAGTCAGTGATGCCAATGGGGAGGTATGGAATGGATGGAAGACTTACCACTGTTAGCGAGGTCCGAAAGCCAAAGGGGGGGGGCCACTGGCGGTGGCAAAGCCGCCAGTGCCGTGAGGAAGAAAGAAAGAGAAAGATGGTGAGAATGAGAGCGAACTTATACTGCACCTCGCCAAGGCTCCGCTCGGCAGCGGGAGCGGCGCGGCAGGATGAGCTGTGCTGTCAATTATGCGTAGCAGTACTGGCTCTACGCCAGAGGTCCCTAAGGGAAGTCACGGGGGCTGTACCCCGTGATGCCCGGTTCGCGGCGT
>JH792484.1:48043-59191 GCA_000291705.1 Sphaerulina populicola P02.02b
TGCAGGCGCGGCAAGAATGGCGGTAGCGGCGACGGCGGCCTCACAGGGGGCCAGCAGAGGGCCAGCGGAGCGCCAGCAGCGCCAGCTCGACTCTCCTAGTACCTTCGCTCGTGGATTAAGAACGTATTGGACGGTGAGTTTTGTGAGGCAGATGGCCACACGGCGAGCCAGTGCCCTTGACGCAGTCCTCGCGCCTGCGTGAGCAATGGCAGCCGTGATGGCCCTGCAGACGCGAAGGAGCGCCAGCTCGACTGTATCAGCGATGCCTTGGTTGTGTACAGAGAACTCAGTAGACTGCGAGGTCTGTGAGGCAGATGGCCGCAGGGCGTGCCAGCGTCCACGACGCAGTCCTGATGCGACCATCGATTTGAGGCACGGCGGCGACATTGCAGAGACGGGTCAGCGTCCACTCGACTCCCCCAGTAGCCCCCTGTGCGCCAGGAACTCACTCGGCTGCGAGGCCGTGAGGTAGAGAACCAGTGGCCATACGGCATGCCAGCGTCCTTGTGGCCCCGTAGACACGGTCATCTCGACTGAGCCGGTGGCTTCAATCTACGGGTATAGCAGCTGTCTTCTCAATCGCTACAGACCCTTCACCCGGCAGATGGCCATGTCTACTCAGAGCGTGAGATTTGCCCTGAAAACCTGCTCACGAAGAGCTCTCTACAACCGTCTGGATTCGGTCGGGGACGGAAAGACGAACCCACACAGCAAAGCGCCTCTACCGCGACGGTGGCCCCTGAGGCTTCACGGCCAGGCGAGCAATTGCTTACAGACACTCACGGTCTATGGGGATGGCTCAGGCGCTGGCCCCGAGTAGACCTCAAAGCGTGCCCGCGGACGGCACAAGCTCAAGAGCGCAGTAGGTATCAGAAACGCACAGCGTAAGTGGCAGCCATCTCCTTTCATCTCTCGCACATTCCATTTGCTCTTAAGCTACAAATCTTCTCTGCGCACTGATCTGTTCCTCCTCGTGAAACAGCGCCTACAGTCCCTCTCTCATATCCGCCTCAGCCAGCACCTCATCTCACAGACACGCACTCGAACGCGAAAGAAAGAAGCAGACCGTACGCTCGACAGGGAGATGCGCCTCTCCTGCAGAAAGGAGTTTGGGGACTTGCAACGGCCAGCCGCGCCAGAACAGCCGAGCTGGCAGATTGCGGTATCTCATCACTCGGGCGAGGAACACATAACACAAGGAGCATGGAGACTGAGACGCGCAGGCTCACATTTCTACGGCCAGTGACAAGGACGTTGAGCTCAGCGATTTGACATGGCAATACACAAATACCTCAGGTAGAACATCACTGGGCGAGACCGAGGAGAGTCAGGTATGCAGGTAAGGTAGGACTGCTTGAGCCAACCTACGCAGAAAGACTAGCCCGGCGTTGGACTCATAGATTATGTCTTTGATGCCGGATCCTGCTTACTGACTTTCCCTGTTCGCTAGCAAGAGGTAACATTGTATATTCTTGGGTGGATAGCTCCAGGGAATTTACATTAATCAGCCTGAGCTGTATTCGCGTGGGTAAGAGGTAAGAAGACTCAGGTAGAGACATGATCAGCAGTGAACTGATGTACTACTACATGTACCCGCTAGTATCGGTTGGGGAAGGTGATATAGCAGCGAAAATGGACCAATGACTGACTGCCCCTTTTCGGCTACACGGAAGTTGCAATAGCACTAGGAGGTTCCTAGTTTATCAATCACTATATGCACCACAGCTCCTGCCTATATGGATGAATAATAAAGTGTAGAGTGTGGAGCTGGTGTGGAGAAGGGAGTGAGTGACAAGAGAAAGCTTGATGTGCTTATCATTTCTTGACTGACCGAGCACGAAAAAGGATAATCGAAGCACTTTATTCGTGTCTTGCCGATCACCCGGCAGAGACGACTAGACAGCACAAAGAGTAATAACAGCTCCTTTTCCTCCTGCATTCTCTTCACCCTTGCCCTTTTGATATATACCTACCTCCTATTGTTCATATCATACTAGGAGGTAGGCCCGCACGATGGAAAAGTCCGACCTCACCGCGCGCTCTCACAGCGAGGGCGACCGCACGCCTGTTCATGAAGAGAAGAACATCGACGCCACTCGCTATATGCCAGACATTGCAGACCCGGATGCAGGCAAAAGCGATGAGGAACGAGCAGCAATTGTACGCTATATCCATCTCTTTCTTTTCTCTCTCTCTGTTTCTCTCCTCTACACACCCACAACCCCAATATCAAAAAAAAAAGCAAAAGAAAAAGAAAAAGGAGAAGTACAACACTAACCAACACTTTCCCCCCTCCCACCACTATACAGGACAAAAAGCTCCTCCGTAAACTCGACCTCCACCTCATCCCCTGGCTCACCCTCCTCTACCTCATCTCCTTCCTCGACCGCACCAACATCGGCAACGCCAAAATCGACAACCTCCTCAGCGACCTCCACATGTCCCAAAACCAATACCAAGCCTCTCTCTCCATCTTCTTCATCTCCTACGCCCTCTTCGAACCCCTGACCAACGTCCTCCTCAAAAGACTCCGCCCCAGCATTTTCTTGCCACTCATCATGTTCTTATGGGGCATCTGCATGGTGTGCATGGGCCTCGTACACGATTTTTCAGGCTTAGCGGTTGCGCGATTTTTCTTGGGAATCTTTGAGGCGGGCTTGTTTCCTGGGGTGAATTATTATTTGAGTTGTTGGTATCGGAGGTCGGAATTTGGGATTCGAGCTGCCGTGTTTTTTTCTGCGGCGGCTTTGGCTGGTTCGTTTGGTGGCTTGTTGGCTGCCGCGATTGTTCAGATGAGAGGTGTTGGTGGGAAGGCGGGTTGGGCTTGGTGAGGAGTACCTTTTTCTTCTCCTTTTTCTCCTTTTTCTCCTTTTCCTTCTTTTCTCCTTTTTCTCCTTTTCTTCTTTTTCTCCTTTTTTCTTTATTAATATGCTAATAATACATCTTCTTCTACCTTCTCTCCATGTAGGATCTTCATCCTCGAAGGCTTAGCAACCATCCTCATCGGCATCGCCAGTTACTGGATGGTCCACGACTTCCCCATCGAAGCCACCTTTCTCTCCCCCACCGATCGCCAACGTGTCCTACTCCGACTGCGCGCCGACAACCCGCAGAGCAGTAGTAGTAGCAGTAGTAGTAGCGCAGCACAGCACGAAAAATTCCAACTCAAAAACTTCTGGCAATCCCTCCGCGACTGGAAAACTTGGGCCTACTGCATCATCTACATGGGCTGCGACATGCCCTTGTACGCCTTCAGTCTCTTCCTCCCCACCATCATCCGCGAAAGCGGCTTCGTCAAGTCCGGAAGTACCACTCTCACCAATCTCCTCAGCGTGCCTCCCTACGCCGCCGCAGCGCTGCTCACGGTCCTCGTCGGCTGGTACGCCGATCGCACGCGGAAACGCGGTCTCGCCAACATTGGTGTTTCATTTCTCGCCATCGCAGGCTTCGCTATGCTCCTCGGCAGCGCAAACCCCAATCTCCAATACGCAGGAGTCTTTCTCGCCGCCATGGGAATTTACCCATGTCTCCCCAATACGATTGCATGGGGCTCGAATAATTTGCAAGGAAGTTATAAACGCGGCGTCACCATGGGAGTGTTTATCGGATGGGGCAATTTGAATGGCATTGTCTCGTCGAATATTTATCCCCAGAGTAGTGCGCCGAGGTTTCTGCCTGGCCATGGTGTCGTGTTGGCGTATTTGACTGTGTTTTTGTTGGGCGGGAGTGTGTTGACGCATTGCGCCTTGGAGGCGGAGAATGCGAAGAGGAGGGCTGGGAAGAGGGATTGTTGGGTCCAAGGGAAGACTGAGGAGGAGATTGAGGAGTTGGGGGATTGTGTGCCGGGGTATTTGTATACG
The DNA here is from genome assembly GCA_000291705.1 of Sphaerulina populicola P02.02b. NCBI lineage: Eukaryota > Fungi > Ascomycota > Dothideomycetes > Mycosphaerellales > Mycosphaerellaceae > Sphaerulina > Sphaerulina populicola. Next base: position 51,904 of record JH792484.1, read on the forward strand.
ACTTGAGAATAGAGAGATGTTGTGAGAGGGATCTGTGAAAGAAGAAGAAGAAGAGAATATATCGACAGAAAATAAATCAATCACATGAGAAAAGTTCAACGAGTCAAGTCATGATGCGTTTCAATACAACAAAAATATTTAATCCAATCCCAATAGAAAACATCTCTCTCTCTCTCTCTCTCTCTCTCAAGCAGCAGCAGCAGCAACAACAACCCCCTTCAACCCTCCATACAACCAATCCTCCTTGATCAAATCGGCCGCCTTCTCAGCAACAGCATAAACACTCGACACAATATTCCCGGAAACATGATTTGGAAAAACCGAAGCATCCACACATCTCACATTCCTCGTCCCTCGCACGCGCAATTTCGTATCCGTCGCATCGCCCATAGCCACGGATCCACACGCATGATATTCCGACATGCAAATCTCCCTGACGGCAGCCTTCATGTCCTGCGTCGAAGACATGTCTGCTTCGGCGCGAGGATACAAGCGTTGAGAGATTTTGTCGCGCAAATGAGGCGATTGTTCGACGTGGCCGAGCATTTTGAGTCCGGCCGCGAGGACGTCGACGTCGGATTCGTTGGTGAGAAAGCCGGGGTCGACCGCGGGGTGGTCGGATGCTGACGAGGTTTTGATGTGGACGGTGCCGCGGCTCAGAGGGTATTGGAGGCACATGGCGGCGGAGATGGCCTGTGGGTCGTTGATGGGGTCGGCTGGGGGAGGGAAGACGCGGGATTGGTCTTCGATGCCTTCTTCCATGCCGTAGTGGTTGGGGACGAGGACGAGTTGGAGGTTGGCCGAGGCGTCATCCTGGAGGTGGGCCATGGTGCGTTCATATTGTTTGCGCTGGTAGGGGGTGAGGTGGGGAAGTTCGGCTTGGATGTTTTTGATGACGGTCGAGAGTTCTTCGGCGGTGGCGAATTGCTTGTAGGGGAAGAAGCCTTGCATGGAGCAGATGCTGGTGAGGGGACCGCCGCCTGTCTCGGCGAGTTGCTTTTGTGCGGCTTCCATGACGGCCGGGTTATGGATGGCTTCGAGCGTCATGTTGCCCGGCTTGACTTCCCAGCAGCCTACAGTGAGGACGTGGTCCTGGAAGTTGGCGCCCACGGCTCGGTTCTCAATGAGAGGCTCCACGCCGGCCGCACGGAGGATGTCGGGGTCACCAATGCCCGACAGCTCGAGAATCTGTGGTGACTGAATGGCACCTCCCGCAACGAGGACCTCTTTCTTCGCGGCGACAGTGTGTGTATTCCCACCGTGAGTGAAGGTGACTCCGGTGGCGGTATTGCCATCGAGCTCGATTCGCTGCACCATTGCAGAAGTCAACACGTGCAGATTCGGTCGGTGGGCGTTGGCAGCAAAGTATCCTCGTGCAGCGTAGGATCGGAGGCCCTTGTTGGGCCCGCTGCGAGTGACAAGGCCGAGAGTATTGTAGAAACCCTGTGTTGTCATCACATCAGCACGAGTGACAGACCTCCTCAGTAGAAAAAAGCACTTACAATGTGGTCGCCACTCCATGGGTCTACAGGCTTCTTGTCCAATCCACAAGCTTCGTCACACGCCTTGATGAAGTCGTCCTCGATGGGCAATCGCCAGTCATTGAACGAGGTCCTCGCAGGCCCCGAAGTGCCATGGTGCTCGCCCACAAAGGGGAATGTAGAACGTTCGGTCACGCTGTCGTCGATGGGCTCGAGAGTCTGGTGCTTGCGCATGTATTTCATCATCTCGTCGGCACCCCATCCCTCATCTTCTGCAATGATGGCCCAGTCATCGTAGTCTTGCTTGGAGCCGCGGACGTCTGTGTCATATTGTCAGCTTCTGCTTGGTCGATCCGGCAGCGAAATCACGTACACATCATGTAGTTGATTGCTGAAGATCCACCCAGTGCTTTACCGCGAGGAATGTGGTGTCGTCGGCCTTTGTTTGCCGTCTATAGATGTCAGTCCGCAACTCGTTTGAGCCAGGAAAGATGTAGTCACTCACTTGTGGCTCGGTCATGAATCCCCAGTCTATTGTGTAGCCAGGTCAGCAGGTTGCTTCATCGAGGGTATCTATATCGGCACCACCCACCATAGTCCGGGTTATTGAACGTCTGCATGAACATGACGGGGGAGTCGACGAGCATATCGCCCAGCTTGCAGGTTCCGGCTTCGAGCACGCCGACTAGTATGGAATAGTCAGACTGTTGATCTCTGACTCTGTGTAATCGACCCATCGACGTCGCCCACCTTTGAGGTCTTCATTCTCGGTCAATCGAGCAGCGACAACCAATCCTGCGGTGCCTCCTCCAATGATAATAAAGTCATAATCATGCTTGAGGAAGTCTTCTGGAGTAGTATGAAGGGCGGGCAAGTCGCCATGGCCGTTGACTCCGTTGGCTGCCATCTGGGGCTAATGTGGTAGTTGGGAGGAGTACAAGGAAGTGAAGTGAGTGAATGATGCGATCCGATCCAAGAGATGTTCATTCATATACCTCCTACTGCAGTCCCAGAAGGAGAACATCAGGGCACCCCGCTTCCCGCTTCACGTGGGTGGCCCAGTGGGGCATCGAGGTTTCATGTCCATTTGTCCATTCTCCTCCGGTAAGGTAATGCTGTGTAACAATTGCTGTGTAACAAACCTGTCACTGAGTCAGCTGCCAGGAGCAGCCTCGGTGCTCCTTAGTGATCTTCCCCTTCTCATTCGTCAATTCATGAACTGGAGTCAAGTGGAGTGTGACTAGGTTGTGCCCGTAATGCACTCCACATCATCAGATTGCGGGGTCGATAGGGCACTGGAGTGGGCTTCCAAAAGATATGTATCTTCAACACATCATGCCACGTATCATACCTGGATACATAGCTAGGTCAGGTACAGTGCTGTCACTCTTTTCACATGTTCGCTTTTTGATCCTCTCCACACACACGTAATACCGTTCCACAAACACGCCCGTGCATGTTACAGTGAGAAATGCATCTTGAACTCCCAGACTCCCAAAACTCCCCCAGTGTGGCGTTATGCAGAAAAGACGCCATGGATGTTCTAGCCGTCAATGGCACAGACTGTACGCAGCTTCATGAGCGCCGACGCTCAGGTGGTGGTTCACAGACTGGATTTGTTTCCACTTATGACACAGCAGCAGTCTTGCTCTTCTTAGCAGCAGGAACCTCTGCTTGCGCATCAGCAGTCTCGTCGATCGAGCGCTTCTCGCCCTCTTGGCTGAGGTCCTTCTCGGCCTGTGCAAACTTCTTCTTTTCCTGCTCACTAAGCTGGAGAAGCTCCCGCTCACGGTCGGCGCTCAGGTTGAAATGGAAGTTGCGGATGATGCTGTCGGCATCATCAATCGCAAGCGGTCTGACATCAGCCAAAGCCTTGATCTTGAGGGTGACAGCCTTGATCTGAGCATCCGTCATGCCCAGGCCAAGCTGCTCAGCACGCGACTTGATGGCGTTCCATCCAGTCAGTCGAGATGCAAAGTGGACGTATCGGCTCATTCCAAAATCGGCAGGGTTGATGATTTCGTATGTTGATGGGTTGTTGAGGATGGCCTTGGCGTGGATTCCAGCCTTGTGTGTAAAAGCACAGAAGCCAGTAACGGGGTTGTTGAAAGGCACGTTAATCTCGACAGCCTCTGCGACCAGATCCTCAAGGGCCTTGAGCTTCTCCAGTCTGTACTTGGACTTGACGTAATCACGGTCGGCAACGAGCATGCGAGCCATGAGTCCACCCAGAGGCGTAATGCCATTTCGCTCGCCAATGCCGAGAACTGATGTGTCAATATGCGTGGCACCGGCCTCGAGAGCGCAGTATGCATTGGCAATGGCACATCCAGTGTCGTCGTGGAAATGCGTTTCGATGTCACAGCTCACCACGCCGCGCAGCGTTCGAACCAGATCATAGACTTGGCGAGGTGTAGCACAGCCGACAGTATCTGCGATACCGACACGGTGCACGCCGACCTTGTCCACAGCGCTGTAGATGGTCAGAAGATCCACCAAGTTACTCCGGAAGGAATCCTCGGAGCTGAACCGGATCTCCTTGCCCTGCGACTTGACGTATTCAATGACCTCGATAGCGGTGTTCTTGATATATGTCATGTCCTTGCCGTGGCTGTGCTCCATGAGATGGCTGCTGGTGCCAATCACGACATCCACGCCGTCGACTCCAGTGGACACTGCGAGCTTGGCATCGCTCATATTGCACCGCACGTGTGTCAGGATCTTGGCCTTCAAGCCGAGCTTGCAGATGGCCTCACAGTCCAGTCTGGACTGCTCACTCGCTGCGGGCGAGGTAAGCTCAATGTAGTCCACACCGAAGTCATCGAGCGCCTTGGCGATCTTGATCTTGGTCTCGGTGTCGAAGTAGGCGTTGGCAAACTGTTCTCCCTCGCGTAACGTCGACTCGATGATCTTGAAGCTGGACACATTGCTGAGGAAGTCCTGTACGGGTGCGTATGGGTTGGTGGATTGGGGTCTTGAGGCCTGCTTGGTCTCAAATGCTCTGCGGGAGGTCAGCGCGCTCCAATGCTTGCATGCCGCGGTGTCACATTGCGTACTGGTAGCCGGCCGGGTTTCCATTCGTTCCATTGGTCACTCCATTGCCATTGGTGCCATTGGTGTGCTCGTCCTCTGGTGCTGGACACATGGTCGCGTGTGGTAGCGTGCTCCGCGATCGGCGGTGCGCGGTATGGGGAGTGATGGAGAGTGGTGTGCGTGGATGGAGGAGGGAGGAGGGAGGAGGGTTCGAGTGGTCGATGGCGGTGTCGAGGTGGGTAGAGGTGTGAAAGTAGTAGTGAGAATGAGTCAAGTGAAGATTGAAGAGCCCAAATTTTCGTTTCCCAGCCACGGACGGACCAGACCCGCCAAGCCCGTTTTCGTGGGGATATGATCCACTTGGTCCCATTCGGCCGGGCTAGACTCGACTGGGTTTTCTACTGCTCATTTTACAGGAGTCAAGCACTATCTAATGCTACAAAGCTACTAATACAGTATACTATCATCACCTCCATAATCCACGTTACACTTACAAGTTACGGGCCGTCACCCGTGGCTCAATATCCAGCATCGCAATCGCCAAGCTTCTGTACAGTAAGCGAAAAAGAACAGACGATATCTTGAGGCCTTGAGCTTTCGCTCTCCCATTCCTGATTCCTCTTTTGCTGCTACTAGTCGCTCCATTGTCTACTCTATCAAACAGGTAGTTGCACTCTTTACACGGAGCCAAAGTTGTATATACTTCTCTCCTAGACCGAACACAGGAGTTGCGTCACCCATAGGATTCCTATAGGTGATATGCCTCGGAAAGGGCGAGGAATTGGCGCTGGCGGTATTAAGCACCACATATCCTTCCTACCAGAGTCTCATCTCTCACGAAGATCCATCGAAAGAACAGCACCGACCGATGCATTGTCAGCCGCATCTATCTCGTCCGGAAAGCCCGCAGACATCTCATCTCCTAAAGTCATCAAGGCCGTCTTGAAGCTCTCGTGAAGGAGACAAGCAAGTAGCATCGTAGCAATCGTACGTACTGTACTGATGATGCTTGTCTTCAATGTCGTGCAGATGTCATGTTTCAGAGCCCGCTCCGTCTTCCGGTCCGGTCTGGGGGCCACCAAATCTTGCTCCAAGAGGTGCTCGTCACTGTCACAGCAAAAAGACTGCGTGATTCATGCGTGACCAAAGTTCTTTCAGGGTTGCTGAGTCTGCGTCGTTGCCAGAAAGAGCGCCGTCGTCAGCATCCTAGTACGCGACGTTGACGATCCACAAAGCATATTAAAAACAAAAAGAAGAGTTTTTACAGAACGGAGGTAGCGTTCTCGATTTTTCTCTAAACTTCCTACTCGGCATCAGCAGCTGTGAGCCAACAAGGCTTCTCCTGGCCGCTCCGCTTGGGACTGCGGCGCGCATAGGATCCCGAAATCTCACCAAACAGACATCATCCGTGTGCCTGCGATAATATCACTTGTCAGCGTGTCGAGTGAATATTGGCTGTGGAAGTGCAGTCAGTCCATTTGCTCCATTGAGTGAGTCAATACTGGCGACGTTGATCAGTGTGTGGATGGATGTTGTCATGAACAATTTTGTCATGTTCTTTCTACGGCTCCAAAAGATTACATGGCTGCTCTGCTGAAGAAGTGAGAACTTCTCAGCGGCCAAGCATGAGTAGTATTACTGTACTGATGACGATTGTCTCAGCACTACAAGAAACATATATTCTCCCTCACTCCCTCTCCATCTCCCTTACACCCTTCCCCTCTCACCCTCTCCCAAACATGTGCGAGATGCAAATTCGTATTTCTCGTCTTAACACTAAATATCACAAAATGTTTCATTAGCAAACGAAAAAGCTTCGGAGGACAAGTGAGAGGCCGGCCATACACTTGCGTCGCAAGGGCACTATAATCGAAAGTTAGTACTAGCTTTTTTTTGTTTGTTTGTAACAGTATTGTATTAAACAATACAAAAAGAACTTACCCCGTTACATCCTGAAGTAGGATCATACGGGCATGGCTCGCGGGTGCCACAATAGCCTGGGGCTGCGTATCTGTAGCAACAGCTACTAGTAGTTCTTTCCAGTAGAAACCCTGGCGAAGATACCACGAGGTGGACGAGGGAGAGGATCATAAGAGCAGAGAGGCGCATCTTGATGTTGTTGATGTTGTTGATGTTGTTGTTGTTGAAAGGACTGTAGAGAAGTGAGGAGAATGGCTAGATCTTATACAGTACGCCCCCTAGAGTAGGGTATACATACACAGTGTAGCCTGTACAGGTATTCTTCTGTGTTGGTACTATACTCAGTAAACTCATTACATGGATGTCCAATGATTACATGGATGTCGAATGATCACATAGAGGGTATACATACACAGTGTAGCCTGTACAGGTACCTATTCTTCTATGTATGTTGGCACTATACTTGTTGAAATAATCACATGGATGTCAAATGATTACATGGATGTGAAATTATATAGATGTCCAATGATGACATGGATGTCAAATCATCACATAGAGGGTATACACATACACAGTGTAGCCTGTACAGGTATTCTTTGTACAGTATGTTGGTACGATATATGCTTGGTGAAATCATCACATGGATGCAGTGTTGTTCAAAAACTAAGTATACATACCTCATATACTGTAACTTCAGGTGCAGGGGGGAGTAGAGGCCAACCAATTTGCGGTTAGACTACTACAGTATAGCTGGAGAAATCGAGTCGAAATCGCACGGTTTCATTGGCGCGATCGTTAGCGGTGGTGCGCGCTAAATCCACTAGACCCAATGCGTCACCACCTCACAAAAAAAA
>JH792484.1:77481-89168 GCA_000291705.1 Sphaerulina populicola P02.02b
CAGCAGGAAAGGGAAGGAAAAGGAAAGAGAAAAAAAAAGAAAAATACATGATGTTCACCAAACCCCACCACCTTTTCCTACTCTTTCTCTAGACCAACAACAACAACAACAACAACAACAACAACAACAACAACCTCATCCTCTTCAAAAATCATCTTCGAACCCCTCCCAGCCCCAGTCGCATCCGTCGTTCTCCAAAGCTGGGACGACCACGCCTCCAGCTGGCAAGGCTCCTCTGACGCATTAGCAGACTGGCTCAATGGACGCTGGACGAAAACAGGAGTCGTAGTTTCCAAAGAGACGATTTGTTTCACTTTACGTTTAGCCGGTCGAGATGCTCACATGGGCTTGTCCGATCCTTTGGCAGGGAGATTTTTGCGTTCGGGTGTGGAATGGGTTTGTTGATATACCTACCTGTCTGTCTGTCTGTACCTTTTGGGTAAAGCAAGGAATTTCAAGGCTTGCTGCTGTGCTGGCTGGTTGGATGATAGACTACCTACTGATGGATTCGGTACTGCGAGCGAGCGAGAGGTAAGTAAGGTAAGTCAGCAAAAGCAAGCGAGGAGGAAAAGCCTGAGAATGAGCCCATATCATATCATACATAGCTACCTAGCTACCTATGATGGACATCACTCAGTTATAAAAAAAAAGAAAATCCTACATGTATTCTGATTTTTCTTTTTAGAAATAAAAAAAAACGGACAAAACGTAAGTAAAAGTATAACCAGATTTATACAACCCCATTTCATTCTTCTCTGAGTATCATACATTTCCTCTCCCTCACTGGTAGCCTCGCTCAGTAGAACGTTGATAATATCCGTGTCATACGATGCGATGTATACATGGTAGTTGAGCAGAAAAAAAAACATTGGTGTCGCTACCAACGCACACCACCGGGCATGGGCAAGCGTGATGAAGAATGAAATGACTGTTGTCATACAGCAGGATGGCGACAGGCACGATTGGCTGGTCTGGTAAAGGCTTATGGTTTTGCAGAAACCTAGTCTGCTACAAAAAGAATGGGATACATGTACTCTCAATCGCGCTGGCATACTATGTTCTCCGCCATATGTTCTCCGCCAGCACTCGAGTCGGAAACCTATGCCTCTCATCAATCCGCTTCAGCTGTGCTAACGGTTGCAGGCACTTTTCAGAATGTGAAAACTTTTGGTTATTCCTCCATATCCTCGTCTTCCTCTTCACTTCCGTCCTCGTCAGCGTCGACCTCGGCGAGTAGATCCCTGTCCTCCTCGTCCAGTTCTGCTCCTCCGTCCTCGTCATCAGGCTCAGGATCGACATCCATTTGCTGGCCACGGCCACTCGTCGCCTTCTTCGCACTCGGCCTCCGTTTCGTTTCAGTCTTCTCTCGCTTGATCGCAGGTTTGTGTGGGCGCACTCCATTCTCTTCCACTGGCTCCACGCCATTGCCTGCGGTACTACTCTTTCGACTTCGGGCTGCCGGCGGGTGTCCTCTCTCGCGCTCCAGTTCGCGCTCCAGTCTTCGGGCCATAGCCTGTCCCGGGAGATTGTCTTGCCAGCGGTCGAGTCTCCTACTGGCTCTTCGAAAGCTCTGCGCCAAACTCTTGGACTCCTCACCGACATCGCCAGGCTCCTGGGGCATCTTCACATATCCGGCGTATAGCACTCTTGGGCGGCGCCAGAGGTCCACATTGTCGAATGGATCTTCCACAGTAGCGCCCCGATGCCAATCGTCGTTCTTTTCCGCTCGGTCTTTGGCATTGCGGATCTTGCCCAGCTCTTCCTCTGAATCGTAGTCCGCTGGCATGTACTTCAGGCGCTTCCAAGCACGAATGATGGGGCTCTCGGATTCCCGCCTATCTCGCGCTTCCTCGTGCGATTTCCTTATCCGTCGATCCAAGGTGTAGTCAATTTGCATCTTGCGGTGGTTGATGACCGCCGATTGATGCTGTGTGATACCTCTGTGTCGCTTCTGCGCTTGATATGAGGGCGTCGGGATATGTGTTGCTGGACTCTGGAAAGACAACTGCTGACCGCCGGGGGAGATGCCAGTTGCAGCAGCGAGTTTGTTGGTGTTCCCGAAGGCGAAAGAGCCCCCGTGCGACTGAACGGGACCATTGGGCCCATTGTTGACGAATTGCATCTGAGTTCCGGTGTTAGGTAGAAGTGGCACAGGCTGAGATGGCGCCGCACCCGCAGCTGTCGCAGCTGCCTCCTTGCCTGCTTTGTTCCTTCTCCAGTTGCCTCGACCAGGTCCTTTCTTGGCAGGGGCGGCGGCGGGAACGGGACGAGAGGGTGAGTTCTCGGGAGCGGCATCATCACTGTTGAGGAGGGTGTTGATGCCCATGCCACTGGCAAGAGGTTTCGCATTGACTGCCTGGAAGCCGCGTGCAGCAGGGGACGGCGATCGCGTGTAGTCGCTTGCAGTTTCGTGGTGCAGCGTGGATCGGCCGACGGATATTGCTGTGTTGGTGTTAGCGTGGCATCCATGTGGTGGATGGAGAGGTGGGAAATAGAGGAGGGAAGTAGAAGAGGGAAGGTAGAAGAGGGAAAGTAGAAGAGGGAAAGTAGAAGAGGGAAAGTAGAAGAGGGAAAGTAGAAGAGGGAAAGTAGAAGAGGGAAGGTAGAAGAGGGAAGGTAGAAGAGAGAAAGTAGAAGAGGGAAAGAGAAGAGTCACTCACGTCCCGCCATGCGGTGGTAGCCCGTCTCGGAACCCTCGTCGTCACTGGGAGCGGGATTGTGGCTCGTTGTCAGCCCTTTCTCCTTGCGAGCCCGTTTCAGAGCGGTCATGGCCGGACTCGGCTCGCTCGCCAAAATGGCGATTCGCTCCTTCCGTTTGACTTCGCCAAAGTGCTTCTCGCTTTCGGTGTCCGCGTTCTCCAACTCTGCCTGCTCGTCGGTCAAGGCCTCCAGTGTCGGGACCTTGAGCGGCAGCACATCAGTGCCCTCCTCCCCTTCGCCGTACACGCCAGCACCAAATGGGTTATTCTGCGTTGCCTCGATGCTGAAGTCACTCTCCAAATACCACCAGATCAGCCACAGGAACGCTTTGGCTCTGCTCTCGCTACTCAACGTGGGCCGCATCACCAGATCGAAGAAGTCTCGCGGAGGAGGAAAATGGACCTCGCTGATCTTGGGCGCGTACTGGCTCATGACGAAGATGAGATTGACGGGATTCGTGCGCGGCATCGACGCAGCTTTGATCTCCTCCATCGTGCTGGGCTGTGGCTCGTCCTCGGTAGCTCCTTTGAGGATGGATTTCAGTCGCGGCGCGTCTTGAAGCTGTTTGTACGCATTCGGGTCCTGGTCGGCTTGCAGAGCAGGAATGGAGTGGTATGTTCGCAGCTGTGCGCGCATTTCAGGAAAGACTATCGCATGAGTGTCAGCACCAGTCCCATCAGCACACGAGCTGCGCCCCTGACCTACAATTCAAAGTAGTATTCATTCTCCCCACATTGACCAGCAAGCACACCATCGCCATGCTAATTGCCCCCGCCTGGTCCTGGAGCAGCTTCTCTTTGAGGATCTTGCTGCACTTGCTGCTCTTGGCCATAGCGTCGATGTAGATGTCGGCAAAGGTGTGTCCATGAGTACCATCGCTGTACTTGGTGAAGCACTTGGTGGTATCATCGAAGACGAGCCTGAGGAAATCATATTGTATGTCCTTGCGCCATAGCGGAATGCCATCTTCCTTCTTCAAATGCCTGATCTTGTTCCCGCTATACACGGAACTCGTAGCACCGCTCTTGTTGTGGCGCACGGATGTAGTGGTCGATGTGTACATGGGCTCGTCTCGGTCGTTGTCGCCATTGTGTATGCTGCTGTCTCGGGGGGTTGCAACGCTCTCGTCCTCGTCCAGCTGGTCAGCCTTGCGCTTGGGCGGCATCGGACTGGGCGCGGGTGTGATGTCGACCGGTGGCGGAGGTGGGAGCGGAGGTTGTGATGGCGGAGCTGCTGCTATGGGCACTGCTGGCGCTGGAGCAGGAGGCCTGGCAGGCTCAGCGGGTTGCATGATGCTAGACAGATCCATGCCGGCGGTGGTTTCAGGTGTGACACAGGTACTGTAAGCCCGCAAAGGCAGATAAGGTCGCTTCCGCCGTGGATCAGTCCATCTCACGCGATGCGCTGCAGTGTGTGCAGCTCGATCATAAGCGGTAGATGCACGGTTGGTCGGGGGCTGGCAGGTATGCGCGGAGTGGGAGACACAGCAAGCAAGCAGCAAGCAAGAAGACGAGTCGAGATGGAGGGAGTGAGGGAACAGCGGCGCATCGACCCAAAGTTCGCGGTAGGAGGTACCTCTATATCGGAGGTAGACGTAGAGGTGGCTCGAGCACCCTGTGATGAGCTTGAGCAATCATTGGAACGCCGCGATCCCGACCGAAGCAGTATACTGTATACAGAAACGCCACCATATTCACTCGTGTACCTCGACCATCTTCTTCACGCGTCGCTCTCTGTCTGCATCGTGGACGTTTCTTTTTGCCGGGAGTGCGTCGCTCCATTCATTGTATGCCCTGCCCATCCCAGCGGTGGACACGCTGGACCCAGTCGCGCAATGTGTAGGTGAACGTGGATAGGAGTGAGACGAGGTGGCGGCGCACCCAGGCCAGGCAGTTTTGCAAGGCGTCAGAAACGAGAGTCTTGGCATCATATTGGTGGAGGTACCACTAGGATTAGGTACCTTACTTGTAGCATACATTACCTGACATTACCTTAAGTACCTCAGTGATACGGAGAGGGTAAGCCTGCGTGACGTGTCCAACATCTTCTGCCATCGCCCAAGTGCTCCAACGGCATCTGCAGACCACGAGCGATCCTTTCGTGCGTGTGTCTAGGTAGTAAGGTGTGCAGAAGGAGTTGAGGCTCACTCTCCGCAAACGAGCAGCATACCTGTATTACCTTACCTACCTTACTGTACCTTACTGTACCTTACCTATCACACCGCACTATCAGCCCACTCTTCACAACCCACCTCAATCATGCCGGCGTCCAAGCAGGCTCAACCGCGCTTCAGGACGATACAGAAGCTCAAGATTGACTACGCTCCTGTTGGCATCACTCAATATGAGTCCACTAGAACTGGTATGCGTGTCGCTGTAGTCGACAGAGCTGGGCCGAAGGTCGAGGGAGAATTCGCTCTCGCCACAGAGATCAACGATGACTCCGGCTCGCCACATACCCTGGAGCATCTCGTGTTTATGGGCTCCAAGTCGTACAAGTACACGGGGCTGCTCGACCGATTGTCCAGCAGAGCTTTCTCGACAACAAATGCTGGTACGGCGACAGACTATACCTCGTACTCGCTCAACACCGCCGGCTGGGAAGGCTTTGCACAGATCTTGCCGGTCTATTTGGAACACTTGATCGTGCCTACATTGACCGATGCGGGGTGCTACACAGAGGTGCATCATATTGATGGCACCGGCCATGATGCCGGTGTCGTCTACTCCGAGATGCAGGCTCGTGAGAACACTTCTGGTGATCTCATGGAATTGCAGCGAAGACGGCTCATGTATCCCGAGGGCAATGGTTTCCGCTCGGAAACTGGCGGTACGACTCCAGAACTACGACGGTTGACTGCGGATCGCATTCGTGCGTACCACAAGGAGATGTACCAGCCCAAGAATCTGCGCGTCATCATCACCGGTGAGATTGATCACGATGAACTTTTGCAGATCCTCGACGATTTTGAGACAACAATCGTGGACGATGTGCCGACGCTGGACGCACCATTCCGCCGACCTTGGGTCGATTCGACACCGACGCCGAAGCTGGCGCAAACAAGTATCGACACGATCAAGTTTCCGGAGGAGGATGAGTCGATGGGAGAAGTCACTGTTGGCTATCTGGGACCAAAATGCGACGATGCGGTAGCCAACGCAGCTCTCTCTGTGGTCATAACTTACCTTGCAGGTTCTTCGATCAGTGTTCTGGAGAACACTTTGGTTGAGCGCGAACAACTGTGTAGTGCAGTCTACTACGAGTACGAGACACGGCCAGACGTCGCTATCTGGTTTGACTTGACTTCGATCGAGACGCCACGTTTACAAGAAGTCTATCAACGTTTCCTCGAAGTGTTGAAGGAGACTGCAGCCAAGCCTTTGGATATGAACTACCTGCACGACTGCTTGAAGCGAGAACGAAGACGCATCACGGAGCAGGCAGAGAACTCTGAAACGTTCTTCACGCAGCCTCTAATCGAAGACCACTGCTTCAGCCCAAGAGATGGCAGCGCTCTCAAAGACCTTGAGGACATGAGCGAACTTGATGAAGTGACCAAGTGGTCGGAGGAAGAGTGGCGAAACTTCCTCAAGAAGTACTTCGTCGATACGCACCATGTGTGCGTGCTTGGCGTGCCTTCATTCGAGCTACAGAAACAGCTCGCCGATGACGAACAAGCACGAGTGCGAGCACAACAAGAAAAACTGGGAGAAGCGGGACTCAAAGAGCTCGCCGAAAGGCTGGAGAAGGCCAAGGCTGAGAATGGCAAGACGATTCCGGAGTCCATGCTGGAGCAGTTTCGCCAGCCCAGTGTGGATTCTGTCAACTTCATCCGCACGGGCACAGCTTGGTCTGGCGCAGCTCGGCAGCTGGGGTCTGGTGACCCAGAAGCGCAATCAATCATCGATAAAGCAGACGACGGATCTTCTACCTTCATTCACTTCGAAGACATCCCATCGAATTTCGTGCGCGTCAAGCTCTACTATGGCACAGCCAGAGTACCAGATGAGCTACGACCCATCATGAGCCTGTACATCACCAACTTCTTCACGACGCCTGTGACCATCGATGGTAAACGAGTGGAGTTTGAGGATCTTGTCTCTGATCTTGAGAAATTGACGACTTCATACTGGGTGAACACCAGCAGTAGCGGCAGACAGCAAATGCTGGGCCTCTCCCTCGTCACCGAGAGCGAAACATACGAGCAGGCCATCTCTCGCATACGAACGGTCTTCTTCGATGCTATCCACGACCCCGTCCGACTTCGTGCATCCCTCACCAAGCTGCTGGCAGATCTCCCGAGCGAGAAACGCGATGGGAATGCCATGGCGTGGGCAGTGAACAGCATGATTCACTCGAATCGCTCTGCCAATCGTCGTGCCACGTCTGCGCTGACCAAGACGCTATACCTCAAGCGTCTTCGGAAGCTGCTCAAGACCGACGAGAAGGCGGTGATTGCCAAACTTGAGCAACTCTGTCTAGCACTGCACAGGCCAGAGAACTTCCGAGTGTACGTGGCGGCCAATCTCAGCAAGCTCAACAACCCAGTGGCAGCCTGGAACAAACTGAGGCAAGGGCTTGACACATCACAGCCTCTCGAACCACTTGACGAGTCGTCGACAACGATTTCCGAGGTGGGCAAGAAGCCTGGCTCCGCAGCATATGTTGTGCCAATTCCCGCAAGCGATAGCTCCTACCTCATCCTCACCTCTCAGGGCCCACCCACGTACAGTGACCCCGATATTCCCGCGCTCATGGTAGCCATTGCCTACCTTCGCGCAGTGGAAGGACCCCTCTGGATTGCCATTCGCGGCACCGGTCTTGCATATGGAGCTTCGATACGCCGTACCACCGAGCTCGGCCAAATCTACTTCTCCATCGACCGCTCACCAGACTGCTTCAAAGCCTTTGTCGCAGGCAAAGCCGAGCTGGAAGGCTACGCATCCGGCACGAAGGAGCTCAAGAAGCTCGCGATCGAATCTGCAGTAGGGGAAATTGTGTATGAAATGGCAGAAGAAGCCCCAAATATGGGAGCGGCGGCGGACGAGAGCTTCGCGAGTCAAATTCTGCGTGGCTTGCCGAAAACGTGGTCGAAGGATATGTTGAAGAAGATTCAGAGCGTCAGCATCGATCAGGTGCGAGAGTCGATCCACAAGTGGTTGCTGCCTCTCTTCGATGCCAAGAGGGCGAATCTGGTTGTGACGTGTGCCTCTGGAATGAAGGAGAAGATGCGGGAGAACTTTTCTGGTGCGGGCTTCGCAGTCGAGGTGAAGGACTTGTCTTTCTTTGAGGATGATTATGGGCTTGCGGACCCTGGTGGAGAGGACGAAGAAGAAGAAGAAGAAGAAGATGAAGATGAAGATGAGGATGAGGATATGGAGGATATGGAGGAGGGCGAAGAAGATGATGACGAAGGCGACGAGGAGGAAGAGGTGTAGTCCCATGATGTGAAAGCTTAAGATGGGTGACTCAGGAGGCAGTGAAGTTCTCACGCCCGCAAAACATGTAAAAAGTTGACATTTCCAAGATAAAAAGCCCTGCCAAGGAATCCATCAATTCGTACATTACATTTAGTGCCGATCCCACGACGCTGATCTCACTAGCGCGGTGGAGGACAAAGCATATAGGGCTGAAGCGTAGGAGGTACCTTATGTAGCTATTCGAAGCAGAGCAGAAAGGCAGCCAGATGCTGACAGGGGATAAGGGACTTTTCTTAGTGAAGGATGCAAGTACTCCTCCAGGGCCCGGTTCCTTGTATTCATCTGATCAGTGGAGAGGGTACCTTTTAGTGGAGCTGATAGGTATAGCCTTACATACCTCCTAAGGATTGGAGGAAGTTCGTTCGGCTGTCCAGTCTGCGCCTCGATCCTCGATTTTCATTTCTCAGCCTTGTCATTGTCGTCGCCGAATGGAAGGGATTGTTTTTCCAGAGTATGCAGGACCAGCAGGAACCGGGCGATGGTGACTGCATGAACTCCTTTGGACCTGTACCGAGTTTCATGTTCATGCCCGCTGTTGTGTGTCCCGTCTGCCTAGAGGTGGAGGAGTAGGATAAAAACTGAACGCGGACTGAGAACGCTTGGGCCAGAGAGTGATCATAGTGCCGGTGAGGCTCCGCCAACTACTCCTGGGCTACCTCACTCACGCGCACTGCACTTTCATCTTCACTCACCCTCACCCTCGCCCTCACCACCCTCGCCCTTCCCGTCCTGCTCCCACTTTCGGTTCGGTTTTTGCTGCGCATCGGGACAAGACCATGAGGTGTCCCTCACTGCAGATTCATCCCAGTCATGCCCGGGCACGCACGATGACTGTGCGCCCTTCCATAGCTCCTCATCCTCCTCCGTACGGCAGACGCCGACTGCACGAGCCGTTCCCTCCCATTCCCTCCCATTCCATCTGTTCTTAGGCACCTCCGCCTTCAATCCTGAGGAAACACACACACTCACATCCTGTTGCTGCCTGCGCCCGCCCATGGGATTTCACTTCACTTCCTTCTTGCTGCGGCCCGTGTCCCAACACAGTCAACAGCACAAGTCACTCTCTCCAGAAGTAGACTGTTAGCGTCGTACGCTGCGTTTTGCCCGTGCTAACGAACGTCACCCTTCTGTGATCACCTGGATGCTTCACCTCAGGCAACTGCAGTGTGCTACCATGGTTCGTGTCCACCAGAGCGAGGGCGCGCTAAGTCTTTGTGTAGGCCGATGAGTCGTCGCTCCGCCCGTTGTGCTTGTTGGCGGAGCATAGACTCACTCGTCTGCCCCGTACTGAGGCCGCTCCTAGCCTTCTGCCTGAGCAGGCACTGCTGAGGTTGGTGTCCACTGCTGCTGCTGATGATGCTTTTTGCTTGTCCGTTGTCACATATATTCTCACTCCACGCCGCTCATCATCTGTTCTTCTCATCCCACAACAGACAGCAAGAACCCCCAACAGCAAGAACCTCAACAAGCACACCATAATACAATCCAACTCCACCATCCTGCCCAAGAGACTTCACTCCTCCTCCAAGAGCATTAGCATCCAACAAGACCTCGCCACACTGCCCCTTCCTACCATCATCACGACGGAGTCTACATCACCGACATCATCAGCATCGACCTTGGCAATCATGTCCAGAATGGCAGGCGGCGAGCAAAACATCCCCAACAGCTTCGTTACTGCGGATTCGACCCCACGCCACCTTCCGTGCAATACCCGTCTCTTCTCAATGGTACCCTCAGGCCGAACAGCTCGCGCTTCTGGTGGTTCCAAGGATCCGCAACCTCGTGATCCTCCAAGTGGCCGGCGAGAGCGTGTACGAAGGGGTCCAACTCCCAGGGACCCTCCGAAAAGCCGTCACTAAGCAGTTAGTCAACACTGCTGTGAGTGACGGCTGGCCCGCTGGAAAATCACTCGAAGGCCTTCTCGACCCCTTCTCATACCCAAGGTCGACGGGCTGCCTGATCGTCACTGGTGACTAGATCAGGCCTCCCAAATACCACATTGCATCAAGATTGGTTGAGATGCCTACTATTGTGCCGCATGCCTTCCTTTGTGGCGGCACCACTCATTATTATTATTATTATCACTATCATCATCATCATCAACCACGACGACGACGACGACGACGACGACGATAGACTATCTAGCTGGCAGACGACACCGAGGTTCTCTAAGCAAGCTTCATGACTAATTGTTTGAACATCATCAGGAAAGGGCGCGATAGACGGAGGAGAGTCTCACGACTCATTGGCATTACAGCATATCATCACAAGCATAGCAACAGGAGAAACGGAGTTTTGACGTGGGGGATAGACATTTTTGCAGCATTTTCCTTTTTTTTTGACATTATCAACAAAGTGTAATGCTTAGGTACCTACCTTACCTTGATGAGTGAGGACCATTTTTGGTCCTCCCTAGTACATTGCGATGGAATTTGGGGAATAGATATGTTCAACTTTCAAGTCTTGCTCCCCCGTAACCCCTCTACCTCCTATAGCGATAAGGTACTAACTACATGAGGTACCTTATAGTCCCTTGACTCGTTTGAACTATGCCTCTACTATGTATACCTTAGGTAGGTTAGGTAGGTAGCTAGCAGCTTGCTATATAAGTGTAGTAAGTAAGGTACATGTAGTTGGTAGTTACTATTAGTAATTGGTACTAGTAGTATATGTAGACATCTAGAAGGAATGAAGGAATATAGTTAAATTCGCCTGTCTACGGTAGGTAGGTACTAACTCACTCACTCCGCCTTGGATTTGCCTCCTATTCGAAAGAAGAAGTGAGAGCCATAGCAAGGGTATCTTTTTATTTTCCCACTTCGCCGTCATTTCGTAACTTTTCATTCTCCTTCTTGTTATCCCCTTCATCGCACCGTACCGTACCACACCGTACCGTACCGTACCGTACCGTACCCCATTCATCCCTCTTCCCTCTCCCCTCTCAACAAAACGGCTTCTTCTCCACACAAACGACCTGCCAACTCCTTCCGCCCGGTTCAATATTTTTGCAGCCCACCTCCGAGACAGAGCTAGCAGCGATTTGGCGATCGTCCGAGCATTCCTCATCCGAGTAGACTAAAACGCTACATCGATGTGCCGCGGTCGTTTTGTAGATGCTCAGCGGCACTCCCTTGGCGATTTTCGAGCAGCCCGATACTGTCCCAAAGCCTTCGTGGTCGCCCCAGGTCTTTTTCTCGTAGCCGCGTCGTGTCGGACAGCCGGTGGAATAGAAGAGTTTGGCTTGGCCGGTGCAGTCTCCGCATTGTGGAAGTTTGGCTGAGGAAGGTGAGAGGAGGAGAAGGAATGTTAGGACCATGGAGGTGGTGATGCTGATGGGTGGAGACATGTTTTCGGTTTTTTTGGGGGGTAGGATAGATGATGGCTTCAATTTGTTGTTGTTGTTGTTGTTGTTGTTGTTGTTGTTGTTGTTGTTGTTGTTGTTGTTGTTGTTGTTGTTGTTGTTGTTGTTGTTGTTGTTGTTGATGATATCTCTTTATCAAAAAA
>JH792484.1:89356-104186 GCA_000291705.1 Sphaerulina populicola P02.02b
CTAACCTGACTGACACTATTATATTATCCTCATACTACAAGGTTACAACCTCGCACAGTCTGTTGGTACAGTAGGTACTGAAATTACCTCGTCGAACAGTCTCGACTCTCGACAGCCAAGAGACCCGACAGACAATCCCCCTCCCCCCGTTCCCGAGAACATGGACCAACGTGGTTCTCCTCATCAATCATACTGTAGTCACTTCGTGTTGCTACCTCCTACATATACCCCTATCAGACGATATCAACAAGGAACTGCGTAGTACACAAGTGCAGATGGTTGTATTATTAGTACACAGCCTGCTCAACTCGGCAAACTCTATCGAAGAAGCCACCCCTGCTGACTTTCTTCAGCACCAACTAACTACATGCATATACCTAGCTAGGTAGGTATGTATCAAATTTCGTCCTCTATGTACAGTACGGCTATATAGCGCCAGCTGATACAGTGATAGCTACATACTCAATTGACGATTATAGATCTTATTCTTTCACTTGAAACACTCACAAATCAGTAAGAACCATCTACATGTAGTTACTACTATTCTCACTTTGCCCCCAAACATATACCCTAGGGAAACTTCTAAGCGCGGCCTAAGCCCTCAGTAGCGAAGGTAGGGAATGTCTGACAGAAAAGCAGCCATGTAGGACGGATACAATGTGTTCGCATGTCTGGGGAATACAAAACAACCTGTACTAAGCAAGGTAGATACAGCACAGCTTTTAAAATGGGCTTGTCAAGTGTGGAAACAACAAGCTCTGGTCTCCCTTTAGAACCGGGTCCACTGGGACGCCGAAGCTGTCATCTTTCCCTAGTTGACACCATTCCCAGCTTCTGCGATCTTCGGCGACACCCAGCATGTCCAGCTGACGTTTCGCAGCTGTGGGTGTGAAAGGCTGGAGCATGATGCCCACCAGTCGCAGAGCTTCGACTGTCAGATAAATGCTCCTATCAATCTTCTCATCCAACACTTCGATGGATATTCCGGCTTGTCCCAAGTCGTCCAGTTTTTGCCCGGTGGTACCCGCCATCGCTGATTTAATCTGTGCGACCACCGTCCAAGGTGACGATGAATTTAACATTACGTTGGCTTCGTGGACGATTCGCATGATGCTTTTCAGAGCTTTGTTGGGTCGAAGTAGGTTCATTTGTTCGTCCACCAGACTGGGCTGCGTTCTCAACATGTGACAGAAGTTGCTCAGCCCTTCATCGCCACCATCTAGGCCTGAGACTGAGCCAGGTTGGTCGGGACGTGCAAATCGCTTCACTGCACGTTCGATGTTCCATATTCTGTTTCGCGCTACACGGGAGACCAGATTTCCAAGGCCATTCTGGAGTCCCTTCCGGTACTGTCTAATGACGAAGCTGTTGTCGTAGTCCACGTCGTCCACGATGCCGCCGTCGTGAACTAAGTAGTAACGCAGACCGTCCACTCCAAATCTTTCCAGTGCAAAGAACGGATCGACACCATTCCCGCTACTCTTGGCCATCTTTTGCCGACCGAGTGTCCAGTGCGCGTGCGTAAGAACTCGCTTGGGAATGGGCAGATCGAGCGCCATCAAGAATGCGGGCCAGTAGATACAATGGAAGCGCACAATATCCTTTCCAACGACTTGGACATCAGGCGGAAAGCCACACGCTGTCTCCTGCCCGGGTGTGAAGGGGTAGCCGACGGCTGTTGCGTAGTTCAGAAGAGCATCGAGCCACACGTAGATGGTTTGCGTGTCATCTGTAGGTACTGGGACACCCCACGACAGTCTTTCCGCGGGACGAGAGACGGAAAGATCTTCGAGTCCGGCTCGGACCTGTGCTACGACCTCGTTCATCCTCGATGGTGGATCGATGTAATCGGGGTTTTCCTCGTAAAACTTCAACAATTTCTCTTGAAAGTCGCTCAGTCGAAAATGATAATTCGGCTCGCTAGCCCATTCCACCTCTTTGCCCGTCTCGATACTCGCCATGATCTTGCGTCCATGCGCTGGCTCTACAATCAAATGAACCTGATTCTGAGGATAGAAGGTCTCATCCGATACGCTATACCAGCCTTCATGCTTGCTCCTATAGATGTGCCCTCGCTCTTCCAGCATCTGCCAGGCATATTCCACCCCTTCTTTGTGATGCTTGTCTGTGGTCCTGATGAAGATGTCATTACTGATGCCCACCCGCTCAGCAAGACTCTTGAACACCTCCGCGCCCTGATCCACAAACTCTTGAGGCTCTAGTCTTGCTTTTTGCGCTGCGCGCTGAACCTTCATCCCATGCTCGTCCGTGCCTGTGAGCAGTATTGCTTTTCTGCCCTTCAGAACTTGCCATCGTTTAAGTACATCCGCCAATACCATGGTGTACATGTGACCGATATGAGGCGCGGCATTGACGTAGAATATGGGAGTCGTCACATAAAATGGCTTCTCATCTGGTCCGCCAGGCGCGTTCGTGGTCGCCAGAGTCCGGAGCCAGGGTTGTTGCGCAGCTATTCGGTGTCGGCAAATCCATTGCGGGCGCCAATTCCGCGAGATGAGAGATTGTATCGGCGTCAATCGCGGCGAGAAGGCATTGATGTGGGATCGCATCGCGTGCTGTGTTACTTACTGTATGTACTTCACTTCCTGGTCGTAGAAATGGAAGAAGCTCAAGCTTCGGAGCGAACAGAAGTATATTGCCGATGTGTGACCGACCTCTACATATGCTCTAGGAGGTATTACCTATACTCTACTATATGATCAAACTACATAGGAACAAGCCTATAATCATTCAAATGTCAAAAATGCTGACTCCAGCTCTCCCAGAAGAGATATATGTACACATCTTCTCATATATTGACCCAGCGGACCTGTGGCTATCAACACGCCTCGCTTCCAAGACCTTCAACCGCATCATCGAATCACATCTACAACTCTCCATCCTGCCCTTTTTCCAAATCAGCATCAGCTATAACCTCGGGGGTCAGCGTTGGTATGATGTCGCCCGGTGCTTCAAACCTTTTTATTTTCTTCTTAATCCCACGATGCTGAGAACCTACTACATACATACTACCTAGGTACGATGTGCGAACCCGAGTATTTCTGTCCTACAATGCCCTCGACCATTCCAGACCGCAGTACGCCCTCTTTGACAAGTTCGAAATCCATCCCGAGCCGTATCGTGGACGAGCGTTGGAGAAGTGGAAACGCATTGCAGAAGTGGAAGGATTGGATCCCGAAACGAAATGGATGGTGCAACTACGAATGGGAAATCCGAGGCTTTGCGATATGCAGACTGTGAAGTTGTCGCGTACAATCGTATCTGCAGAGGGGGCGCTCTGTGATTGGAAAGAGCTTTTTTCTGCATATTTCCATGCATCCGGCGCCTCTGCTGCACCAGTAACGGGTGGCGTGACGGAGTTGACAACGCCAGCATCACTCCATGCTGCGGCGATTAGCTGCGTGCGTGGGACAAGCTAGCGGATGTCTACCGATCTAATGCGGCCGCCGAGGAAATGGGGATGGCGGAGTGAGACATGGCGAATTCTTGTGACGCATGAGCGAGGTCGTTGGTGCTATACTTATGAGCTGTGTGAGCCATGACTATCTATAGCTTGCCAATCTTTTTCACAGTAGCATTGCACGCGCCCCTGACGCAATACTCCAGGTCGTTTATGCTGTCACCGACGCCCTCACGTCTTCGAGAATGTAGCACAGCCATATCATAGCTATGGACGCAGCGAGAGGAGCATGATATCTTTCCACCATCAAATCTATGCTCTAGATGGCGCCTTCCGGTAATGTCGCAACCTTGTCCATAAACAGCTGATTGGCTTGCTTCCAGACGCGCGCGTTCTGCCAGTCCTTCAATTCAAGCAAGCTGGGTAGGAGAGCTGAGCTGAAAGACTCCGAAGCTTCGCGTGGCAGCAGCGACGGAAGATGGTCGATACTGATCACGCTGAGTGGGAGGTCATTCGCCTCGGCGGACAGCTTGACCGGTACTGTGGGTTGATCGAAGGTCGTGTTGATGTCGTAGATCGGGATGGGGTTGTTCGGGTTGGTAGTATCGCAAGACACATCGCAGACGACACTCAGCTTGCGGTTCGGCGAAGCGAGTGACGCCTGGTCAATGAAAGGTGGGATCTTGGCCGACAGGTATATGCAGTTGACAAACACATCGGACTCAATGATCTCCTGGTATGGTCCTGGCTTCGCCTTGGTCTCGTCGATATCCCACTTGATGATATCTTCGACACCGGCTTTGACGGCGAGGTCGACTGCACCACGTCCACAGCGGCCGAGTGCGCCAATAACGAGCACGCGTGGCAGACGACCAGCCTTGGCTTTGCCCGCTTCAATGTGCTTCTTCACGTCGGCGATGAGAAGGCCTTCGTTCTCGTATGGAGTGACACCTGGTAAAGGTGAGTCTTTGCCATGCACGAGTTGGTGTGCCCACGTCATGAGAGCGAGAGCCGCGCCAGCGAATCCAGCATGCTAGAAATGATCAGTGTCGAAGCAGAAGAAGCTGGGGTGAAGCGGAAGACATACGTAGCCAAAGGCCGCAACCCGTCTTCCATTCTCGTCCTCCAGGAACTCTAGATCAAGCAATGTTCCCTTGCCCTTGGGGAATCTGCTGAGCACCTTGTCCCATCCACCTTGTCCCTTGTAGCAGTGCGCGAATTGAACGTGCTATCACGTGTCAGCAATGCAATCTACGTCGATATGTATCTGCAAAACGTACCGTATGCTTCAAAGGAAAGTCCTCTTCTGGCAGCTCCTTCAACCCAACGATAATATGTTCCTGGGGCGCCTCCGTCCAGGAGCCAGTGGGTACGAGGCTGGCGCCAGTGCCCTCATATTCCTCGTCGGGAAAAATGCTCAAGGGAGAGCGCTCGACATTGACAGTGTAACCAGCTTCAACGAGCTTCTTGGCAATGGTTGGCGTGACTGCCGAGCGATGCTCCAGAGGCTTCGTCTCCGCGCGAACATGCAGAATCGTGCCAGACATCTTTCCGAAAATGTCGAATGTGTTGTAGGCGTGGTTATTGTTTTTGTGAACAATGTAATGTCATGTAGTTAGTAGAGACTGGAGCTTACGTGCTGCTGCTTTTATGCGTCACTAGTTTCTTCTGTATGCCAGTGCCACAAAAATTGCAGGGATGTGCGAGAGAATGCCTCTAACTCTAAATGTACGCCGGCACCTTTATCGGAGTTCGAAGGCAATCCATGACGGGAATACACATATCGGTCGGTTTGTTCATCACATTCACGTCTCTAATAGGTACTGTCGTATCTTTGCTGCCTCACTTCAATTAATCATGCAAAATCTCGCTCTCTGCCTCTCTGCAGATCTCTCTTCAGACGCACAGAGCCAGCTGAGCCCTACGAAGAGGTATCCATTTTCCAATCAACGCCCGCTATCATGTGTCTTGTTTCCCATCGAGTGCGCCTGTCACTGAAGCGTGTTGTTTACTCGACGGTTACCGACTTGGCCAAATTACGTGGGAAATCCACGTTCACGCCCTCCGCCACAGCCAGCCAGTATGACATGAGTTGTAGTGGCACGACATTGAGCAGGCCTTGCAGCACGTCGATTGTGTGAGGGACTTCGATCTTGTCGGTCTTCTCGCCTGGGAATTCCTTGTCGTCGGTATTGCAAATGACAATTGGTCGTCCCTTGCGGGCAATGACTTGCTGGTAGGCATTCAGGGACTTTGCGAAGATCGGATCGCGGGTGAGGATCATGACAATGGGGAGGTTCTCGTCAACGAGTGCGAGGACGCCGTGCTTCAGCTCTCCCGACATGACGGCCTCGCAGTGGAGGTACGAGATCTCCTTGATCTTGAGTGCACCTGATGTCACAGTCAGCATGAGGACACAACATGGGATTGTATCGGTCTCTTACCCTCGAGCGCGGTAGCGTGCTGAGCACCACGACCCAATAGAAGCATAGACTTCTGATCCTTGAACTTCAGACACAGTTCCTTGATCTGCTGATCCATCTTCAGGATCTCTTTGAACTGGTCTGACACTTTGCTAAGACCATCGATGATCTCCATTCTCCTCTGGTGCTTGCTTGCGCGGTCCTCGGACAACAGCAAAGCGAACATGATCATGCACACGAACTGAGACGTGTAGGCCTTGGTCGAGGCGACACCGATCTCCGGTCCAGCGTTAATGTGGACACCGCAGTGTGTCATGAGGGAGATGCTAGATCCAACAGTGTTCACAATGCCGACAGTGAGAGCGCCACGCTCGAGACAGTAACGAAGGGCCATGAGCGAGTCTGCAGTCTCACCGGATTGCGAGACGAACACGCAAGTATCGTCGCGGAAGACTGGCGCTTGTCGGTCGAGGAAGTCGGATGCCAACTCGACTGAGATGGGGATCTCAGTGAGTTCCTCAAAAGCGCCGCGGACAGCCATGCAAGAATGGTAGGAGGTACCGCAAGCGATGAATATGAGACGTCTGCAGCGACGGATTGTAGTGAGGTACTGCTTCAGTCCTCCGAGTGTGACTGTCTTCTCTTCCACGTTCAAGCGACCGCGCATGGCATTGACCACCGACTCTGGCTGCTCGAAAATTTCCTTCTGCATGAAGTGGTCGAATCGGCCCTTCATGATCTCCTGGAGTTCGATCTCGAGCGTCTGAATAGCACGAACGTTGCTAGTGCCGTCAGTCTTCGACAGGCGGTGAATGTTGAGCTGGCCCTCGTGGATGTGGGCAATGTCGTCGTCTTCGAGGTATAGCACCTTCTTCGTGTGTTCGACGATGGCGGCTGGGTCGGAGGAGAGGAAGAACTCGGTGGGCTGTGGCACGCCGTCGTCTGAGAGGAAGGCGCGTGATTGCGAGCGGTGGAGGAGTGATTTGTCCGGTGGTGCCAGCAGGCCGGCGCCGAGCATGCTGGGATTCTTCCTCACAGCGACATTCTGGCTCGCTTGCTCAGCTGGAAGCACCTCGCCGCTGTCGCCAAACTCGACATCGACAAAGTCAACCTTCATCTTCTTCTGGGTCTTGACACCGACGACAAGCGGCGAACCCTTGCGGGCAGCCACGACCTCACCGGGGTAGCGCACACTCTTCATGAGCAGACCAAAGGCACCCTGGAGCTCCTTGATCACTGCCTTACAGAGCGTAGTGAAGTCGATGTTTGGGTGCTGGTCGTAGATGTACTTTGCGAGCTTCGCAATAGCCTCTGTGTCCGTCTCCGTCTCGAATTTGAAGCCCTTGCCTTGCAGGAGCGTCTTGAGCTCCTTGTAGTTTGTGATAATGCCATTGTGCACGATTGCAAACTCCCATTTGGGGTCTGATCGGTGTGGATGGCAGTTGACTCTGCTTGGGGGACCGTGAGTGGCCCATCGGGTGTGTGCGATTCCGGCGTGGTTGTCAAAGACCTTGGTGAGGTCTGGCTGCTCGGCAGCGATCAACTCCTTCAGTTTGGCGACTTTGCCCACCTCTTTGAACGCAAACACCTCGCCGCGCTTGTCGCCATCGACGGCAAGACCGGCGGAGTCGTAGCCTCTGTACTCGAGTCGTGCGAGGCCTGGTCGCAGCTGTTGTTAGCCCACACTCTGCGCCCGACAGAGAAGAGTGCTAGGAGAGGGGAGGGTGGAGAAAGGGATGGATGAAAAAGGGATGGATGAGAAAGGGAAGGGCGCGCTCACCATTGACGAGCGTGTCGAGAATAAACTTGCGGTCC
Organism: Sphaerulina populicola P02.02b; assembly: GCA_000291705.1. NCBI lineage: Eukaryota > Fungi > Ascomycota > Dothideomycetes > Mycosphaerellales > Mycosphaerellaceae > Sphaerulina > Sphaerulina populicola. The sequence goes on from JH792484.1 coordinate 97,016, forward strand.
TTCTCGACCAGGTAGTTGATGTAACCAAAGATTCCGCTGCAAGCATTGTCAGTCAGCCTCAGGTATCCCGCATGTGTACAAACAACCAGCCCACACTCACCACATGGTCGCGGCGTGGCTCGAGAACGGAACAATATGGATGTGAAGGGTCGACACTGAAGACTCTCAATTGGTGTATTGGTGTCAACGAGGAGAGAGGGAGGGGGAGAGATGGAGAGATGGAGAGCGAGAGCGAGAGCGAGAGCGGTAGAGGAAAGGAAGAGCGAGTGGAGTGAATTACAGATGGAGAGGAGAGAGATCAATGCAGCTTTGCGCTGACTGCTGAGGATGATGTCGCTCTATTTATTCAGACCTCTCCCGCGTTTCAAGAGCACAAACTTTTGACATGATACTGGGTATCAGCCTCGCATTACTGCTGGTGCCCCTATTCTCATTGGAGCATGAACACGTCCGCCAATCTATTCTTTGACACACATGGTCTATTTTGCTACATGCGGTCTTCTCTAGCTACGCAACCAGCACGTTCTCTTGTGCCGTTTCTGGCGAAAAGCGCCACTCTTTAGCGGTACCTGAGCGTTAAAATAGCAATATGGGCCCTCCCGCAATGGCGGTTTTCCCACAGCAGATTCTGACCCGCGACCGACGTTTCTTGTGCAGTTATGAAGCAGGCCCCGGCGCCGTTTTCCGACCGAACACAGCATAGGATGCCGCTCGGTCAAGGCGTGGTATGATGTCGGGAGCAAGGGCAAGGCTCGATCCACAGCGTTTGCCACGCACGCCGCTAACTGCTGCGGCCGGCCTCAGTAATGCAATGGCTTTTTTTTTGGAGCCTCTGACTGGAATTCTGCCTCTGCCTCTGCCTCTGCCTCTGCAGTGCTGTGAGATCCGCCGATCCTTTGTTGATGAGGATGCGCGCGGGGGTGGCTGTGGCAGTGCGACGCATGGCGTGAGCTCGGACGGAGTAGTGGGAACCTGCTACCTCCTGGGAGGTTGGAGCCTTGGAGGCACCTCCTATGGCCGCAAGCAGACTTCGGAGAGCCTGAAAGAGAGGCTCGGAGGGAGCACAGCGCGTTGTTTTCCCCCATTGCACGTGGACACGTGGGCAAAGCTTCCGACTCCCAGATGTTTGCCATGCATGGCGCGGGGCCCGAGGCTGCGAGATGGACGGGACGAGATGGGTCGACGACGGTGGGTGGACGACGGTGGGTGTCATGTTTCACCTTGTCATGCAGATTGCAGATGTATGATTGTGTATTACCTCCTATGAGCGTTTGGGTCTCAGCATCGTAGGTCTTTGATATGACGACCCTACTGTAGGAGGTACACACCTACCTAACGCAGGCACTGCAATACCTGATCGCCGTCATTGCTGATGATGCACAGTTCGGCCGCAGATCGTGTCCCCAGGTGCAGCACTGCGAACGGGCGAACGCATCCGTGTCAAGTGAATCCTGTCTCCCCTCCCCAGGCTGCAAGCTGTTACCACCACCTCATGCCCCCTCCATCGAAGGACTGGCGCTTCTGTCTTGTCCAGAGGACCTGTTGTCCAGATTGGTAGACATTGTATGTGTCTGCTGCGTTCGCCTTCCGCACTGGAAACGAGCATGCTGGACCTGGGGGCGTCGTTGGCACTTTGGCAGGCCTCGTCGTATCCCGACTTGACCTCGCGGGGATTTTCAAGTGACCAGCATCGTGCAGATACGAACTACCTAACCTCTACACTCAGCTCCATCGTGACAGAAACCTCACTGTTCTGTTAGCCATGGCTCGCTCTGCAACACTTGTCTCACTTTCTACATGCGCCGACGGTTCGCCACGAGGAATCGTAACAAATGAAGAGACAAGCACGAGCGAATGTGAATCACGATGTGAGTGACTGGCAGCCGCGGGAAGCTGCAGTGAAGTGAAGAAACAACGCGAAAAGCAGCCGCCTCAGACATCGGCTGTTTGCCTCTGTCCAAAGGCGTGTTCACGTCGAATAAGTTGCGCCATGACTGTCACATCACACCAACGCTCGAACATCAACCATCGCTAGTCCTCATCAGCGGCACCACACCAACGGAGCGCGGGCATCCTCGACGGCACATTGCACTGCTCCCATCAGAACGACCGTCAAGATGCAGCGATATACAGTCAATGTCATCGATCCGTGCTCGCCTGAGGCGCGCTGTTCCCTTGCAGTGCCCTTCCATCCCAGCGCTCTCGTTTCAGACTTCGTCGACGAGCTTTTCAGAAGAATAGCCAAGCAAGGTCTGAAATTGACTGCCACCTCGCATATTGCCACTCTGCACCTGGACAGTGCAACAGGTGCAATCATCGACTTCGAAGATGTGCTTTCACACACAGTTACCAATCCTCGAATTGACACCATCTTCGCCGTTTTCGCCGAGAAGCAGACACGACCATTGGAGACCGAGCACATTCGCCAGCAACTGGCGACTAGCAGTCTCGATGGTAGGGAGGATGGTCTGGCTGTGCGCTTTGTCACAGCTGCCCTCGCGAAGAGGGACAAAGTTTCCGTCCCGCCCGTTACAATTTCTCTTTCTGCTACCATTAAGCAGCTGCATGAACTCGCCGCCAAACATACAGGCTTACCTGCCGTCTTCGAAGCTGACAAAGTGAACAACGAGTGTAACTGCAACCTTGCCAAGAAGATAGCTGAGGCACCGAGCTCGACCAAGGAGTTCTTTCTCGTTCATGGCAAGAGCATCGTGAAGCGCATCGTCCTCGACGATCCTTCCGAGACTGCAGTAGACATAGCTATTCAGTCTGAGCTGGGCCTCAGCGTCTTCGCCGACATGAAGCTCTTTCGCCACAGTGGAGAATCGCAGTCTGGTCAATACACCAGGCTTCCAACGGTAGCCATATGCTCCAAAGAGCGTCATGTTCCGATTCATTCTCGCACTGTCGAAGCAGACGACGGTGATGACCACAGGTACCGTGTGGTCGACTTACATACGGCAGAGCAACCCATCAGTGCCCTCAGCATGACTGCGACACTTTCAGATGCTGGACTGACCGATTTGGCTTTGGATGGCATCGTGGACATTTTCGTTGTCAACAGAGCAACCACTGGATCGGCATCTAACGGTATCGGTCAGAGCGCGATCTTTCGCGCTCGACCGCACTGGGAGCCCACTGTGCCCCAAAATGCACGAGGCACTGCCATGTTCCTTTCTTCGCTACGCGTCTTCGCGTCTCTAGTGCCCAGCGAAACTACTGATGCGAGAATGAAGGATGCTGTGCTACATGTTGCAGACCTCATACTACGGTTTCCGCCGTGTATTCGGGCTCTGCACCTGCTTTTTGATGGCAAGACTCTAGCTCCATCCGAGAGTGCAGCTGTCGCGCAAGCGGTGTATGAGACATTGTACGGCATCCTTATGCCCATTGGTATCATCGGCACCGACACAGATCGCGTGTTCGAAGGCGCTCGATTGCTGTTTGGATTCATCCTAGAGAAGGCTCGGACCCTCAAGCTTTCCTTGTCGACGGTAGCCGAGGGTGATGAGTTGCCATATCTGGCATCGTTCAAGACCATCGATATGAAGGACTGCCAGACGGCCGAGCCTGTCTTTGATCCTGTTCAGACACTCTCAGGAGTTCTCGAGCGCTCTCTTTTTGAGGCGTTCAACCCGGGAGGTGTGCTATGCACGAGCCACTTGCAGCCTCGACTCGCACAGGTGAACATACTGCCATCTACTCGACGGCACACGTTGCTCGCTGGGGGTGTCTCCGGGAACGTTACGATCTTTGACACGCGCCGACTCGCGCTTGACTACCGCTATCCTGATACTGGAAATCTTGAGGCAGGTATTGACACCAACGAACTTTCCCAGCTGAGCCATCTTGCAGAAGTAGCTGCACGCAACCAGCTATCAGTCCACAGCCCAGCCCAATTGGCATCCGCAGTCGCGCCCTGCCTTACATTCGACCGGGCGGCCCATCTGGCAGTATACACTGGGCAGCAAGCTTGCGGCACACCAGGAGAGTCCAGCCTCGTATTCCAGCCGATGCATGGAGAGAGCACCATGAATGCGACCGTCATTGAGCAGCTGATAGCCCCCATTCTCAAGCTCTATGAGTCTAACGGGTCTATTGTTTTCGACTCTTATGGGGGCGCGGTGCTTCGGCGTCTGCAGGACCCGGATGAATTACTCTTCTTCTGCGTGGACACGAGCTTTTCGATGGAGTCGTCCAGCGACTTCAAAGAAGTCAATGAGCAGTCACCCATATCCGAGGAACAGCTCACAGCACATGCTATCGTGGAAGTTGAGCTCTATGGTACAGTGTCGTTCGACGACATGAAGGACTTCCTGGGAAGTCATGAGGCTTTTCGAGATATGCTGGCTATCGTATCCCGGGGTCATAATCTGGACCATCAACGCGATCTTGCATCAAATGTCATTTCCCTGTTGCGTATGCTTATAGGCAAGGAGCTTGTCGCAGCGCACGAGCAACTGCAAAGCGATCGTGAGAATGCCGGAAGTTACTATGCCCGTCAAGCTGTCGCCGAGGCCGATTCATCGTTGAGGAGAACTAAAATTCACTGGGCCGGCTTGCAAACACACGAGGAGGCCCTTCAAGACTTTCTCATCTACCGAGCCACGACCTCGCCTGACGTCAACGCCGATTGGCAGTGGAATGCAGGTGGAGATCTACCTAGTGCAGTTCCTCCAACTCGTCTTTCCAGTCTCCCAGAAGCAATCACCAATGTCCCGGACGCCTTCATGTGTCCCATCTCACGCGGATTGATGGAGGATGCTGTGAAGGCATCAGACGGGTTCACGTACTCCAGGGCAGCCATTGAGCAATGGTTCGCGATCCGAAGGTCCTCTCCAATGACAGGCCTACCAGTACAAGATACGAACGTCACTTCAAACGACGATATCGCGTCCGCTGTTGCAAACTGGACCAAATCGACCAAATTGCAGGAGACGCCACAGTCGCCGGCCAAGAAGAAGATCCGTCTGGCAGCCCCGAAGCGCATCACCGTCACCTTTCTCAGCAAGGATGGTAAATTCAAGCGCGACATAACCCCTCAGACCACGATCTTCGACCTGTACCAAATCGCCTTCCGGGGCATGAGAGCACGCTTCATGGTGTTCCAGCTTGCTTTGGACAACACTACAACTTTGTGGCCCCCGAATTCCTCGCAGGCAGACTCGGAAGGCATCCGCAACGGCGAACAAATCACTATTCGGATTGCCGACGAGACGACCGCCCACAGTTCTTCTGCTGGAAGCGCACAGCACCATGCTCTCATCAAGGTGTATCATCATCCCAAGTTGCTATTTTCTTTTTGGGTGCCAAGGCAAACATCGAATACTCTCGAAACCATCGTCTGGAAGTATTGGCGACACAATCTGAAAGTGAACGGCCACCAGGGCGTGCGAGACGTTGAGGTCGCAACCGGTTTCACTTGGAGGGGCGATAGTCACGCGACGGGATATTATCACGCCCACACCGACAGTCTCGCTCACTATCTGAACATAAGTCACTGCCATGGTAAATTAGAAGACGAGCCACTCTGCGCTGAGCATGGCGTCGAGGGGTTTAACGCCGCAGTCTCCGGCACTGCGCAGCCGTTAGTATTGAAGGTCGCGATAACTTCGAAGTCAGACCGTGACGATTCTAACGAAGAGGCTTCTAAATTGACACGGCTTGACGTTCTGAAGCAGATGTTCGAGGCCTTTATCAATCGCGCGATTGCATACGGTTACAAGACGCATATGGGCCTTGTCACGTTTGACTCCGTCGCCAATGTCAAGACTTCTCTGACGCATGTAGTCGAGAACTTCCGTCGCTCGACGGCCATCATGGAAGCTACTGGTGACACATCACTGTGGGATGCCCTGGCGCTCTGCAGGGATCAACTGAACGAGTCTGCCAAAAAGTATCCAGGCGCGAAGAAGAGAATCATCGTCATCAGCGACGGGAAGGACACCAAGTCTATGGACAACAAACCTGGGCCACTTGCTTTCAACTTTCGCCAGGACAAGACCATTGTAGATTCCGTCAACATTGGCGATGAGAACAGCCGGGGCCTCCGCACTCTCTCGGAGCTCACTGGCGGATATCGGTTCAAGCCGACATCTCTTGTCAATGCTCTGTCAATAGTGGAGTTGGAGCCTTTCCTATCACTCACAGAGCGCCCAGACACTGCCACCATCCTGCCAACTGCTGCTCCCTCGTACCGTGCCGCGTTCCAACCTTGGTTCAAGGCTTACAAGCACTCATCTCGTATCACGCCGTTTGGCATCGACAATTATCCTCCTCGCAGAGAACATACCAATCTTCACGACGACTTCATTGAGCTCGCCGCAGCCTCCCGTCGCCCAGCCATCGCGCCACAGGATGCCTCTCGAAGTCATTTGCGAACTTCGAGGCTCATGAACGAGATGAAGTCCATGCTCGTCAGCAGTGGTCAACGGATGTACGACGTCTACGTATCAGAAAGCGACATGAGCTTTTGGAAAGTGGTCATGATGGGACCCGAAGGGAGTGCGTACGAAAACGGCACATTCCTCCTGTATCTGCACGCAGCCGAGAACTATCCCACTTTTGCCCCCGAAGTCCGCTTTGTCACACGCATCATGCACCCCAACATCAACGCTCACGGACGCATCTGCCACGCTCTCCTAGGCCGTGACTGGACCTCGGACATCACCATGACTGCTCTTCTCGACACCGTTTTCGGCCTGTTGATGCAGGCCGAGCTCAGCGATCCGATCAATACTACCACGACGCTCGATTATCACCACGACCAAATCGATTTTGCGGATGAGGTTCGGAGCCACGTTACCAAGCACGCGTCGAAGAGTCGCTCGCAGTGGAAGAGGGAGTTGGTGGACTATGAGTAATGGACTGTGCGTGAGTATGGTATGCACATGGATTGTATTACACTTGATTGAGGATCGATACAAGCCTATCGAGTGCAAAAAGAAGGGGGGAGAGATGATGAGATAGATGATGGGTGATGGGTGATGGGTGATGTCTGACGAAGATGGAATGTCGAGAAGTTGTTGGCAATTTGTGTGTGTGTATGTGACTGGTGGCTAGTTCTGCCACTACTACTTGCGTGGTGAGCTGCGATAGCTACCTGTATGTATGCAAGATAGAAGCTCTATCGAAGCCAAGCATAACTTCCTGCTCTCTCTCTGTCTCTCTC
>JH792484.1:104466-134584 GCA_000291705.1 Sphaerulina populicola P02.02b
CTCTGTCTCTCTCTCTCTCTCTCTCTCTCTCTCTCTCTCTCTCTGTGTGTGTGTGTGTTTGTGGATGTGTGTGTCTCTCTGACTCATACGTAGGTAGATATAGAGGTACAGCAAAAATGAAAATGGAAATGGAAATGAAAGTTAGGAAATGGGGGTATCACATCATCTAATTATCACCAGGAGGTACTATATTGATGCATGTATGCACGTTTCCTTTTCCCTTCTCTCTCTCCTCTTCCTTTTCCTCCCTCTCCTTTTCCCCTTCCCCTCCTTCTCCCCCCCTTTCCCCCCTTTCCCTCTTTTCCCTCTTTTCCCCCTTTTCCTCCTCTTTAAATAGATGAAGAGATGAATGATGCTACTCTCGGCTCGTATTGCAAGACATATATTTCCGTATATATATGTCCTACCATGCTATTCCATTCCATGAATCGGGTCATTCATATCACGTCACATCAGATCACATCACCACCTACACATTCCGTTACCCCCCAAAGGGGCGTATACAGCCCGATGCACAAAAGTTCAAATGCAAATAAAACTCATCCCTCGCCTGCCAGATACGCTCAATGGAAGAATGAAAGAAGAAAGATACAACAAGATTCTGATCTTGCTGTTAGCAGATGATCTTGTAGATTCGTTTCCACGTAGGCCATGTCGCTCGTTCGAGCCGTTCTTCTTCGATGAGTTCGGCGATGTTCAGGTCACGGATTCCAGCTAGGGTGAGAGGTTAGCTTGATAGACACCGCCATTTGTACTTGGTAAACGAGTAGGGTGAACTTACTATGCAGATCCATATTGTGAGAACGGATAAAGGGCGTTTTCTTCCAGATTTTATACCCGACATAGGTGATGAGGACAATGGGTGCAGCCAGATAGGCCAGGAAAAAGAGTTCGACGCGATGGCTTGCACTCATGCTGGCGTATCCAATGGGCCATGCACCCGTCCAGAATTGCGTCATGAGCACGAGACAATTGAAAAGGAATCCGATCCACGATCCAATGATGCCCGGCTGCGAGCGGAATGCGAGTTCGGAAAGGCTGTGTCCCTGTCTCTTCCAGCCCGCGCGGAAGCGAATGTGGGCCAGACAAATGCTGCCCCAGGTGATGATGGAGGAGAGACCGGAGAGCGCCAACATCCAATTGAAGGCTTCAGTCTGCTTGGAAGAGCCTGCGAAGAAGGCCAACAGGCCCAGAACACTGGCCAGACCAATCGCGGCAATCGGTCGACCTTTGCGATCGATATAACCGAGAATCTTGGGTGCTTGATTCTGATCGGCCAAGGCTGCGAGGGTGCGAGAAGAGCCATAGATGGAGGAATTCCCCACGGAGAGCACCGCAATCATGATGACCACGTTGAATACGGATGGCAGTCCCGTGATGCCAGCGTTGACGATGGAAATGACAAAGGGCGAGGCTTTCGCATCGTAGCTGGAGCCTCCATTCACCAGACGCGTGTCATCGTACGGGACCAAAACGCCCACAATCGTGAGCGAAACAATGTAGAAAAGGGCGATTCTCCAGAAGACCTGCTTAACAGCCGTAGGCAGCGATTTTCTCGGGTTTTCTGTCTCTGCTGCCGCCAGTCCAACCAGCTCAGTACCGGCAAAGGCAAACGCTGCAGTGACGAAAACAGAGCACAGTCCTTTAAAGCCGTGATTGAAGGCACCAGGGTTGTACCAGAACTTGCCACCAATGTATGATCCCTCGCTGACCAGTGCGTAGGATGCGGAGTATTGGAGCAGGTCTTCGGATGCGCCGCCCGCTCCACCACCGCAATTCAAGATGATGCCCAGGATGATGTAGCCCACAATGGCAATAACCTTGATGATGGCGAAGAAGAACTCGGCTTCACCGTAGCCCTTGACTCCAAACAGATTGATGGTGATGATCAGGACCAGGAAGATGGCGACCCAGGCGTCGTTGTTGATGCTGCCATTGCTCCAGTACTCGATGGTGATGGTGGCAGCGACGATTTCCAGAGGCAAGACAACGAGCCATTGCATGGCATAACTATTCGCGCAGTCAGCATGATTGTCCCCCCTTTTTTCCCCTCTTCTTCTCTCTCACACGATCGTCGACCGGAAGAAGCAAAAAGAGCGCGCCAACTCACTTCCAACCCATGGCAAAGCCCCACGCAGGGTCAATGAAGCGTGTCGAGTAGGCAGAGAAGGATCCGGATACGGGGAAGAGCACGGCCATTTCTCCTAGGGCGTGAACGGTGGTGTACATCATGATGCCGACGAGGGCGAAAGCAATAATCAGAGACGCCGGTCCTCCTGTTGCGAGCGCAGAACCCGATCCCACGAACAGCCCCGTACCAATGGAACCTCCAATCGCGATCATTTGCAGATGACGACCTTTCAGCGTGCGCGACAGGGGCGAAGATGCGGTGCCATGGGCTGCGCTGTCGACGTCGAAGACTCGTCCATCGGCGCCGACGACGGCCTTGGGAGTGGCATGGGCATTGGGGTCACGCTTGAAGCTGTCGATGATTCGGGTCGTCCATTTCGGCTTCTGAGCCACGTGTTCACCGTACTCGGGCAGTTCCACGTCGTCTGGGGAGCCCGAGCCGGAGCCGTGAGAAGAGTAGTCCATCTTCATTGTGGCCTTTTCCGAGTAGTCCATATTGGCGGACGAGGAGTGGGTGAAGTAAAGTGCGGTATGGCGCGGTGTGTCGCCAGTGCGAGGCGGGCGGGCCACCGGTGGGGAGAGGCGAGGAATGTGGGCGACAAAGAAAAGCGGCGATAAAGGGAAAAATGCCCAAAACGGACGACAATACCAAGCAAACTTGCGCACACAGAGAGAGAGGGAGGGGAGGGGACGGGGGAGAGAGAGAGAGAGAGAGAGATAGAGAGATAGAGAGAGGGCGGTGCAACGTGGTGCTACTGCTGGCAGGGAAGGAACAGAAAGGGTCCTTCCAGTTGTTTCGTGAAACCTCCGTCACCCTTTGACTGTAGTCTTGGCAGACATGCTCCTCCTTCTTCTTCTTCTTCTTCTTCTTCTTCTTCGTCTTCTTCGTTCGTCTTCTTCTTTCGTCTTCTTCTTATGATTGGACTGGCCGTAAGCGAGGAAAGGAAGATGCTGCTGCTCAGCCGCTGTGCCACCGGACATGTAGTGTGCAACTGACACACGATTGGATCGGCCTAACTCACTGGCGCCTCCCGCTCCCCGTCCCGTCCCGCCCCGCCCTTGCAGCGTTCCTGGCGGCTATACAACCCCAGCAACACTACCTCCTTTTCACCAAGAACCCCAAGCTGGAAGTGAAGGAAATTTCTCAATCGACGAATCATGTACGTTCTCCCGGCCTCAACTACTAGGTACTCACTGCTCTTCACTCCCCAATCATACCTAGGTAATTATCATCCGATACGAAACCAGATAGGAAACACGCACGTCTCACTGCTGTGTAACAGAAGCCCTGCACGAGGCTAGGGGGGAGATCCCGAGCTGTTGCTTGTCTTTTCTCAGGCTTCTAACATGAGCAATAAAAAACATGATAAGGTATCTATGGGAAACCAACCAACCAACTGGGAGGAAGTCTTTTATCCGGGAAGAAATCATCATGATGGTTCACTAGGTAGGTTGCTATGCGAGAATCTTCTCCTTCTCCTCCCTCGCAGTCTGTATAGACTGACCTGGTCATTCGCACGGGCGCTTTTGTTGCTCCTCTCGCGTGGCGGTGGAGAGAGAGAGAGAGAGGAGGGAGGGAGAGGGAGAGTCCTTGTGTAACGCAGCAGCTTGAAAGTGAGTCGGGAGTACAAGAGTACATGTAGTGTGTATGTATGTGCGTGTTGTGCGTGTTGTGCGTGTGTGCGTGCGTGTGTGCGTGTGTGCGTGTGTAACCAACAAAGTGGCATCATTCTGCGTCAAATGCATGCTCTTCTACCCGGGAAACAGCTCTTCAACCATCTACGACTACACCTCCGTCTCAATGCCAGGCTCTCGCGTGTGCCGACTAAACATACCCTCCACTTTCGACTCCACTCGGTCCAGTTTCTCCTTGACATGCTGCAAATTCCGGGCCGGTTTATACTGCATGATGCCCCGATGCATCCGATGCTTTTCCTTGGCTTCATTCTTGTAATCCTTCACCTTGTCAATCAAATTCATGTGCTGTCTCCCATCCTCCCTTGTGTCGTCATCAGTCATATCACTCGTTGTCGTCGTCGTCGTCGTAGTAGTAGTAGAAGTCCCATTACTGTGCTGACTGCTGGTTGGATCCATCACAGCCTTCGGATCGCGACTGCCATCATCGCTGAAGCTCTCCGAGTCGGATGAGGAACTGCTGCTGCTGCTGCTGCCGCCGCCATCATCGCCTGCAACCACGATACCCCGGTCCTCTGCATTTCTCTTGGCTTCGTAGTTATCGCGCGCAGTATCGAGCACTTCCATCACTTGTCGCACATCCGCATCCTTGGACGCCCAGCGTTGATGATACGCACCCAAACCAGACCAGAACGTCATCTTGACGGTGATCGACCCAATCTGCTCGCCGGGCTTCTCCAGAACACAAGATGTGGCACGTTCGTAGTCACCCGTGTATATCGGCAACGTGACCTCCTTCTCACAGTCATCGGGAATATCTCGAAGCCACAGAACCGCAAATGCAGCCGTCTTATCTTTGGCCAGGAGACGCCCGTTGCGCTTGAGACGGAGTGATAAGCACGTCGCATACCGACTGTGGACGGCGAGGTAGAGCGATTGTCCTTTTCGAGTCTGCCACGTGGACTCCTCCTTGTGAGGATACATCTTTCCGCTGCTGATGTTGGAGTGCCATTTGACTTTAAGCTCTGACAGGTCCCCAGGCACATCGGCTGTAGAGATGGAAGGTGAAATCTCAATCGTCCCGTAATCCCACCCCATCTGTTCGGGCCGTGCTTGGAGCTGCACGCTACGCCATACCATCGAGATTCGGACGCGACCATAGCCAACGCCACCTGTGAGAGGGTAAAAGCCGTTGACCTGACTGCGAGTTTTGAAGATTTCACCCAGTGGCAGATGGACGATGCCAATGAGGGCATCATTCTCATCCGGTCGTGCATCGCGGACGGTAACATGGACTTCGGCATGTCGCCAGTCACCAATGAACCTCTCCGTGCCAGCATTGTAAAACGGTTTGGCGTTTTTCGGCTTAGTTCTCGTCTTGAAAATCTTTTGATGATTGATGATGACGGAACAATAGGCCGAGGGCAAGTCCGAGTTCTCTTCGTCCTCATTCTCGTGCGCCGAGTGCTTATCCGCAACAGTCTTGTTTTGAACTTCGAGCTCCAGGCCGGTGATCTGGTGTACAACCAGGCTGAAGATGCCACTGCAATAATCATCTGGTGGAGGTGCTGAGATAATGATGGCGTCTTCGAACGTTTTCTTCTCTCGCGCTCTTTGCTGTTCCAGCTCCTGCCTACTACGGGCATGGCGACCCTTCTTCACCATGGCTTCACGAAGCTTGTTGTGGCAGATCTCGTCTACTTTCTGGTCCAGGTCATGCTTCGACCTAATGTCTTCGTCGAAGGTTTGCTTTTTATACTGGCACTCCTGCAATCGGGTCTTCGAAAAGTAACCTACCTGCCATTCAAGCTTGCCAGGCATAGTTTCGCCACGTTTCAGCGCCTTGAACCCATCCTTTCGATAGTGCATCTTGCCATTGGTGTCATCGCTCCGCATCAGTTGCTTGAGGTCAACTTCGATCCGTCCAAGATCATCGTCTGCGGTGAAGCGATCGGAATCCCAAAGTTGGAGGCGGAGGCGCTCGTCCACGTTGAGCTCTGCGGGTGTGACCAAGAGGTAGCACCGCTCATGAAAGTAGGGATCCATTTCCTGCAACATTTGATTAGCTCGTGTAGACTTCCACCTGTCTTGCTTCACATACCTTGACCAACACTCTAGTCGAAAACAAAGGCTTGCCGAGCTTCGCCCAAGCAACTGAGATGTAGGGGTCACTGCCTCCCTTCGATAGCAGAGGGACGGCGGCATCGCCCATCTTGAAGTCGTACCCATGCATAATGTCGACAACGACGATGCCACGAGCGTTCGTGTCCTTCTTGAAGTCATCTCCCGCGAGCATATCCTTGAGGTCGAGAGTCAACGACTTGGGCGCAACATATTCCGCCATGGCTGCGTCCACTGAACTTTGCACGAAGTTAGATATCAGTGGTAGATCCATGATATTCAGACCGCGCTTCACAAGTGGAATGCAGCTGATATCGACCTTTGGCTGCCCCAGAAAAGTGAGGGTACATAAACTGAAGAATGGGGGATCTGGTGTGAGCTGTAGTCGAAGACGACAAGTGCCGATGAGCCCTTTCATGTCCACCCAGACTGGGAACTTCAGGCCGCCTGGAAGGTAGAAGGCCAAATAGAGATGGATATCTTTGGTTCGATCATGGAAAGACTTTGACGCTCGAGCACGATATGCGAACGCGACTTCGAGGTTGATAAAGTCGCCTTCTTCAGCCTCCATGCCCTCGGCGACGGCAGCTCTCTCCGTACCATCGCCACTGCCACTCTCATCATCGTTGTTATCATTGTCGTGATGCTCGGCCCCTCGGTCTACTTCGCCTTCGCCCGGCACAGTGCGGTCGTTCTTGTGGGTTTCCTGGTCTTCTTTGCCAAGCTTGCCATCCTCGCCGACAGATTTGGCTGCAGCTCCGCTAGGGAGCCATCGAACACCGAGGATCCGCAATGCCTCGCTACCTTGTCCAATATCCTCCACACTGACCATATGCACAACACGAGGCAGCGAAGCTTGCATGACATCTTCCAACGTATCCGCAAGGCTGACGAACAGGTCCGGGTTTACCAGGGGCCAGACAGCAGCAAACAGCGAATTCAACCACGACACGGATTCTGTGTCGTGTGCCTTGGCTGCGCGCTCGCGTGCTTCGAGATTTGCTTCCCACACTTGCTCCTGCCATACGTCCTCGATCCGATTCGTCACCCATATCCTCGTACTTGCAATCAGCTCCCAAATTGCTGCACCGGACAAGGTACCCAATACCAGCCACGTGCCTATTTTGAGGATCCACCATTGTGCTTTGACGTTTGCATTGGTCCAGTGAGCCAGTCTGTCTGGTGTGAAGACATGCTCCAAAGCAACTGCAAGAAAGATGATGACAGCAGCCCCTAGCAAGCCCACGGTGATTCCCAGCCTACTCACGCCAATTAGTTCATCCCGCAAGCTATCGAAGCTCGGAGGAGGGAAGAGTGCGTTCATAGAGTCCAACCCATCTTGCGCGTCTTTCGTCTCTTGTTCCAGCTGGCCAGCATCCTTTCTCTTATTGCTCAGGCCTGTCGCCGTTCTCGACGTTGAGCCCCATGGAGCGGGATTCTCCTCCACTTCTTCGAGCGATTGTTTCGTGAAGTCATGAATACGTACAGGCAAGTGCGTGACAGGATCTGTAACCCTTCGTTCTGCTGGGTCCTCTCTACCCTTTTTCAGATTCTTCCGTCTCGTCTTCGGATCCGCGAGGGTGACCTCGGACGTGTCTGCTGCCACCTCTGTATCTTCCTCGCTTTCATCGTCCTGCTGGTCCGTAATCTCCCCATCTCCCCCGGCATCTGACTTCCTATCTTCATCCAGCGACGCCTTCTGTTCCGCGCCGTCGTCGCGCGACCAGTACTCTCTCCATGTATTCTTGGCGCGTTCCGTCCGGGACTCGTCTAATGTGGGCCTGCTGGCCTCGTCACTTTCATCGGGCAAGGCCTGAGCCTGACGGGCTTCCTTCTCTTTCTCGTACTTGGAGATGGTCGGAATGGGTCGGTTCTGGCCATATGCACCATGAAAATTCTTGCGCGACCTCTCGGCGTCCTCTTGACCGGACATATTGGCATGAGAGGGTGTTCACCGGTATAGAAGACACGCCCCGAGCGGCAGTATGTGCACAATGTCGGCTCTGACCGACCGAATACACGTCTTGCCCCGTTTGTCGCGATCGCCGGTGAGAGTTGAGCCACCGCACGATATGGATAGGTTGCTGCTGCTGCCGCTGGTGGTGGTGATGATGTGAAGAGTGGCACTACTGTGACACTGCAGACAGCTCAATGTGCAACCCAGCTGGGGGATACTGTACCTGTAGTATGTAGTGCTCACGAGAGGTGGAAGAGATGGAAGGTGTAGGAGGTAGCAGTAGAGGAACAGATGTCAGAGTGCTAATACTTACGTACGTACCTACCTACGTCAATACATGGAATAACGTGTATGTTGTACGAGACGTTGAGACCACTGCTAACTTCAGGTTTGCTACCTACGCGCAAGTGAGAAGTGCACTGGCCGTGGTGAGTGGTGCCCTGCTGGTACAATTATGGGGGGGTAAAGCTGCGTCATGCCGAGTGTCTCCCGAGGGCCGATGCCTTAGTCAGCTCCGCATAACAGCATCTTCCATTTAATCGTCCTTTTTCCTTTTGCGCATCAACTTCCGTCGTACATACCTCCTACATGTACGTTGGCAGCAGATGAGATTTATTATTCATGCATCTTCTCCGAGAAGAGTGAGCTGATCCAGGGCCCAGGGGCTGAGGAGGTCGATGTCTTGGCGAAAAGGGAATACCTTATGCAGTAGATGCATCCCGTCACCCGTGACCTCGACAACCAAAGGGACTTGCGTGTGTTTGGAGGACTCTCCTTAGAAGGCTCGGAAGGCTCAGAAGGCTGGGTGCATTGGTCGGGACTCGGGAGGGCATTCCAGCGTACATGTACCTACCTACCTCCCTTTAGGGGCCCCCTTTAGGACTAAGGGGTACGACAGTAGGCGCGCGCTTCTCGCTTTCACGTGTCCCGTCGGGTCACTCACTGCCCAGCTTGCCAGCCTGCAGCAGCGCTAAGGCTGGCTACCTGTATGTTTCCATGTTCCGGGTCCATTTCTATTCTCGCCCACCTCACTACCTACATGACCGTACCTACTACTCCATCGCACTCCCTATACCGCACGCTATCGACCACTTGGAAGCAACTCACGCGAGGTGCCGTCGGCACTACCTCCCTCCGACCTCGATTCATCTTTGCCACTCTACTTCAAACGCGCACGCTGGACCTCACGGCAATCCTCCCGTCCACCGGTGTACACTGTGCACTGCGCACTGCGCACTGCGCACTGTGCTGCGCCGCCCTGCCCCACCAAGATACCTCCTAGGATCATCAAGCCATTCCATCTCGAGCCTCAGGCTGCCAGCCACCGCTGCGGGCCTGCGCGAGCGAATGCGAATGCGACGGGCGCTCAACTCACTTGGACTTGGATTCACTTGGAACGGTCGATTCTGAAGGAACCGCAATTGGGCCCGCTTGACACACCGGCCTGGCTCAGCTGAGTGCGAGGCACGCGCACAGGAGCAGCGCAATGGCCGGCCCCCTGCCTTTCACAGGTCCATACCTGCCACTGGGCTATGACTTTGGACTGCCCAACGTACCTCTGGAAGACACCTCGTTTCCACTCCCCGTCGACGAATTCGGATATCCTCTTATCATGACCCGAATTCCGCTCGGTGCCTTCCAACCTGACGCGTACTACACTCACGATGTGCCCTACAACCCTGCCCAGACCGCACCGACAACCTCTCCTGGCCAGCAGCACGCTCCGTCCGCTGGCACCGGAGGCAGCGACTCGCTCTCGCCCGATGACGCCTCCGGCCATGCCCTCACCCCCTCGTCGCCCTCCAACTTCAGCCCGTACATTGCAGACTTCGACGATTCCGATGTCATAGCCGGATCACCAGAGGGCGACCAGACCATCGCAGCCGACTATGTCTATGTGCAGGATCCAAGCAGATACAACGAGCACATGGGGAGCACGAATCAGGCACCGCGCTCGTCATCAAGGCTCCCGCCGTCAGCACAGAGCTCCTCCCACTCACGAGATGGCTCCCGTCCATCACCGCACGCCAATCTAGCAATGGAGTTTTCGCCGCAATGGGCATCTTTGGCTTCGTCCTTCGGGGCCAGCATGGGTGACCTCACCACCAACGCATACAATCCCTTCCTGGGCTCTGGCGACTTTGCGCTTTTCGACGATCCTGCAGTTCTGGCCAACATGGCCAACAGCAACTTCGACTCGACCTTTGGCGTAGCGCCACAACACCAGCACACGTACGCCAACGTGCCGTTTCGAAAACAGGGAGGGGATATGCACACTTCCGCGGAACGGCCGTCATCACAAAGCCAGTCATTGGCAACCACAGCCAGTCGATACATGAACAACCTCTCCACATACGCTACTGAACAGGGACAAGCGCAATATGCGATGACTGCAAACAACACCATGCTTCCGGATAGCAGTCCACCGTACTCTCGCAGTGCGATCAATAGCCAGCATCATCGGCAAAGGGTTCCTTCGGCGTCGCAGGTTCCACAAGTTCTTGTGGGGAGTAACAATCGCATGCTTCGCGATACGGTCAATGCCGCACCCCAAGCAGGATGTACCCAACGGGCGCCGGCGCCTTCCCGAGCGAACGGCCATGCCCGTGCGCGTGTGCAAGTGCGCTCGGCACCGACCAACAGTGGTGATGACAGCCCTCAGCGGTACGATGGTTTTGATTTCACTGGTTCATATCCCGTGATTGCTGCGGCGGATCCGATGCGCACTCATATCCACGCACAACGGGTATCTCCAGCAGACAAGGTGTCGAAAGGAGGTCGCAAGAAGAACTCGCATCTTCCGGTCACGTCGCGAGAGCGCATTCATGCAATGCGTAAGGTCGGTGCCTGCTGGCGGTGTGTGATGCAAAGAGACCCGTGCGATGCACCGGAAGGTGGCTGCTGTTCCCGATGTGTCATGCGTGCAAGCAAAGGGCAGACATACTACTTTGACTGTGACCGCTCGAAGCTGCCTGACTTCGTGGCTGAGTTTCTACCAGAGTCGCTCTTATTCGAACACCAGAAACAAGGCATCGAGTCCTTCGTCAGCAGCGCAGTCGCACATTGGCATGTGGATAACTGCATCGATGTCTATCTGTCCAGCGGGTACGGTCCACCTCTCCGCTGGCGACTGTACGAGTTTACGCCCAAGGACAATGAGTTCCTCTTCCAGTTGCAAATGGTTCAGGACCCTCAGTCGAGGCGATCGCTGACCAGAGAGAAGTACTCCCCTCCATATGGCTTGATGCGGATTGACAGTGTCGATGACCGCAATTACGAATCATACCTGGAAGACCTACTGCATCCGCAATGGCTTGCACAGCTAGGGGAGAGTGCCTACGCAGAAGAGAACCTCGTGGACGATGGCATGTTTCAGTGCAAAGTTCTCGACTTGATGTGCACACTTCACATAAATACCCCTGACGAAACCTTGAAACCTCTGCTTGGAGATGTGCTTCGGATGATCATTATTACCTACATCATGGGCCATACGCTGTGCATTACGGAAGATACGCTTCACCCCGTGATTGGCAATATCCGTCATTCACTTAAACCACCTGCTATGCAAAAGTTCACTTCGCCTCGCCTTGCAAATCGCCAACTCAAGTTCTTCTTCCACGTGGTACGCAATAATATTTACGAAAAAGTGTTGAAATGGCAGCAACACACACTCCACACGGGGGGCAAAAAGCAAACAACATGGCTGCATACTTTCTGCGTGACCCTCGGCTTTGCAATGGTTCTGGAAGAAGTGCAGCGCACCATACAGTGCCAAGCTGAAGCAAAGATCTGTCGACAAGAGGCTACGCTCCAATCTGCCTACAATGAAGCTTATCAGCAGTGCGATAATATCGACAAGCGCTTCAAACTACTCGTCGGCTTGTTTCAGTGCAAGTATCGCGACAGGACATGGGGTGATCGAGGCAGCTTTGGCAATGGAACGCCAGAGTTCCGCGAACCTGCTGCCAGCGACTTTTTGCACAACTTGAGAGATCTCGTGGAGCAGAGAGAGGACCATCTGCGCGAAAGAGAAAATGTGCGGTTCTCGTTGGAAAATCAGTGCTTGTACACGACGCGATTGACAGCGAGGTTCCTGCTGCCGTTCTTGAGCCTGCCGTCCGCTTGAGAGCTTCTCGCAAAGCAGCACACTTAGCTTCATGCTCGCACTGGATACGACCGGAAGCAGCACGAGGTCCCTCGGTATAGGCTGTCTACTTCATATGAGAATCCGTCGGTCGCTGGCGTCCGTTCAGCTATCTGCCAGACTTTTTTCCGTCGTCTCACCCAAGACACGTATCGCGAGCCATTTTGCACAAGACGCTTGCTTGGATTTTGATTCCCTTTCACCTGGTCGGTGCACCCGCAGCATCACAGGCTGCGAATTGGGAGCAGCAGGAATTTGTCGCAATGGTGCTGGTAGCCAATCCGACTGCCTTCCATCTAGCCGTACATCGCTTCCAATGCGTGTATTCTTGGGTGGCCCGACCCAAAAAGAAAAATCTGTCAATCGCACGATACCCAGGAAAATAGGATGATATAGGAACATGGAAAGTTGGAACTTGATTTTTGTTTTCCTTTTTTTTTCTTTTGGGATATTCTGAAAACGGCCTCTCCGTTGCCTCCAGAGATGGAACAAAATTGATGAATGTACGAATATGGTGTGACATTGAGGACACACCTGGAAGACCAGCGAGGTAGCTTCATGATGATTTGATGATGATAATGATGATGATGATGATGATGGATGGATAGTTGGATAGTTAGTTACGACCTGAGCTTATGATGATGATGATGGATGGGGATGGGAATGAGGATGGAAAGTCATGAAATACCTAGATACCTGTAGGTTTACAAAGTCGTTACGAAACAAGAAACATTAAGGTACATGTATGATCTGCCTCCACTGGTCGGTCGTTCGACCGGATACAGGGTCTTTTCTGCTTTCCATTCTCACGTAGGTACCTACATGTATGTATTCGGAATTTGTCAGTACATCTGTCAACGCCAGTAAGTAACATGTAGTTTCAAGACAGAGACAGGGGTAGCCTTCAGCGTTCACTAGATGTATAATCTCATGTCCTCTTAAATGGGACAGGAAAGTCGGAATGATAACGTCGCAAAGCAAAACAAATCAAATCAGGCGTCATTCAATACACTGCAACTTGCTTTACAAAAGCTAGCTAAAGTCTCAGCATACATGTAGTGCTTGAGCGACAGGGGGTTTTACACTCTTCCCTTTGTGCCTTTGCTGTATGCTACAATTACGCCTGATACACCTACAGTCGGCGCGTGAGCTCGACCGACAAGCCAGTGCTCGCATGTGAACCAAAGCTGCTGCAGCCACTGTTGCTGTGATGGGACAACGGACAACTGCCAACCAAGCGAGGTTGCACCTTAGGAACCATTTGCAGTGGGGACCTTCGGAACGTCAATTCTCAAGATGCGGACACTCGATGGTCCATTCAACTCCTGGTCAAGTCGAACGTATTCCTGCATAGCGTCCTTGTCTCCACGGTCCAGAAGGTGGTCGAGATATCGGCGTGACAGCTCAAAGAAGGTGCCTGTGTTGTTCTTAATGAGCTTCGACGTGCTTCGAACGTGGTCAAACAGGGCCTTGATGCGCTGGTGCCGTGAAGCCTCTTCTTTGAGTGAGGTTGGCTGATTGAGTTCAAAGTCAAAGTACGCAATCCAGAACTCCGGCGAATTATCACAATGTTCCTGCTGTTTCTGAAACGTCTGACGAGCCTCGTCGGCATCACCCTTGACTTTCCAGTGAAGTCGGGCAAGCTCTGCCACAAGCGCGCCACGATCAGATCTGCCGTTCTCGCCGGTGGTGAGTTGAGTTTTCAGGACTTTGATGGCTGCATCGACCCCATATTGTCGCCTATGAGTGTTCACGAGGGACAGAATGGTCTCGAGATCACCAGGCGCGGTGGCCAAGATGGCCTCATGAATGGCAATCGCGGTGTCTGCCCGGTCAATCGACTCCTCAAAGCGGGCATAATTGAGTCGTATGCTTGGCTGAGCAATCGAAACAAAGATACAGCTAGCTCGACTGTAAATGATGCGTACCTCTTCATTGCGCACTTCTTTGGCAATGGACATTTGGGCCAAAGTCCATCTGATATAGCGGAACCAGAATTCTTCGTAATTGGCGCAGGTTACCAGGCATCGTTCGTAGAGGAACTTGGTGCGTGCATAGTCACCCTTGCCTTCCTCGAAATCGAGATACCGTCTCCAGTTGTCGAGCTGGTCATCGTCAAGCTCAGTCACATGGTAGTATGGGCGCTTGATCTCTTGTTCGTATGTCCAGCGCTGCGAGGTCTCCGCCTGGGTGGAGTTGAACAGCGATAGGAGATACGCGTCGGCACGAGTACGGAGCTCGCGCTCAACCTCCGCCGGCGCAGTCTGCTTTTCATTGCCTCCCAGCTCCTGCTGAAAGCCTGCCAGAACATCTTCCGGGACAACTTGCGCAACAGAATGTTGTGCAGCCATACCGCGGAATCTCTCGAAATAACGAGCATATTGGTGTAGGGGAATGTGGATGACACGGGCTAAGATGGCGAATATGCGGTCAGGCGAGTCGATGCGCTCCTCAAATTCCAAATACTTGTCCCAGAAAGGATGCGCCAGAAAGTCGAGTCCAACACTGTCTGCCGCGCGCTCGTAAAGCCTGCGATGACTAGGTTAGCATCTGACCGGAGGGGCTTCGGGTGTAGCGAGGGAGCACACAGGAAGGGGTGGGTGGCGAACATCTTGATGATAGAGCCAAGGCTCCATAGTGAAAGCAAGACCAAAATTTCATCGAGTCAACGCGGTCAAGCTCCTCGTGCAGAAAGACTCGCAACGAGGCCAACGCAATAGTAGTGATGTGGGGGTCTGCATGAGTAGATGTGAGACTCGTGAAGCAACCAGCCCGTGGGTTGGAGATCTCACCACTTGATGTGCATAGGTGCACGGGGTACTACCCCAAGGCCAAGCTGGTTTCGCAAGATACGGCGCTGTGGAGTTATGGGCATAGAAGGGAAGGGGTGCCCTCCGACTTACTCTCTGATGACATCTGCATCGTGGCTGGTCTCCACCTTGAAGGCGCAGTAGTTTGCCCATAAGTCGACCGAAAGCCCCACGCTTGCGACACCGCGCTCGTAGACCTGTAGCCGGTCAGCACTTGCCCGCATCTGGCTATCTCAACAGTATCTTCCACCCACCATTTCCGCCGACTCGGTACCTGCGATAGCGAACTCGAGGTCGGCATACTTCTTCCAGTAGCCGAAAAACAGCGGGAAGCGTGCGAGGAAGCGGTCGTATGTGTCTCGGGTAGCTGCAATGGCTTGCGGGCTGGAGTTGCGGTTGAGGCCTCCTTCTTGCGCTTCTGCGGCGCGCACCAGCTTCTCCCAGTTCTCAAATTCTTGCGGTTCCGCCAGCTGATGATCAGTCAGCTTGAGCAAATGTCCTCCATATTTGTCTATGGCGCGCATACCACTTGGTCGTTCAGCCTTTGGAGCTCCAAATCGTTGGCATAGCTGAAGTCTGCCATCGTGCTCGTGGACGACGTCGAGGCCCGTACAGTACTATCGCGGCGGTGCGGTCAATTTCATCGAGGAGGTCCGAAGTGGTGTGACGAGGGAGAGTGCAAGCAAGTCTCGGCAGATGTAGGTGCAGGTGAGCAAGTCAGCGAGGTAAGTACATGTACTGAAGAAGTATCCCCGGGCCCGGCTTGTTCTGTCAATTCTAAGCGGCTTGGCATTTCCGACGCCGACGGCCCGACAGCCTCTGCCACAACTTACAAGGCTTCTCCCGGTTCTTACATATGCCTCACCTTCATACAAATTCACTTCGATCGGCCTACTGCTGTCACAATTGAGGCACCTCAATCAATGCAGAGGAGTGCCAAGCTATGCTAATATCTCCTATGAAGCGACACTTACACGCCATGATTGCGCGGTGTCCTAGCCAGTCCTTGGTCCAGCGCATTACTCTGTGATTATAGCAGCAATAGGAGGTACTTTGGGTTGGATTGTCCTCTTGCCATAGAGGCAATGGCCCATTCAGCTACATCCTAGGTACCTATCTGCCGGCAATGCTGATCTCTGATGATAGGGCTAGTTCGTGCTCTGTATGGAAGTCATACTGGTATCTACCCGAGGGCGGATAGAACATTACATACAGTACATAGATACCTGTATGCGTGCTTACCTGATTTCGACGCTGCTACTGTATTGATCTTGAGTACTTCCTCTTGCACTTAAGGTATACCTACAGTAGGTACCTACTCGAGCTTGCATCTGCACAATCGCAACTACTACATGTACCTCCTAGAGCATTTATAGGTTAAGGTACATGTAGTTTAGTACCAGGACGACGGGAGGTTGCGTATAAGCGACCCTTGTACGCGCAAGCATTCACAACACCGTCAACACGACTACCAGTAGTTAAGTCGCGGCACATGATTTCGCGCCGCAGCACGTAATTCAATTAAAGTTTCACGTAGGCGGCGCGTTATTGTCTCCACTCTCAATCATTGTATCCTCAGATCCATCTTCACGAAAACCACAACCTTACATTACGACTCGGCACCTTCGACACTCGGCATAGCAGTGCAGCTGAAATGTCATTCTTCAAGGCGCCAATATGGGCGAAATCGCAGTCTAAGAATGACGACGACGAGGAGGAGCCGACCGAACGGGACCTGTTCAGTCACAGTAAAAACTTTATGGCAATACAGCAAGATAGGCTGGAGCAGGAAATGCGCAGGAAAGAGCGATCTAAACAGAAAGAACGGGAGCGTGAGCAGAATCGCAAAGGGAAACTGGCGAAGAAGGAATCCAAGGCTGCTATCAAGCATGAGAGCCCTGGCGCAGACTCGAGCGCCGAACCAGTCAAGAAGAGGCGGATCACTTCGGAAGAGAGCGCGAAGCTGCTGAAATCAGTAGGAGTCCAGCCCATCAATATCGATAGCGACGATGAGGATGAGCAAATACGATATGATGTCGCGAAAATCCTGCCTACTCGACGATCACCCAGAACACGACACACGAGAGATGCCTTAGTCCATGAAAGAGCGAGGAGCAATCTGAGCGACACATCGAAGACTGGTGGTGGGTTGGATACGGCAAGTAAGGCGGAGATAGCAAAGGTCACCATGGAACAGCCTGCGGAGCCGGAAGAGGATGAAGATTCGGACGAGGAGATTGCGGCATTGCAGAGAATTGCGAGGGAGAAACATCAACGTAGAAAGCAGCTGGAAGAAGCGCAGAAGGCGTCGTTAGCCAGCGCAGCAGGCTCAGATGCAAACCCAGGATTGCCTACAACACCTCCGCCAGACCCCGTGATATCACTCTTCATCACGTCGGAGATCCCAAACACAAAAGCGCTCTTGGTCAAAAGGAATTTGACACAGGATTTAGGCAAAGTACGGCGAGCATGGTGTAAGAACTGTGGCTTCACGGACGAGTTCAGTGACAAAGTTTTCTTCACATGGCGTGGCAGGCGAATGTACGATGTTACAACTTGCCAACGGCTTGGCCTTGAAGTCGACGCCGTTGGCAATGTAGTGCGAGCTGACGAGAGAGATCAAGATGGAGCTGCCAAGGTACATGTGATCGCAACTACGCAGGAGTTGTTGGACCAAGAAAAGGCAGAGCAAGTGAGGCAGGCCAAGCTCGATAGTGCGGTGTATGAGCCAGATGAGCAGGCTACGGCGCCTGAGGAAGAGGACACGGCGAGGAAGGAGGTCAAGATTATAGTCAAGGCGAAGGATGCAGCTGCGGTGCCTGTAAAGGTGTTCTCGGTAAGCGGAAGTCGAAGAAGTTCCTCGAGTGATCCAAGCTAACATTACCGCATAGACAACGAAGATCTCCAAGATTGTCAATTATGCGAAGAAGCGCATGAATATAGCGATCGATCAGCCTGCATACCTGACCTTTGATGGAGAACGCCTTGACCCGGCAGGTGAAGTGGGCGACACCGAGATTATAGACATGGACAATGTCGATCTCATTCTCGGTGACTGACATGTTATCACGACTCTGCCGATTCCCGACTCGACAGATGACCACGCGATGACCTGGCTGCCACGAATCCGATGGTTTGGAATATGCCAGCACCGACCTTCTACGTGGGATACAGCAACGAATGACACGACCTGTGGCCTTGCTCACGCATAAGATGCGTTGGACGAGGTGGCAAAGTGCCTGCATTGTGCGCGCTCATCCTTGCGCTATATGTGCGTGCCACACCGCATACCTTACTTTATATTATTGATACCCCGCTGCTAGGATACCATAATGATACTTGATGTGACCGACCACAGGTCCACAGGACATTTGCAATGCCCCGCGTCAGACATTTTGCTGCCTCTTCTTGACCTATTGCCGAGGAATATCCACGCGGTAGGAGGTATGAACGAACGCCTTTGCAGCCCAAGCCGAGTCTGTTTCCCTCGCGCAACAAACATGGGCGTGTGCAGTCGTCCACATCGACGACTCCGCCGCGCGGCTGCATACCTCTTCGCTTAAAACGACTGTACACATGTATGTTCGTTCACACCTTGCCTCTCAGCATCCAATAGCAAACTCATGGATGGCTTGCTGCAAGGCTAGCGTTGGGCGCCCATACGTAGCCTGCACGGATTTGCTGCCCGAACAAGCCGAGATACATACATGTAGTATACATAGGTATGGTAGGTATGTAGCCACTGGTGCTTTACTTCATTCGCCGGGAAGCACGTTTGTCGCCCCAGTGCAGCGTGAGGCTGGAACAGAGCAGAGCTTGGCTGCTATTTTCGAGCACTGCAATGTCTCGGCGAGCAATTGAGGTGATGTGTAGCCCCAGTGGAGGGATGGGGGGAGGGGCTTCCCTTTACAGACCGAGGCGGGGCGAGACTGGAGAGGCTCGGTCCCTCGTTACTCATATCGACGCCCAAAGTCGTGTATAATGTATTCGACGACGTTGGCTGAGCCTTTTATAGCACGTGCGGCAGGGCGGTTCGTGACTACATAGTACTGTACATGTACCTACCTTACGCCTACTATCTCCTACATGTACATGTACATATAGGTACCTACTGGTCTAGAACTGGTGCAACATCAGATTTTGCCTGGTTATCGGGCTGCGGCTTTGCTACATACTGTACCTACAGTACCTTGCGCAGGGTCACACAACGTCCGTCATCGCAAGAGTCATACCATCCCTTTATTCTTTTTTTTCTCTTTGGCTTGGTTTGCTAGGCCAGGAACCTCCCTCCACCACTGCAGCGCTGTGATATTGGTTGCATCAGTGGAATTTCTCCCTCACTCTCACTCCCCCCTCTCCCACCACACACACACACACACACACTGCTGCTGTTGCTGCTGGTGGTTGTCTCGCACGGGATGTCCACTGGTTCATTTCGAAAGTCCGGTTCAGCCTTTTGGTTGTGAAGAAGGTTGAGAGCCGTTGCAGTTTCCTGGGCAACGTCCCCAGGGCCGGGCGATCGACTTTTGTCTCTCCATCCCGATTCGATTCCCAGATTGGCAGATACCTCCTACATACCTCCTACACTGTACAGGCTACAGTACATACACACCCCAGCAGCCTTCGGCGGTCAGATAGACTACGAGAGACTCAATTGGGTAAGTCACCCTTTTTCTCCATATGCGATCGCGCTGGGCTCCAGTGGACTGCAGGCTTCGTGCCTGCCTACGAGCTACTGCAAGTCTGCAATTACACAGTCTGCTCGCAGCGGTTTTGCCCGTCTCGCTTTACCTCCTATCATCCCAGTCATCTGCACTTCTGCACTTCTGCACATCGATTTTCACTCCACCTCGCTCTCGCCGATTCTAACTGATGCTGCCCGGCAGAGCCAAGCATACCACAAACGCCGGTTGTGTTCAGGTACCTACCTACCTCCATTATACATCCACCATTGTACTGTCGCGCACATCCTGGTCGCTGTTGGACGTTGGACACACACACCCGTTCCGCTCTGGTACTCATTGGCCATCTTCTCAACGCCCTATCCCGAAACGATTGCACTCCCGCGGGCTGGACTTTGCTACTCCCCGACATTACCTCCCACCACTACCTCCTAACGTGAGGTGGGCAAGCATTGCTGAGACCTGTCGCTGCTTGCTGATCTGTTGTTACGGGACGTCGCAGTCTGGGAGCACGTTTCATCACCGCTGCGCCAGACGTTTCGTCACTAACCAGCCGTCTACGGCGTTTACGGGCCTTGCGACAGCAATTGACCTCTCAGCTTGCGAGAAGAGATTCGCGTCCAGGAAGATCCTGGTGTCGTAATTACAGCAATTGAGGGTTCTGTTCATAGGAGGTACCTATCCCCGCACTCGTCCGCTCGCCCACGCTCACCACCCACCACCACCCATCGCCGGACGCAATCTGCCGACATCCACAGGACCACAGCTCAAGCGACTCTCACGACGACCTTTCCGCGCCGGGGAATTCTATCACACTTGCCGGATCAGCGCAACGCTTGAGCTGCGTGAATCTGGTACGTGCTAAGGCAAACCAGAGCTACGCGCCGCGGTAGGAGGTAGCACTGTTTCTGGTAATACACACGCGGGAACGCCCCTCACCCTGAATACCTGCGAAAGCTAGGAGGTACAGCAGTCTCAGCAGACAACAAGTGATTGAAACGCCGAGACCCTGACCTTGTCGCTGACAGCAACAAGGCCAGGATTGAGCTTGGCTATACAGTGCTCTGATCGATGTCGCGGGCGTGAGTGTGCTCTCTCTCCTACTGTTATATCATCGTCAGAAGATTTGTTTGCGCCTCTCCCGCAGCTGTTCCCAATGGCCGGCGGCGTCAAGCAGAAAGGCGCTACTAGAGCCTCCTCTCAGCGTACAAGTGCCGCGAAGGACTCCTCAGCTGACATTATTGCACGCCCTCGCAGACAAAGTACGGCATCATTCTCCGTACGGACGGGAGCCGATCGAGTAATACACGTTTTTCCAGGTGGCACCACTTCATCTGGAGGCAGCATATCGGTACGCTCGCCCATCTCGAGCGGTGGAAGCCTGAGCCCATCCAGCGAAGACAGCTGGAGCGATCTGGGTGAGGACGACATTGATCCGTCCGACTCGGCATCGCGCTCTCGCGGACCACTGACACGACGGCCTACAGTGGAGGCCCCCCGACCACCGCCTGCCCGACGGCACTCCTCTCGCAGAGTACACAGGGACCGAGAGCGGGAGGAGAGAAGTCCGCCGCGACGACAGTCTTCTCGTAATCACTTGAGGCACGAAAGTCGCCACGAACGTCGACACGAACGCAGTTCGTCGCAACGTGTGCACTCTGACGGCTCGTCCAGCACAGGAACCGTGGCTGACGATTACCCGCCGTATGGCCACCATGGCATGCCGCGCGCACAGTATCCTACATATAGACATGTGCCCGCCGGAGGCCATGGTGGTTATCCACCCACAATGGCGTCGGGCCCGTCAGCAGGCTACTCCGACCCGTATCATGACCCACGTCAGGCACTCGTAGCGACTCGTCCCGACGCCTTCGGCTACCCAGGACAGCCAAATCCGTTTTCGCAACACACAGTACCGCCTAATCCGTTCTCGCCAATGACCAGCGAGGGCTCGAGCTATTTCACTGGCGCACCTGACCCACCTATCGCACACATGGGACCACCACCAGGCCCGCAACGACACCCGTCTGAGATGGATCTGCACGGTCGCCGTCCCAGACCTCCGAGTTTCCCGGGTCCTTCACCATACGGGCCTCCCGAGCAAGCAATGATGCCCTACCAACCACCGGGCTATCCTGCGCCGTTTGGCATTCCATATGGCATGCCCGGCTACCCCATGTATCCACCTATGCATGCTTACCCTCCTCGACCTCCGACTCCGGCGCCGAAACCAGCCGCCTCACCACCACCGCCGCCGCCGCCGCCGCCGCCCAAGGAGCCCGAGAAGAACAAGGACCTTGAGATCCTGAAAGAGATGTTGACAGAGAAGGAGAAGAGGGACACGCAGGACAAGAGTGCGAAGAGTGATGAAATTGCAATGCTTAAAGACTTGATCAAGAAGCACGAGGAAGAGCGCGCAGCACGAGAAAAAGCTTGGATTGCTGAACGCGAAGCGGAAGCGGCGGCGAAGGCTGCTGAAATCGCCAAGGCTGAGGAAGAAAAGAAGCGCAAGGAGGAAATTGCTGATGCGAGCAAGAAGGCCAAGGAGGCCGCTGAGAAGAAGGCGGAAGAGGCTGCGAAGAAAGCGGCGGAGGAAGCGGAGAAGAAGCTGTCGGAAGCACAGAAGAAAGCTGAAGAGACGGAGAAGGCCAAAGCGGCGCTTGAAGAAGCCATAGAGAAGGCCAAGCCGACTCCCGACTCGCAGAAAGCGCCGATTCGATTCAAGGACGCTGTGGGACGCAAATTCAGCTTCCCGTGGGCCATCTGCAAGACGTGGAAGGGGATGGAGACACTGATCAAGCAGGCGTTTTTGCATGTCGACCTGATCGGCGATCACGTACACCAAGGCCACTATGATCTCACGGGGCCCGACGGGGAGATTATCTTGCCGCAGATTTGGGATTCGATGATTCAGCCGGACTGGGAAGTGACCATGCACCTCTGGCCCATGGAAGAAGAGAAGAAGCCGCCGCCTCCGGAGGATCCGATCGTGAGCATAAACGACCCCTTCGCCGGGCTGAGCATGGGAGGAGGAGCGTTTGACAACTTTCACATGCCACCGGAGCCGGTGAAGAAGGCGAAGAAAGCGAAAGATGGGAAAAAGGGCGGCAAGAAGCCGGGCAGTCCAGAAACCATGCTCATGATGCCCCCACCTCCGCCTCCAGGAGTCATGATGCCACCGCCACCGCCTGCGGGTTCCGGTGGCGGATTTGGAGATCCTTTCGCGGGGATGATGCCGCCTGGCATCACTGCAGTCATGGACAAACCGAGCAAGGAAAAGACCAAAGCCCGGAGCAAGAGCGTGCGAGGCAAAGAGATTTCGCCCTTGGCTGCGTGGTTTGCTGGAGGTAACATTAATGCGACACGGCCCAAGAAGAGATGATGATCTCGTGTGTGGGTGTGGGTATGGGTGTGGGTGTGGGTGTCTATGTGTGTCGGAGCCTTGCCTGCACGTTTTTGGAGTACTTCATCGATGCTGCGCTTGAGCGATCTGGATCTCTATTTGGAAAGGACAACTATCTCACACGTAATCATGGCTTGGGACATTTTTGATGGGTTTACGCGAAACGGCATGACAGGAGGGCAGAAGGAAGTGAGCGCTGAGCACTGAGCGCAGGTGCACGCTTCATTACGAGTGTGGCTGGGTGTGCTATATGATCTCACCCTTTGTTTTTTTCTTTTCCCTTTCGCGATCCTGCTTTGCGGGATCATGCGATGCTTTGGCTTTGGATTGGAGAGTCTCGTGGGGATTGCATCGATGGCATGGGTGTCGCCGGTCGGCATGGGAATGGAGAGTTGGAAGAAGAAGAAGAAGAAGAAGAAGAAGAAAGAGGAGGAGGAGAAGGAGAAGAAGAAGGAGAAGAGGGAAGGGAAGATTTGGAAACCAAAAAGAGCCATTGTATTGTTTCATTTTTGGATTCTCGTGTTTGAAAATACCCATTTGCAGCGTTTGCGTTTTTGATGTATTGCGTTTGCTGTTGTTGATGGTGATTCTTACCTAGTACATGTAGGTACGGACGAGGAGGCGAGGAAGGACTTGCATGCTGAAGACAAAAGATGCTGCTCACGCAGAGTGAAAAGTCGCGGACTCTGAAAAGGGGAATGGTAGCGGTAGTAGTAGTCATCTGAAGCAACATTTCCAAAGCACATTCGTCTCTTGCCAGCCAGCCAGCCAGCCAGATGTTTCCAAGGTGTATTCATCTCTCTCTCTTTCTCTCTTTACCTTCTACTGACTGTTGATTTCGGAGGGTGGTGATGTTGTTGGGCGGTGTGGTAGTCAAGTCGGAGCGGGGGAGGACCGGGACGGTAGAAATGATGATGGGCTCAAAAAAAAACAAAATTCCTAGCGCCGTTGAGGGACCAAGGCGGGGAAACGGGACGGGACGGTACGGTCCAGTGCCCCCGTCGTTTTGCCGTTCACAAAGCTTGCCAAGGCCCAAGATCAATATGTGCCAATCCAATGTCAGCCAAGCGCCCGCGGAAGTAAAGGTGAAAAACGGTCCACTGCCGGGGAGAGTTTCAATTTGACTTTGAGGTGGTGGGAGATAATTACATCATTCTTCTGTCTCACTCTCCCGTCTTCTGCGACGGTACATGTACTAGGCAATTTACCATGATGTACACGAATCGACAAAGGGCACTAACACGCACACTAACATGAACAGAACGACCACTCTCCCCGTCTGCCTGCGATCATGGCCGACATCTCCTCTGCTTTTTCTTCTTTTTCTTCTTCTTCTTCTTCTTTCCCTCTGCTAGTATACCACCACCAGTCCACCACCACCACCGCCGCCGCCGCCGCCGCCGCCGCCGCTGCCCTACTCCTCCGCCGGCGCTGATTAGTTCCCCGACTTAGACCTCGACCCACGCGTCGGGTGGTATGCTGGGTTGCTAGGCCGATCCGACCACGACGGCAACGAGAATCACCACAACAACAACAACAACAACAACAAACAACCACAACAGCAACCACGAACAGGCGCGGGAGTAGGACTTCGGGATCTGCAGAGAAAAAACTACATCGCGCTCGTCTGTCATTATGTTTGGACTCTCATATTGGTTCCTGCCGCTCTTTGCAGGCTGTGTATGGCTAGGTGGGTGAACAAAAGAAAATCAAAAGCAAAACAACCACTCATGCATGGGTGTGACGGGCGCGCGCCGCTGACATGGCTGCGTACAGGCACACTTCTGGCCATGTTGGGTCGATGGGCTGCGATCGGCAGTCCGGTGTATTCCTCCTTCAACACAGGGCAAACCTATCCCTACATATCTGACATTGGCGCAACATCCTGGGGCAAACCACTGTTCATCGCCGGTAGTGCGGTATCCGTCGTGGTCTTCGACGTGGCCTTTGTCAGCGAGCGATGGCTGCGACATCGAGGTCGTCTCACCAAGAATTACAGCAATTCCGAGAAGATCCTGAGCGTACTGGCCATTATCGCGGCCATTGTCGGAGCGTGTGGTCTCATCTTCCTCACCATCTTCGACACGGTGCGATACCCTCACGTGCACACCGCCATGTTGGTGGTCTTCATTGCCGGCTACATCGTCTCGGCCATCTTTATCTGTGCCGAATATCAGCGTCTGGGAATTCATTACCGCGATCAACGCATTCTGGCAGTATCCTTCTGGGTCAAGCTCGCTTTCATCTTTATTGAAATCGCATTAGTGATTGGATTCGGAGTCATGTCCTACCAGGATCACTACAACCGCGCCGCAGTCCTCGAGTGGATCATCAGCTTGTTCTATATTTTCTACCAATGGAGTTTTATCATCGACTTCCTGCCCGCCACCAGGACGAAGAACAAGGGCGATCGCTACCTCCCGCCCGTCAAGAGGGGAGACGATGAGATGGTCATGAACACCGAGGCCGGGGGCAACATGATGGGCGGACCTGTGTATACCAGTGGCGGCACTAATGGAACCGCCGCCGCCCCTGCATACGAAGATGCACAGTATGGAGAGACGAATGGCGGGCGATACTACCCTCCGACGTCCAATGCGCCTTCGAGCACCAACTTTTAAAAACAACTTGGGGAAGAAAAAGGTTGCGGAATTATTGTATATTTTTTCAACTCACGATCGCATTGTACAGCAGCAGGGCAAGGGGGCGCATCGGGTTGATTACAGGACGATAGCCGAGGGAATAATGAATAACACCTAGAGAATTTGTATGTTGGATGCGATGGTAATGATAGAACGTTTTGAGAAAGAGACCAAAACATGTTACATGAGTGGTTTCGAACCAATAGTACTCTCCATGTCGTGTATGCATGTTCGGTATATTGGAGCCTAGAGAACCGCCCTATAGTCTACTTTTTTCCAATTCGCCGTATCGACTGATGTAGTCTACCTACATGTACCTACCTCCAAGAAGAACAAAGTCGACTAAATCGTGCTAGAGTTTCTTGATTAAATACTAGGTACCTTAGGTACTACTAAGGTACCTAATGTACCTACCACTACAGGTACCACTCATAAGGTACCTAAAGGTACATACTCCACACCCCACCACCACCACCACCATCATCTCCTCCTCCTCCTCCTCCTTCTTCTTCCTAGGTACATGTAGGTACTTTCTACTACATGCTCACCACAAGAAAAGCAGTAGGAGTAATCGTAGCGCCC
Organism: Sphaerulina populicola P02.02b; assembly: GCA_000291705.1. Taxonomy (NCBI): domain Eukaryota; kingdom Fungi; phylum Ascomycota; class Dothideomycetes; order Mycosphaerellales; family Mycosphaerellaceae; genus Sphaerulina; species Sphaerulina populicola. The sequence goes on from JH792484.1 coordinate 130,573, forward strand.
CCACAAGCAGTAACCGTAGTCAAACTCTCCGTCGGACACGCACACAACCCCAATCCGCCCTCCTCCTCACCACCAACGCCACCGCCACCGCCAGCGCCACCGCCAGCTTTCACCATTTTCGTCTCCAAAGCCGCACACCCGCCACAATCCGTCCACGTCGTGCTCGTCGTCGCGTACACATGTCCGCAATCTCCACACGCTGGAGTCGTTTTCGTTAGCGTTGTTGTGCAGTTACTGTTGCTGGTAGTAGTAGGAGGAGTAGGAGGAGTAGGAGGATTCTGATGGACCACAGTCGTGAAACCCCCCGTGGCCGTCGTCGTCGTCGTCGTCGTCGTCGTCGTCGCGCTGGGAACACAGATTGTCTCCGTCGTCGTCATTGTGGCGACTAGAGCGGGTGGAGTTGCACAGCGACAGGCGGGGAAATTGGAGAAAATTTCCATGGCGCAGCCGCCGCAGTCGGTGTAGATGGTTGCTGTTTGGGCGGCAATGTCGTCGCAGCAGGGATAGGAGGTGGGAGTGAGAGTTTTGGTGCAGGCGGGTGGGGAGGAGGAGGATAATGCTGCTGCTGGGTGGTGGTAGCCGAAGTGGCCTCCTCCTCCTCCTCCTCCTCCACCACCATCTCTTCCTCCTGCTAGATCGGAGGCTGTGGATAGTGCGAAGAGGGATGCGAGGAGGGCGGGGAGGTGCATGGCTGCGGTTTTCTGTTTTGTTCTGATCTTTGATCTGGTGGGGGAGGTTGTTGTTTGTTGTTTGTTGTTGTTGAGTATGATATAGGCTGAATCGATGGTCTTCCCTTCTCCTTCTTCTTCTTCTTCTGTCTGTCTGTGATTCAAGACTGTAATGCAGGGCTTTCTGTTGTTGGAAAAAAAAAGAAAATGCTTGGCTGTCTGACCACTGATGATCCCTTGCCTTGCGGAATGCAAATATATAAGTCTGTATGAGCAACTGGGCAAGAGGCCTCCCAGGTCCCTCAGGGGGCATTCGGTACAATTTATATAGCGTAGCTATGCGCACCACGCAGACCTCCTTCACGGCTATTTCGAAACTACTATAATAAGACGACGTAGATGGGAATATGATGGCGAACTTCGCGAGACTCCTTTCATGCGGGTGTGGCCCGCTTTCGACTCCAGGAATGTTTCATCTTCTGGTGCCCGCGATCCGCGTTAGAAGCCTCGATCACAGAGACGTGCAGCAGTCCAATGCTCGGCGAGAAGAATGAACCCAAGTCTTTTCTTTCTGGGGGGGGGAGGGGGGCGGGAGGTCGATTTTTCAGTCGTCCTATGACATCGGACATGTCCGCTAATTTCTTGGCAGTCAGCTGCAATCCTCTTTTGCAGGTCCTTTTAACAAGACGGCCGTGGCCTTCCCGGTGCACACATATCGACAGATCTTGGCCTCATCTCGTCTGCCAGAACATATCCATGTTCGGAGCGTGGGAGCGTCATCGCAGTATGTGTACGATGGTGGCCACATCTGGGGGCAGTGGCCATTTCGAAACCGATTCTTGTAGCAACCGGCAACCAGGAACAGGAACTGATTTCTGCCAGAATAGGAAGGTGAAGTGGAATATCTTGGAGTGCAGCCACATGTGCATGCCTTGGCAGGTGTAATTTCTTTTCTTTTTCTTTTCTCGTTTTTTCGTTTTTTTCTTTCTTTCTTTTTCTTTCTCCCGGATTCGCCGAGAATGCACACCTGTGTCTTGGCGAGGTTCTTGGTATATGGTATAGTAGCTGAGTGCAGGTTAGGTTAAGAGTCTAAGACGTGAGGCGTTACAAGTTGCAGTAGTGTGTCCGTAGTCTACGTTGGCAAGTTGTTGGTTTTCACTTTTCACTTTTCTCTCCTTTTTATTATTACTATAAGATGACTAATCAGTCAGGGGTTCAAACTCCAGCCCCCTCTCTCTTCACTTGGGGTCAAAGTACATAAGTGAAGTACCTACTCCACCACCTACATACAGTACATGTATAATTGTATGTTGTTTAGCAACGAATTGGCTTGCTATATGTAGGGGCTTCAATGACTTCACCAACGGTATGTGCCTGGGATAGAACCAGGATGTACATATATACAACACAATTACACATGACAGCTTATCTACATCCTAGCTGCCGGCCAGCAAACTTCAGCGTACCACGACACTTGAGGGGGTGATTAATCTTGCTGCTGTCATGGGCCACCTACGGCCATCTCCTACTATTGACACTGCAAGTGCCCATTGCGGCAGTGATACCTACGAGAGGGATTGATACATGGAGATCCAAATCATCAAGACTATAAGCACATCAAGACATCATTCTCATCATTCTCATCCATGCCTCCTCCCCGAGTGGCGGTCATAGGGGCTGGACCATGCGGCCTCGTAACACTAAAGACTCTGAAGGAAGATGGCTTCGATGTCATTCTATACGAACGGCGCGACCATGTGGGCGGCTTATGGAAATACTCGACCGATGACTCCATCTCCGTGGCGGAAAACACCGAGTTCAACAGCTCCAAATTCCGCTCTGCGCTGAGCGATTTCCCGATGCCTGACGATATGGCAGACTTTCCCACCGCAAAACAGCTCTATACGTACTTTTGCAACTATTGCACGCACTTTGGCCTGTGGGAGCATATCAAGCTCGGCCATGAAGTCAAGAAAATGCAGTTTCTGCGCGCCACTGACAGCAAGACGAGTGGTCAGTGTCTTGTCTCTCCATCCATCGTCGTTTTCTCGAGCTCGTCTGGGCTGACATAGCATCCGATGACAAAGACCTCAATCTGATTCCTGTTCGTACCAAGCAATGGGTGCTTTCCATTTCAACGGGAGGCCTAGACTACAAAGTGTCGTTTGAGAAAGTCGCAGTGGCCACTGGCCCATGGACGAGACCACGACCACTCAAGTTTCCTGGTCTGGATCAATTCAAAGGCCGTATCGTCCATTCCATGCACTTTCACGATCCTGCAAGCTACACTGGTAACGTCCTCGTCGTCGGCATGTCTGCATCCGCCCAAGATATCGTTTCAGCTCTTCCTGGCCACGCCTCCAAGGTATACCTGTCTCACAAGAGTGGAATCGTCTTGATACCGCGTTATACTCGCAATGGTTCCACGTGGGATCACGGTCCCACACTGAACCAAACCGTCTGGCTTGCTTGGCTCTTCACATGGCTACCGAAGCGATATTACGAGTACCTTGACGCCAGACTCCAACGCCTGTCCAAATGGGCATATCCGAATATCCCCTCATCGTGGAACTTGAGTCCGGCACCCTCGTCGGCCGTAGCGCCACCACTCGTCGCTGCACAACTATGGCCACATTTGCAATCAGGATTCTGCGAGCTGGTACCAGAGGTCGCTGGAGTGTGCGGTGATAGCGTCAAGCTGTCATCAGGAGGCATGCACGGCACATATCGAGGTATCTCCACGGCACCATAAGAGGCCATATATATATACCTATGCTAACACTTCACAACCCCCCCGCTCCCTCAGAAACGCTACACGACATCGACCACATCATCAACTGCACCGGCTACGACCCCGACGTACCCATCGCCTTCGACCCCCCAGACGCCCATCCTTACCCCCCATCCAGCGACGTTTTCACCCCCAAATTCTTCCACAACACCATCCCCATGCACCCGGACCCCGAACTGCGCAGCTCGCTCGCCCTCGTAGGGCACGGCACCATTTTCCACTCGGGCTTCGTGCGCTGGGAAATTTCCAGCTGGGCCATCTCGCAACTCTGGCAGGAAAATTCTGCGATGCCGAGTCTCCGCGAAATGGAAGAGTGGCATGCACGTCGTCTCGTGTGGAGAGATGGCGTCATGAGAGACTATGGAGCGAAATCTACGTTTTTTGATATGTATTTGCCGTTTACGGATCATGTGGATTGGTTGGATCGCACTGCTGGGTGTGGATTGAGAGAACATTTTGGAATTTGGGAGAGGTGGATTAATTTTTGTGAGTATTTTCTTTTCTTTTTTTTTTTTTCTTTTTCTCTCTCTCTCTCTCTCTCTCTCTCTCTCTA
>JH792484.1:135082-150932 GCA_000291705.1 Sphaerulina populicola P02.02b
TTTCTTTTCTTTTTCTTTTTCTTTTTTTCTCTCTCTCTCTCTCTCTCTCTCTCTTCTCATAATTTCCATTCCAATTCCAATTCCAGGTCCAGATTGACGAAAATGGGTTAGTGGTTGGTTGAAGCTAACATCTTTCTTTACCTTCACCAGCCGCCTGGAAATTCTGGTATCAAGATCGCAAATTTTATCATCTATGTTGTCATGGGTTGACTTCTCCTGCTATTTTCAAATTGTTCGATACGGGGAAGCGGAAGCATTGGAAGGATGCGAAGAGACAGATTCAGTTGGATAATTATCTGGCAGAAGAAGCGGCTGCGAAGAGAAGAAGAAGATTGGGGCAGCAGCAGCAGCAGCAGGGGGCAGCGAATGGTGATGATGATGATGGTGATGGTGATGGTGATGGTGATGGTAATGGATATGTGGTGGATGTTATGGTGGGTAAGAAAATGGAGAGTTGATTCTTTTTTCTTTTTTTTTCATGATATATGATGGACTACTTACTACCTTACCGGATGATGAGTCGTGGCGTGCATGCACGGTTGGTCGTTCGTATGCGTAATCTTTATTTCTTTTCTTCTCTCTCTCTCTCTCTCTCTCTCTCTCTCCTTACTAATGATGACATATACCTACCTGCCTACTACTCCGAGCTCCTTTTCTCCCCTTTTTCCTTCCAGATATCGTATTGCTCTGATTGAGAGAAAAGAAAAGGGGAAAAGGACCAGGTACCGCCCACCCAGCACAAGTAGCAAGCAACGCCCGTGAAACGTGATGAACCATTCACGCTATACCAATATTATCCCATATCGTCATCTCCACAAGTTCACTACTACTCCTCGCAATATCAGGACCATTCGGCAGTGATGATCCATCACCATGACTACCACCATGACCATCATCATCCGCCGCAAAAATCCTCATCCCCAAAGTCTCCTCAGCAGCATACAATCTCGTCGTAATCGCCGTCCGACCATTCACAAACACCTCCAACGCCGAATTGTCTCTCCACGCTCGAATCTGCAACAGCTCTTGCTCTTCCTCGCCCGAGGCCGGGTCGAGGGTGGTAAAGAGGGTATGTGGTGCTCGCTCGGGCTCGCTGTTAATGAAGTGTGACGAGTTTGAGAGGGGGAATGCAGGGCGGGCGATGGTGAAAGTTTCGGTGGGTTGGTGGAAGGATAAGGTGGTGGATTGGGAGAAATCGGCCAAGTGGGCGATGCTGATGTGGATGGATTGGGTGGTTGGCGAGAGTTTGAAGAGGCAGAGGATTTCCCAGTGGGTTGTCGTGAGGGGGTTGGGGTCGAGAGTGATGGCGGATTGTGTGCTGCTACTGCCGAGGACTCGGTTCTGTAGACGTGTGTGGCGTACCTGAGGAGCTTTGCGAAGGGCTTCGATTAGAGGTTGATATGGTTGACTCGCAAGTGTGCGGATGGTGTATGTTCCATGGCTATCCGGCTCCCTCTCAATGCTTGTGATGTCGGATAAGTCCGAGACAGATGCTCGAGCGACGTGGTGTATCGTCTGCATGGTGAGTTCACGCGGCATGGAAAGAAGGCCACTCCATCCTTGCGAGTGTCGCAAGTCATCGCAGAGATCGTCCTCTGTGATCCAGCCCCATGCGATTCGCTTTTGGGATGGTGGATCATAGAACGAGTTGACCGCATAGAGACATCCGTGATCGAGGTGTCCGCTATAGTTGTACTTGAACTCGACGCGACCAGAGGAAGCAGTCTGCTGCTGTGGACAATGCAAACTACCCGCCATCCAGAGCTGACCACGAGGAGGACGAGACGGAGCACGTGAGCCTGCGGTGGGAAGAGGCGATGGGCCAGGCAAGCAGCCTTCGGTGCCCATGATGATCAGATTCCGCTCGGCGCTGTCCTCTCGTTCGTCACGCAAGGTGATGAAATTGGTGACCTCCCAGTTCTTGCCCATATCGCCGGACCAACGAGAAGGGCGGAAATTGAGACCAACGTTGGCCAAAGGTCCCAGGTACTGCCACTGGGTCAAGTCGTGGGCATGGATGGCATACAAAAAGGTCGTCGGTGTCACATCTCGAATCCCGCCCGAAATGATACCAAACAGCGTATCTGCTTCATTCATACGTAGGAGCTTTGCCACACACGGCCATGCAGCAACGAATGGATCTCTCCAACTCGTGACATCGATGTCGTCCGGCTCACCCGGCAAGATCGGGTTGGCCTGGATCTTCTGCCACGAGCGACCGCTGTCGAAGGACTTGGCCAGGGCCAGCGACTCCGAACCTCGAACATGTTTCCGTGTGTAGTGGATGGGCAACAGGCTGACCGAGGTGTAGGCGTAGGTGAGCGAGTCGTCCCGAGCATTGATCAAGCAGCCGGTGAAAACGCCTTGGTGGTCATAGGGTTGGTCCGGCGACAGCGAGGGCCTTTCTTGGTGTGTCCAATGGATCAAGTCGGGCGAAGTGGCAGAGCCCCACGCCATGTTTCCCCAATCCACGCCTGTGGGATTCTGCTGGTACGAAAGATGGTATAGGCCGGTTTTGGGATCATAGCCTGGCCCACACGGATCGTTCATCCATCCTCTCGCAGATATAAAGTGGTAGGAAGGTCGCCACCGGCGGAACTGTTCTGGTCTGCTGGACGCATTGTGCTCCGTTGCAGACGTTCTGCTTGTCATCAGCGTAACTTGAGTGGTGCTTGAGTCCAATAATAAGGAGGAATGAAGTGTTCACTCGGCTGACGGCGGCGGCGGTACATGTTAGCTTGTTGGCGAGAAAGAGATGGAAACGCGTCAAACGAGCACGATCGATCCTCAGAGCTCAGCAGTGGTATGTTGCCATCGATGTCGACCAGACCCATGAGCTATGTTATTATCCGAGCCCCTCGCCTTGCAATTACTGCGGGGGGTTGTCGAGAGCAAAGAGCCATATTAGGGTCTGGAATACCACCTAGTACATGTACATGTACCTACGGACCTACGGTATAGACGTCAGTCAAGTCACACAACAGCCTCGGCGATACTCTCCTTTTACGGAACTCTGTTGTCCCCCCTAACCCCTGGTTGCCAGATGATGAATACGATCCAAATCCAGCATCCTTCTGGGCCGTGCCTCTCACTCAAAAATCACTCAAGATTCTATGCGACGTCTCTCGTGGGAATATGCAAAAAAGGACGACAACGACAATGCAAGCTACATTCAGTGCTTCGTGTATAGATGTGCGTATGGATCGAACCAGCACGCTTTGGCGTGTTGGCGAGAAGGCGCCAAAGGATGAAAAGCCAGCCAGCCACAATGAATTGCATACTGCCAAAATGCGACGCTCGTCTTCGCCATCTGAGAAAGCCATCGCCATCTATCTCCAGAATGCATGTGGATTGTGATAAAGTGGTCAAGTACCTAGTCACGATTCCACACACCCATTCCGAGCATGATGGCGATCGAAGTGAGATCAGCGTTTACAGGTGATGTTCGTCAACGGTGCAAATCTTACTCATGTCATCTCGCAGAGATCTTACATGGCTACCATCATTCCACGCTTTTGATTCTTTACAAATTACAAAACCTGTGCAAGCTCTTTGCCAGAGGACCGAGAAGAGTGTCCCAGCACGCTCATAACGCCCTACGCTTGACCATAACGCCTTGTCCAGATGCTGTTAGCTGTCATGTCCGTCGATTCATCTGCATGCACTCTTCAGTTGTCCAGTATACAATATTGTCTTTCACAGCATGTTCCTATTCTTCTTCAGATTGAATGCCTTTTGGTCCTTCAGCCACCGTCTGTATGATGCTACGCTCCCAATCTTCTCTCCATAGTAATCAGGAAGAGGGCTCTGCGGACTGCTCGCCGAGGCATCGGCACGGTAGCGCTTGATCCGAGCGTAGAGGCTCTTTTCCTTCTGTGTGAACAGCCTAGTCAGCGTCGTATTCCACCTGCTCCTCATTCTTCGCATGTCAACCTGACTTACCTCTGCGATGCCAGCTTTCCACCCTCTTCTACTCGCCCAGAGCCCGAAACCAAAATTCCCTACAGTCGGCCCCAGCAGCCATCCTCCCGCCCCGATAGCAAACGTGGACAAACCCAGCAAAACCAAGGGATCCAATCCTGAGATCTGCGCCGCCCACGTTTCTAAGTCCTGCTCAGCTAGCACGGGTCCCAACACTACGGCTGTGGTAAGAGCAGTGGCAACACTGCAGCCCAAGTTGACCCATCGTCTTTTCCGGCGTAGGTCGAAGAAACGGTTCCATGTGAGGATGTGGTCGGGCACGTTTTGTTGTTGTGACGACGAAGGTGGTGGTGTCACAGATGTGCTGGCGCTACGGACGAAGACGGCACGCGGTAGTTGCGAGATCAGAGAAGTTCTCTGTGGTCGTGTGTGCTGCTTCAATGGCTTCGCAGCGGAGGTGGTGAAGGCGGCGCAGATGGTCGAAGGCGCGCAGTGTCGTGGCGCAGCAAGAGTGCGGAGGCATGTTGCGCGCGGAGTCAGGAAGGTCGCCATACCTGGTAGTGTGTGGTATCGATGTCGTTGACGCGGAGGACTTGAAGAGTTGGAGGATGGTCAGGTCTGATGAGGTAAGTGACGAATACGAATCAATTATCACAGTCTAGAATTCGGTTAGCCGATTGCCAAGGCGACAAGTCGGGCGCGCTTTCCTATTACAGTACCTTAATTCCACACTACCACTATAGAGTACAGAGTACATGGAGACTACGGTATTTGCGAAAAGATGACTTTCAAGCGCCATTATCACGAGGACGGGCTCACTGAGAAGGTGTGCGACTTCCTGCTTCCACTCTCAGATCCCATCATTATCCTGCCCGCCACCTCTTCCGCCGAGCACAAGCACAATGAAGACACGCGATCCATCAGATCCACGAGAATCCAGACTGGCACTGCCTACAGAACGCCAAGATCCCTCACACTCGCTTTCAACACGGTGGAAGTGGCCGAGAAAATCCTTCTTGACCTGCCAGCTGAGAATCTCCTCTGCAAAGTGCAGCTGGTGTGCCGTAGATGGCACGAGATCGTACAACACAACCCGCTAATCCAAGAGTACCTCTTCTTCAAACCTCTCGAAGTCCAATTCTCTCTGAGGAATGTCACGATCGCTGGTATACCACCGAAAGCTGGGGATGCTTCAGCAAGTAAGGAAGGGTTTTCGTGGAAGGAATTTAGGGCGAATGCGTTGCACAACATCGAAAATCCGTGGCTGTATCTCTTCTCTGCGGATAAAATCCCAATTCCAGGCTCATGGGAACGCATGCTAGCGTCCCAACCGCCCAAGTCGTTCGTGGGGATGGACCCCCGGCTTTCTAAGGAAGCGTGGCGCGAAAATCCATTGCACCTTGCCACCCACCTGCACTCACTCATCGACACTGATCCTGTGGATTGGGTGTTTTCAAGGTCGTGGGTGGGCGAACATCGGAAGGGCTCGCAGCTCCGCCGGCTATATGCAGCCGCGGACTGGCATAGTTGGAAGCCGCTCATGGGCTGGGAGACCATCCAGCGCTCGAAGAAGGTCGTCAGAATGGACGAAACGTTCCTGGAGTTCGAGGTTGCAGATGATGGAAAGAATGTGTAGCATCGGCGAGGACCATTTGTGTGAGTCCTTCAGCATCAAGCCGATCTTCTGCCGTCCCTCACAACAAACACAGTACTGGGAGCCTACAACTGTATCCCGATCCTTTCTCTGATGTCCTGGTCGTGAAACCAGTGTCTTGAAACAGCGTCATTGCCGTCGTGCCTTCTTGCGCGAGAAACAGGCGACAGTGACCGCAGGGAAAGAACGGGAAACGGACTTCACCTTTCAGCTTCCACTTTCTTTTCGGCAATCCCGGTCCATACAACACCTCCTCATCGGCTAAGATGGCTAGTGTAAATCAATCTCCTCCATCTGCCCACACCGCACTAACGCAACGACAGTTCCTCACATTGAACGCGTGGGATCCGCTCTTCGCTACACCTGAGCTCATGGTAGCGCGTTGGAAACCGTCTTTGAAAAATTCCGATACTTTCGACCCGGGCTGCATTTTGGGGCGAGATTCCTGGAAACAGTTAGACTGGCGCAATATCTCAACATGCCGCATGGTAGAGGAAGCTCAGGCTGCGGTACCGAAGCCCTCATGGCGCAATTGGGAACAGGTGGCGGAGTTCAAAGAGAAGTTATAGGAAAAAGCGGCAGGGAAGAAGCTGGAACGCGGAGACTGTCTGCGTGAAGGTCTCCTGCTCTGGCCAGGTTCACAATCAACAACTGGCATCTATGGCAGCTGAAGCTTCGTTGATCAGTGACTCTGCGTGCTCGGGTGAAGTGGGCAAGTCACTTTCCTACTCGAGATTCCGAACTGGCACTTGTTCTAACCCGCGTCCCCTAGAACTTCGCCCCAAGCTTCTTTTCATGTTCAATTTGCTCGTTGTCCACCACGATGATGGCTTTTCCTTTCAGCTTACCACCGTGGACTGCGAAATCATTAGCAAAAAATAGCAAATACTGACAGAAAAACTCACCCAGCTCAACCAGATCATGGATACTGTCCAGCCCATAGAACTTCTCGGTCGTCACAGTCACGCCGTGCTTTGCAATCACATCCAACATGCCCTTTGATTCCTCGGCGCTCGCGATGAGCGACCCGATAATCCTGATGTCACGGAAGATGAGCTCGGCGAACGGAATGGTGACGTTGTCCGGTTGAGCAATCTGCACCATGGTCCCATGCATCTTCGTGCTCGCACAGGCAATGGCTGCGGCATCTTTGTGGTCAGACAAAGTCACAGTCGAGTCAGCGCCCAAGCCGCCAGTCACAGCCTGCACCTCCTTCACCACCTGCTCCTTCCCCTTTCTTGCATCAACAACGACATCGGCACCATAATGCTTCGTCAGCTCCAATCCTTCATCCCGAGCATCAACGCCAATGACCTTCAACCCCAAAGCCTTTGCGAACTGCACCCCCAAATGCCCCAGCCCACCTCCACTCCCCACGAAACAAATCCACTGCCCAGAAACCAGCCCACTCTTGAGCACACTCCTCCACGCCGTCCTCCCCGCACACGCCAACGGCGCCGCACTCATAAAACTCACATCATCCGGCAACCTCGTCGTACTCGCCGCATCCGCTTTCACATAGTCTGCAAAACACCCATGACTCTGCACCCCCACATGACCTTCAATCCGCGTACAATACTGCGTCTGATTTTCCGGTCCCAGACAATCCCCGCACGACCCGCATGGGTGCAGCGGTAAACCGACCATGACGCGATCTCCCACGCGGAAACCTCGAGATGCTGCGCCGGAGCCGAGCGCCACGACGGTTCCGCCGCCTTCGTGGGAGGCTGTGAGGGGGAGAGGCGCGCCGAAGATGCCTTGTTGTACCATGGAGTCCGTGTGGCAGTTGGAGGCTACGGCGACTTTTATGAGAAGGTCGTTTTCTGTGAGGGTGGAGGGCGTTTCGACCTGGAGGTGGGTGTTGGGTTTAGTATTGCATTTTGTTTTCTTTTTCTTTTGGTTCCTTCTCAGTGGCTTGAAGGAATGAGTGAAGAAGGGAAAGAAGGAAGAAAGACTGGGAAATGAAATAGGTTTGTTTGGTTGTAAAGGGGAGGGGGGACTCACTTCTTGAATTTCATATGGTTTTTTATATTCTACGACCTGAATAGCCTTCATTTTCGTAGGAATGTTCACTTTGGACATTGTATCTTTTTCTTTTTCTTTAACTCGAATTGAAAACTCTTATGTGTACCTAAGGTAGGTAAGTAGTAGGAGGTAGTATGTATAGCAAATACTTGAGGTAGGTATTACAAGAAATCGTAGGAGGTAGTAAAAGTACATATATGTACTTATGGAGGGGTTACCTAGGTACATAATGAATGCATCCGCGGGGTCCATTGACATCACATCACTTAGTGTGGATGATACCTCCAGCAGGCTAGACGGCTGCGCAACAAGTCCTTCTATAGACTTCAGTCGCCGACCCGCGCAGTCCGCACGATTGATTATTGCGTGTAGCTCTCTCTGCACAAGGTCCTTGAAGTTGGCGGAGATATCCAGGTGGCTTAGTGTATCAACTCACAGATGCCCTCGTCATACGAAAAGAGCCGCTGTGACTGGCAGTGACTCGACTGGTCTGCGTAGTCACGGCCCAATCGTCCTGACTACAGGCCTTCGTAGCTAGATCTTGCTCCGAGAATAGCTTCCATTCAATTCTTCCATCTTTATCCAGACTTAGATCAGCCGTGAATGATACTCGAGGCGTCCGAGGCAAGTTTGGAATAGATGGTCTGGAAGACGGTGTGCCAGCCAAGGTCACAATGGCAGAGTCTCGTCGTGGCCACTCCGCTAGCACTGTGCCAGGCGATATCCATCGAGCGGGCTCTGGGGTATAGTGCCACGCAGGTAGTGGAAGCCACTTTGTCGATACTGGCGGAGCGGTGGCAGTGTAAGACTGATGAGCTGGATGCAGTAGTGCCGGTCCCACTGGCAGCCAACCATATTCTCCGCCCCGGATCTTCTCATTGATAATCATTTCGATGTTGATCTCGTGTGTGTTCCATAACCGGGCGAGTGCAGTATTGTGCAGAAGAAGCCACAGTGGATGGTGTAGAGCAACCCCTTCCATCGTGCGCACGAACATTCGGTCTGCATTGGAATTCGCCCAGCCCTCCTCACACTGTCGTGCCTTGAAATGGTTCAGCGCTGACCCACCCAGACCAATGCCTTCCAGGAACTTCGGGAGTGTGCACAGGAGGTCGGTACAGCTGGAAGTCAGCAGATCATGGAGCGTCTTAGGCTGAGCACTGGCTGACCAGTGGACCAGTCTCTTGCAAACCTCTATTAAGGACAGTACCGCCTCCAGCTCGAGTGAAGCAGGAAATTCCTGCCAGACACTGTGAGGAGAAGCGGCACCCCTCTTCCTACCCGATAGTGTTACGCCTATAGGAAGACGCCTTGCCAGATCTGCAAGCTGGGCGTGTGTACGCTGCGCCTGGATCTTCCGCAGCCACTCTAGCACGTTCATCGAGCCCCGGCGGACGGTGTGAATGTTTTGGACAGCATCAAATTGTCGCTCGCCCAGGACTGCAGCTTTCAATACAGTCTTGATTCTCTGTATACCGCCGTCGAAGTCGGCGGTATTGTGAATCGTTACTCCGATCCTGAGACAGCATGTCTCGTTGATGAGAGTGGCAGTGATGCCAGATTTCCCGGGGTTGAGGTTGATCCAATGCAGTCTGTCCAGAATGCGTCGTATCTGAGACTGAGGCGACCAATATGGCTCATGGGCCACGTTCCCCCATTGCTCGCGGATACTGGCCCACCACCAAGTTGGTGGGAAAGAACTGAATGTTGGCGAAGTGAGTCGCACGGGAAGCGCTGTATAGTGCTGATCGAAGTTGTGAATGGCGGACGATTCCGACTGTGTTAGTGCTACTCTATCGTCAAGTGCAACAGCTGTCCATAGCAGCTTGTGCAGTGATGGTGTGTCGTGCATCACTCCACAACCTCGCACATCGCATCTGCATCGGCCATGACCCGAGAACAGAGGTTCAGTTACTTGCTTGATGGTGGAGTCACCACTTTGACGCTCAACCACCACCAGGCAGTCCAGCATCAGCCTGTAGGTTGTATGGGGCGCCATTATGGGCAGCGCACCGGCGATGTCGCGCCTCACGTGTCGAACACTTCGACGACGGCGATTTGTTCTGAGAGTGAGCGAAGAGTGACTGATGGCTGATGGCTGATGAGTTGAGTAGTGGAAACCGGGCGATTCCCTTGTGGTGCACCGCGAGCGCACTGCATTCTTGTGAGAAGTAGGTAACAGAAAGGTAGGCTTCTAGGCAATGGACATGTGCATATATCTGTCACCTTGAGTATTCCTAGAGCTTTAGACCAAGTGAATGATGAGCATTGAACTTTACGATATAGCTCAGCAACGGAACTCATTGTGTGATGGTCATATCTTCACGACGGCCTGTGAATGACCCGCTACGAGTATGGGAGTGCGCGGCCGGCTGCACCCGACGTATTGCAAGTGAAGGACTAGCTGCAAGCATGCAAGTGAATAAGCAGCTGCACGTGTGGAAATGTTTGATGAATCGCCTTCAGGAGAGTCGTGGATTGGAAGTCCACATGTCCACAGCGCGCCTTGACCACGGTGCGATATATATAGTACCTCCTAGGAGGTACCTGGTGACTATGGAGTTGCCTAAGGCACGAGATTTGACACGCCATACCTCCTATAGGCTGCGCGCATACGCAAACCTTGCCCACCCACGCGCGTATCCTCTCATCCATCTCCTGGGGAGAGGGGCGAGGTACATCTCGACTTCACCTGTCTTTTGCGTCCACTGTCTCCTGCTCTTTCGCTGCGAATTTACCGTCTCTCTCTCCCATTCAAACCGACGATTGTTACCCGAGCAGCTTCTCCGAACTCCTTCATGCCGCCGTTCGCACATTCTCCGCCTCGTCGTTCTTCCAGCAGCGCCGATTGCAGAGTGCAGCGAGGCCGGATGTAGGGCCTCACATTGAAGTGTTCAAGCGGCTGGTCGCCGATGACAAGGCTACAGAGAAGCAGGCAGAGATCCAAGCATTGCCCCGGACGGAGCAGAAGAGTCGCGCGGAACAATTGGATGTAGGACGACAGGTCCTCGCGTGGGTTGGGAAGAGCAATGTAGAGGGACGGAATCGCATCTTGGCCGGCAAACGGTTTCTTGCTGCTTTGTGCTGCTTTGTCTTGGCGCAATACCTCGAGGAGGTTTTTCCTAGGAGTGGATCGTTGCATAGGCCAGTGTACGGATGCCAGGCACTCGACGCCCAAAATGGGTATCAAAGCTACTGGCTGGAATGGCCAATGCTCATATAGCATGGACCGATGGTGGTCTGAACGAAGCGCTTGCGTGCCATCAACGAGCTTATGATGTGATCTACTCTCCTGGTGAGCTCTGCTCCATAGGCTTCCCATTGCTGTTCATGGACGTTGCGATCTGGCGCGCTTGGAGTCCCTATTGCTGTCCAGTAGCAGATGAAGCGCTGTATGATGTTTTCGTGAAGAATACATCTAGGGGGCAGAGCACCCTCCGGGACAAATACACACGGGCTTTGCGGAAACTGCTATACCTACCAGACTAGGAGCTTTCTAGTAAGTTAAGTATCTATAGTAGAAGCTGAATCTCGAGTTTCTTATATAGACTTTGTCTATAGACAAAGCGTCTACTGCTCTATATATAATATACCTAGCTTACATCTGCTATTACTAAGATCGAGTCTCCGATGTATAGTACTATAGGGAGCGTCCTACCGAGTTCGACCCTAAACTCGACCGCCGGGCTTAGAAGAGACCTGATTCTATGGACCGCGACCCACGATTAGGCAGTATTAGCCGCCTAGGCACAAGTGTACCTTGGGGCAAGCAGCCGCTACACCAAAGTGGTGCGGTGTCTGCTGGAAACGCACCACTTGACGCTCTACTGAGCCCTTCACGTTACGATCAATAGAGGCTTGTATGGCTGTCTTTATTTGCATGCAGTAACTTAACACTTGCTGGGCCTTGTGGAGGTTACAAGAAATCTTTGCTTCACTTGCGATTCGCGTAGCTCGGCGTTAGCCGAGCCAATTTCGCACGCCGACTGACCGTTCCAAAATTCTCTATAACTCTCTCCACCAACTTGCAGACTCAAACATTGGAATTCGCAGCAGAACCTTCAATCCTCATCAACCACAACATCACAGCAAGTCAAAGATGAATCCGATGCCCTCCCAGGAAGAGCAGGCAAGAATGCGCCGAGAGTTCGACGCCGCGCATCCTCTGCCCTCCAAGGAAGAGCTCGCAAGAATGCGCCGAGAGTTCGAAGCCGCGCGCGGCTTCGAAGAGGAAGACGATCTCAAGTACTTCAATCCTGTTGTCGAGCATCCTCCAGCCATGGCCGCCAACCACACCGCCACTGCGCCTCTTCGCCAGCCCTTTGTCGAGCGTCCACCACCTGTCGCCGCCAACAGCTCCGGCATTCCACCTCGTTACCCACCACCAGCTCCTTGCCTGGTGGACTATCGAGCATACGTCCCGGAGATACCTCATCAGATGAAGACATCACTCCCGCGCCAGTACAATCCGGCCACACATGGCGCCTGGCGTCCATCGAGTCAATCACCCGCCGCCGCCAATCACATGGGCATTCCACCTCGTTACCCACCACCGGGACCTCCCCGTCCGTTGGTCTCCCAAGGCCTCCATTTCGAGCCACCTCATCAGGTGAAGGCATCACTTCCATACCAGTACAATCCGAATACTCATGGCGCTTGGCGTCCATCGAGTCCACCACCTGCCGCCGCCAATCGCGTCGGCATTCCACCTCGTTACCCACCATCGGGACCTCCGTATGAGGTGGTCTCCCAAGGACCCCATTTCGAGACACCTCAGCAGATGGAGCCATCAGTTCCGCGCCAGTACAACCCGATTGCACATGGCGCTTGGCGTCCATCGAATCCACTGCCATATGCTGTTGGCGGCGGTGCGCTACACCGCTTCAACGCGACCCAATTCAGCGAACATCCAGTTCAGCAAGATCCAGTTCAGCAAGGTCCAGTTCAGCAAGATCCTGTTCAGCAAGATCCTGTTCAGCAAGATCCTGTTCAGCAAGGTCCAGTTCAGCAAGATCCGCTGCCCATTGTCAGGCGTGATCGTGTCCAGTCATGCCCTGCGCAGTTCGTGCAGGAAGCGGAAGAGCAGGTGTCTCCTCGTAGCGGCTGGACCGGCCAGGCTGTCGGCGGTCCAGAAGTGTACTATGGCTATCAGACCAACACCGGGTTCATCACGGAGAACTTTTGGAAAGAACTTCCGGACAGTGTGAGGAAACAGATTTACGAGCAGCGATATCAACAGCAACAACACGCCAGCCAGCTCCGACTTGGTCTGGCCCGCCCTTCTGTGCCTACCGGTCCTCGAAACCAGATGGCCATGGCCAACAAGAGGCGCAACAGCGACTGGTCGAGAAGCCCGGAGGGTGTAACAAGCGACCAAGCGGGACAGCAGTTGACGGGTGCGCAGTGGAGTCTGAACAAAGGGGTCTGGAAGGCAACATTTGGTGGCAACGTCCTGGGTGGTTCCTAGCACGCTCATCATAGCGGTCAGTGTTCGAGATTCCCAAAGTGGGAACGAGAAGTCGTCCGACGGGACAGGCTTTTCCTGAACACTGTCGCTGCGTGGCAGCCCGCTTTCAATGCGGTATACTTGCTCTGCTTCAGCAGGAGGGGAGGCATGAGTGAGGAAGACGGTGCCTACACGGCTCGACGGTTGTGCGTGGAGTTTGCAAAACGGTGTCTGATCTGCATATGGATCGGTTCCCATTCGCAAGCTGTGAGCGGCCGCTAATGGCAGGACTACACCCTGGTAGACACTGTCTGCCAAACAATGCCCTTGTGTTGTGGGTCAGGGTTTTGGGGTGTGCGCGTGTGCGTATAGACGAAAAGAAAAAGGCAGAATACCAGTAGGAGGTACTAATTCGGAATGAAAAGCAATGATTTTACCATGTCTGTGTCCCCGTTGACCTGTGACTCTCCAAGAAACATTTATGGTACACTGACGTCACGCTGGACATGTTGGAATTGATCTTGTACAGTACAGTGTTGGTTCCAGTAACATGTAAGTTACCTAGTACTACATGTAAGTTCAAAACACTGACACGAACAGAGCAGAGCAGAGCAGGACAGGACAGGACAGAACAGCATGACAACATGACCAAACGAAAAACTCGCAGCAGCACAAAAGCAGACCAACAAACCGCTCAAATTGAAAACGACCCCCAACAAGAACAACAAAACCCACACAAGCCAAACCCGCCACCCATCCACCATTTCACGCTCCCCTTCCAAGCCTTCAAACACATCACCTGCACCCGCCGCCTCCCCACCAGCAGCAGCAGCAGCAGCAGCAGCAGCAGTGACACCGCCTCCAGCTCCAGCCCGAAGAAGAATAATAGAAGCACCAACAACAACAACAACCATGCTGCTCCTCGTCACACTCTAATTTTCACGCACGGCGCAGGAGGAGGAGGCGGAATTTCGGCGCCTTCGACTGCAGATTTTGCGATGGGTTTCTCGAGTTTGGCGCCGATTGTGTGTTATCAAGGGACGATGAATTTGGTGAATCGGGTTTTGGGGTTTCATGTTGTCGTGGAGAATGAGAAGATGATGATGTGGAATGCACAGACGACGAGGACGATTGGCGAGGTGCTGGTTTTGGGGGGACGGAGTATGGGGGCTCGTGCGGCTGTGTTGACGGCGCTGGAGCGGCGGGGGAAGATGGAGGGGGAGGAGGAGGAAAAAATTGGAGCGCTGGTGTTGGTGAGTTATCCTTTAATGGCGGGGACGAAAGGGGAGAAGAGAGAGGAGTCGAGGAGAGAGAAGATTTTGAAGGATTTAGACGGGGGAGTGGATGTGTTGTTTATTGTGGGGGATGCAGATGCGCAATGTCCGATGGCAAGGTTGGAGGAGATGAGAGGTGTGATGAGGGCGAGGAGTTGGGTTTGTGTGGTTGAAGGGGCGGATCATGGGATGGGTATGAAGCCGAATCTGGCAGCGGCAGGTATGAGGAGGAAGACGGGAGAGGTTGCTGCGAGGTGGTTGGAAGAGAGGCATGACGAGGCGAGGGCTAGTACGATATCGTGGCATGGTGAGAGCGGAGAGATTGTCTATAGCGGATGGCAGAGGACATGTCCCGATGCGCAGCCGAAGGGTAAGAAACAGAAGTTGTAGCATCAATATGCTGAAGGAGTTGTTGCACAAGATCAAAGTCCAAGTAATATGGTCTTGGGAGGCTTGGAAGATGCGAAGAGGCCTGTTCATGATTGTCCTCCCGTCCACATCGCTACCTCCTACTTGCCTAGGTAACTATGCTTCTCCAGAGCTATAGTGGTGCTTGGTTACACCCATGTACACATCAAGGCGATCTGACCAGAATAGGCAGCTCGTGCGGTTTGAGGCCATTGTATTGATTCCGATCCAGGTTCGTAATCTTCTCTCATCTCCATTCAGTATATCACAGTATAGGTGTGTAGGGGATACATGTACCTAGGTCAGTAGGTAGGTAAGGTATGCATCGGCACATTCGCTTGGCTTCCATCGTCTTTTTGTCCAACGCTCGCGACAGGGAGCGACGGTCACGGACGGGGGCTGCGCAACAAGTAACAAGTGTCGCTTAGGTCCGAGTACGAGAGACGACTCAGACGGGAGTGAAGATGTATATATATAAAAAAGAAAAAAGAAAAAGAAAAGGGAAAAAGGAGGAAAAAGGAGGAAAAAGGAAAAAGTATGACAGTGGCAGGATCATGGTCCAATAATCCAATATTTTAATCATGTCACATTTCAAGTGGGATTATTTCCATTCCAGCCTTTCCGGGAAAATCCAGCGGCAATCCACTGAAATCCAGGATGATGATCACCTTCGCACGTGCAGCGGCAGCGAACTCACTTTTGTTCCCGTGTTTCGCAGGGGTGTGCCCACTGTCCCGCGCCCACTCTCTCTACCTCTACCTCTACTGTAGACCTGTCTCCTTGTTATATTACAATAACATTACTATGTACAGTACTTGTTACTTGTCCGATACATGTAACAGATGTCAGATGCGGTGCCCGTCTGCTAAATTTACCATCATCATCTCATCACTCGGCCCACCACCACCATGTCCATACCACCCACCGCAGACAACTTGCCGGGACCATCGAGTTGAAACTTGACGGAGCGCGTCGGATCCGATCGTGACTATCAATCACACTGCTGCCGCATTCTCCGCCAGAACACACAATTCCCTCCCCCCCCCAAGGGCTAGGGCTGGGGCCAAGGGGCACCACCACCGGTGACCGGCTAGCTCAGAGGCCTTGTCTCAGTCCGGGGTA
>JH792484.1:151288-222193 GCA_000291705.1 Sphaerulina populicola P02.02b
TCCGATGCTTCACCGTACAGTAGACTCTAGAGTGAGTAGAGCGAGTAGAGGGAGGAGAAGATGGCCGGCATTTTCAGGTCGACGGTCTTGGGCCTTGGGATGATGATGGGGGTAGTAGGTGGGAGGTAGCCTGTAGGGTTTGCGCGAGTTGAGACAGCTGCGACTCCTGCGAGTGGGCGGGAGGCGGTGACATGGCAGTCCGGACTCCCTCCAGGGCCTTCATTGCCTCCCGCATGGATGGTGCTGGCTCAACGCACAACTCAAAAGATTGCCAGATCCTAGCACAGATGAGCCTACTTTTAGAGCGCCGTCGTCGTCTGCTGTCTGTAGTAGTGTACTACTACTACTACTACTACTACTCTCTCTTGACGACTACTAGGAGGTACTACTGCTGAAACAACAACAACAACAACAACAACGACGACAACGACAACAACAACTACTACTACTGCTACAACTCCTGTGCCTCAGCGGTCGTAGCAATTGGCTCAATGATCGACTTCGCAAGTTGCACCCTCTCCACATATCCAACATGCTCTCTCTAGCAACGGCGGTGCCGACGTTCGTATGCTCGTCTCTGTCTTTCATTGCCAGTTCGATCTTCGCGGTATCCTACATCCTGTACCCTCCTGAGCGTCATTTCCGACAAGCAATGATTGTCAATTTGCTGGTATCTGGTATGCTTGATATCTACCGGGCCTCAGAAGTGAAGTGTGACTTCACTGCGAGGAGTGATGATTGACAGATGGCATAGATTGGATCAACGCGCTGAACAACAGCATTTCTGGCGCTATTGCGCTTGCGAGAGCAAATGTCAAAGGAGCTGCCCTCACGGCAGGCCCAGCTTGCACTGCGAATGGCTACATTGGACAATTCTCCGTCCAGGCGATCGACTTTAATATTCTGGTCATTTCCTTGACCGTGTTGCTCACCGTCCGACATCCCCGTTTGATCATGGAGCCACCGTGGTGGCAAATCGCATGTGTCTGTGCCATTCCTTGGATACCGCCCATCATCACAGGTAAGTAAGGACTTGCGATGGTGAAGGTCGTCCATGATACTGCGCGGGACTGACACCATGGGCAGCCAATACCGCACTGGCTCTCGGACTGTACGGACCTGTGAGCGGGAATTGGTGCTGGATCGAGGCAAAGTACACTCCCCTCCGCTATGCACTGACTCATGGCTGGCGCATCGCCATCTTCATCTCGACCATCAGCATCTACACCTACGTCTACATTTACCTCATCAAAGCGTACGGCAGAGTGACTTTGACCAACTCGTCTGCCATGGCCACACGAAGCAACGGCACACTGAGTAGGATGACGGCTGCAGAAGACAAGCTGGCTCTCTCCGAGATACCTCGTATGCAAACAACACTCATTCGCGTCAGATCCTCCATCACAACCACTTACGAACATGACGAAGAACCTTTGCGACCGAAATTTCCCGCCATCAATGAAGAAGAGGGCGACGTGCGGAGTGTCGATAGCGCCGCGAAGAGTCCGTTCGCACACCCGTGCGACAGTAGCCATGCCGGAAATACGGCACGCATCGGATTTGCAAATGAGCAAGGAGCAGGCAATGCCGCCACGCATATCATGTCCTCTGGAGCTCGACAACGCAAGCAGGCCGTGCGCAAGATGCTCTTGCTGAACGGATATCCCATCCTCTATGTCATTCTGTGGATTCCCGGCATGGCGACGCGTGTGTATGAGGCCTTTGGAGTTGCGCCATTGTGGCTGCGAGGCTTGCAGGCCAGTACCCAACTGGTGGGCTTCGCCAATGCCATTACATATGCCTACAACGAACAGCTCCTGCAGCGAATCCGCGAGGGAAAGCGGCGCAGGTGAAGACGAGGAAGAAGAAGAAGAAGAAGAAGAAGAAGAAGAAGAAGAAGAAGACGATTGATGATGACGATGATGATGATGATGACTTCACACCTGTGACAGACACGCAGGACATCTGAGCGTTTCCCAAGGCACGACGCAACCAGCCATCTGCAATAGCAGTACTGCCAGTACACAGGATGTATTCAAGGAGCTCTCCGATGCCCATGAACAGGACATCTCCCTCTTCGGGATAGCGGAGCTGAAGCGAGAAGACTTGCGGTCCAGGCCAAGCTGCAGCAAATCACGCATTACAGAGCCAGGCCCCCCTCCCCTTTCCCCCCTCCCTCCCATTTCCAACAATCAGGGTTATAAGAACAGAGGGAGAGAGTACCTCCGTATCATCGGAATTGGACAGGCCCTCCAAGCGACGAGGTAACCGGTACAGGACCCGGCATGAGTTGCCTCACACGAGTCACGACGGACTACCTAACACTTTCCAATTTCCGGAAACTGGGATGGTCCTATCTTCACGGGAAGTCTGGAGAAAACTTTATATATATATTTAAAAAGTCTCTCAGTCCTCTCACTCTCGGGGGATGTTGATGCTTGGCAGATGCCAAACTCGGTTAGCCCTTTTTTTTCTTTTGCTTTGCTTTTCTTCGACCGACCCGACCGAGAAATGCCTACAGACATTTAGGAGGTAGGAGGGACAGTATGTAGGTAGTAGGTGGAAGCAAGCAAGCAAGCAAGCAAGCAATACTGTACTGTACTGTACTGTACCTACAGGGTGTCGCAAATTTGGTCTACTTTGTATATTTAGCCATTACTCTTCGGCTTCGGTTGGTTGGTTAGTAGGTTGGTTGGTCTGAATGGGGAAAGGAGGCGGCGGATGGCGGATGGAGGGATGTCGACAGATGGAAATTGGATGAACCAAAAACAAAAAGAAAAAACAAAAACAAAAAGGAGGGAGAAGACGAAGGATTGGATTGGATTGGATTGGATTGGATTGGATTGCACACCTATGGCAGAATTCAGAGATACCCCCTACTACGACGAGTCATGATACTTACCCTTTTTTTTTCTTTTACTAAAACAAATAATAATGTCACTTTTATGAAAAACAAAAGTCCTTGTCTTTTATTATTATATGCATGCATGCATGTTCATTGTTCTTTTCTAGCCATCCGGTTTCCTTCTAAAACCCTCTCTACCTCCTACCTTCTATGTAGCTCGAGCGCATGCATCCTCGTATGTGGCGCAACCCAAGGCAGGCGGAATGTCATGCATGCATTTTTTTTTCTCGGGGGGATGCTGTTCTTTCTACTCATGACTTTGTTTTTTTTCTTTTCCATTTTTCGACTTGCCGTCCTCTCCCCCCCCCGCACGCTCACGATGCTATTTGTGTGGGTGGTGGTTGGTGGTGGCTCAGAGTCTTCTTACGTGTATATAAGAAGGATGCGAACCAAGGCCCGGACTGACGTTGGACTGTCCCCTTCCCCTTCATCCCATCCCTACATTATTGACAATCGGGTTCCTCGTTGATGATCGTGAGAAAACTTGCAAGATGATGTTATTGTTGCCCAACTGCGCAGTCCTGGGAGCGCAGCAGCAGTAGTGAGGGGGTTGGGTTCTTAATTCTGGTCTGGCATTCCTCCTGGGATGAGCTTCACGGGAGAAAGAAAAAAAAAATCAGTCGGTGAGAGGACTTCTTCTCCGTAGTAGTAGTAGAAAGCAGATGCATACATACCATTGCCACGTTGTTTCCGTTGAGTAAGATCTTCTTGAGCTTCGTATGTGCACCGGTGTAGTCGCTGAACGAAACCCAGTCAGCATTGCAAGACTTTTGTATTACTGGAGAACCAATAATCATGCATGTTTTTGGGACGCCATACTACTCTGTCACATCCTCGAGCACCATGTCTGCCAGTTTGATCAGTACATTGAGTTACCAAACATCTTCTCCATAACTGGCCATGGGCTACTACGCACTGACAAAGTCATCGAATCCCATGAGCGTGCCACTGAACTCTGCAGGATTTTATGTGTCAGTTCGTTCCCTGTACGGTGGGCGGAGGAGAGAAGTAGTGAACCTTTGTCGCCTTTCATGATGACCCAGATGGGCGAGCCCACGCATCGGTCAATGAGTTCCAGGGGAAGTAATTGGGAAGACATCGTTTTCGGTGTTGGTTGCGGACGGGGGACTGCTACAGCATTGTCTGTGGGTGATGTGGTGATGATGTCCAGGAACGCAAAGGTGCCTTCCGACATTTGTCCGTTTGCCGATGTGTACCTACGGTACCTTACGTTGAGCGGTCGGTATGCATGTTTTTTCCTTGCTACATGATTCTACTACCTACCTACCCTACTACATGTACCTCCCACAGCTTCCAGCGTAGTCTACCTTACCTGGGGTGGTGCTGGCATGACTGAACGAGAGTATTGATGCTATCCAACACGCCCATCTTTGCTGATGTGGCTTTCCGACTGCGATATGGCCATGTCTCTGCCGGTGAGATGGCCTCCATGGCATCTGGACTCGAATCGGCGACGACCGCGATCATCTCATCACCGCGACTCCCTTCGACCCGGCCGTTGAGCCATCGCTGGGATCGCTCTCGGGGTCTCGTTCTCGAGCGTGTGAGTCGGCAAATCTGTACCGATCGCACCTGGAAGCAGGGCAATGGCATGCTCTATGCCTTGCCAGCGTCAAAGAGGTCATATGCAACGCGAGAGTTGGGGCGCCCGAGTGGTGGCAAGAGAACCACTGCAACGGCGGCTACTTCATACTTGGATAACCCGCACAGGGTCCCAGGCTTCGCGGGAGTGTCACCAAAGCAGATTGCGCTATTGACTACAAGATTGAAGGAGCTTGAAGATGAAGCCTCACAGCGGCAATGTGAGATTCACACATTGAATGCCAGCATCAAGAGCAAGGATGGCATACTGGTACAGCGTGACTTGATGCTCCGGAATTCGTTGCGACAACTAGATCAGTCAAGGAGCGCGCATGAAAAGGAACTGGAACAGCTACGGGCAGCGCACCAGAAGGAGTCGGAACAGCTACGGGCAGCGCACCAGAAGGAGTCGGAACAGCTACGGGCAGCGCACCAGAAGGAGTCGGAACAGCGACAGACAACGCACCAGAAAGAGGTAGAAATATTGCAACAGAGCCTCAGGCAGGAACAGGAAGCACGAAGACTGGAACTCCACACGGCGATGGAAGAGCATGCGCGGGAGTTGCAGAAAATGCGTGATTTGGCTCAAGCTGAGCAAGACAGGGTACTTCAACTGTCCGCGTCTGGACTGGATGAGAATGCGCCTATCCTGCAAGCTGTTCGGTCCGAGGTCGAGGACCAGGAGCGTCAACGATTTGACACACAGTTGTACGAGATTGAACATCGACATGCGCTCCATCTGAGCCACGAGAGGGCTGTGCGAGCAGAGTTGGAAAACTGGAAGTGTCGCGCGGAGAAGGATATCGAACTGCGGGCAGAAAAAGAGTCCGAGGCCTTGACTTACCTGAGGGATCAAGTTGCCGCGATACGCCGCGAGAGGATCGCGGTTGAGGTCGACTCCCGCGCAGAACGCCTGCGCAACGAACGACTTCGAAAGCAGGTTGCAGAAAGCCAGAGGTTGATTGAAGGCAGAAAGGCTCGCACAGAAGAAAGTCGCAGAGACTATCCTGGATATCGTGAGCTTTTCTACTCCGTGAGTGACAAGGTATACCAGGCGGCAGGTGGTGCGAAATCGATTGCAGAGGACTTGGAGCGCGAGGCTCTGCTATGGCGAGAATCCGCACAGGTTTACAAACAAAACAGAGAACTTCTATCGTTCCGAAAAAATTCGACATATGACACTCTCCAACGCAGTATCAACGAGTTCCTGGAAGGCAGGGCCATCGCAGCACTGGCGGCAGCCTCACACTTTCATCAGCGGTCTGGCAAGCTCTTGGAGGCACGGAATTCGCTCAAGTTGGAAGGCCACGCCTCGCGCATGGTGACCAGGCACCTTCATTTCGAGGCGGAGCCGACGCATGCTAGAGGAGTGTCTGTGGTACATTACATGTCCCTTGTTATGCCTTTTCAAAATCATCTTGAATACTGTCACGAACAAATTACCGACGTTGCTGCCCGCATACAAAAGCTACAAAACAAGTCCTCAGAGGTACCTACGGAACTGGAACGTGAATTAACGATGCTCAAAGCGCGCAGAGAGCTGCTTTACATGTTCCTGAAGTACGCCGATAAATTCCGAGTCCGAGAGGCCATGGCAGCGCTTCTGAACAGTAGCGCCGAGGATCGTATCACTTATTTGCGAATGCATGTAGTATACGCCCGTCTCCGTACTTTGGCGAATGTGATTGCGGGGAACGAGAGTGATCCTGGCCTAAAAGCAATCAGGAGACAGCTCTCGAGGGCCAGAGATTTCATGGCACAGCAAGAGAACTTCGTGCGGTCTCGGGTAATTGCACAGCAAGACCTGGGTCAGCTCAACCAGGTTCTTGTCGAAGAAGCCGACAGATGGATTCGATCGCGTCTTGCAGTCTACAAACATGAAGCCGACGTAGCTTTGGACGTCATTGTTGGGAACCGCAGCAATCTCGCCAAGAACATGCGCGAGCGCAAACTGAACCGATGGAAATCTGCGACAACAGTCGGCCGATCTAGCAGCACCGTCAACAATCCAGCAGGCACTAATCTCACGCTCGCAACCGAAAACCCAGGTCTTGCACGTGCAAATGGAGTCGTGGGACGTCGCCATAATCGCCAGTTACGTCGACACATGTACTTCAGGTATAAAGTCTCGAAGTTGACGGCTCGTCATGCGCGACTCCAAAAAGCGGAGAACATTTCAGCATCCGCTGGAGCAGGCCGACTCAACTTCACTCCCACACCGCCCATGCAGTCTTCTCACTTCCCATCACCGCCTTCTCTCAGCAAGAGTCAGGAGCAGGTGTCGCGATGGTCCACTCTCGGTAAGGCTTTGAGGACCCCGAGCGACACGAACTCGGGGCGTGTAGCAGTGCTGAAGCCAAGCGGTAGAAAGGATGCGGCGGAATCGGCAGAATCTCAGTCAGTTTCCATGACAACCTCCGTCGACCAATCAGCACACAAAGAGGACGCGCCAACCTCAAAAACACTCACGCGTCAGAGCAGCACTGCTACATCGACTCCTCCCGCAAAGCCACGCGCGTCTCCTTTAGGACTGCAAGAACACGCCATGTCACATGCAGACATTTCCAGCCGGGACCATCTCGTCGACAGTGATGATGTGTCGATACCAAGCTCGCTGTCCTCATGTGTGCTCAGTGACAATGATTCTGCAGAAGCTGATGTTGCGCCAGGAAGTCCAGCTGCGGAAGACGCTCCGGCAGTGACGCCCGAGCCTCATACTATCTTAGACTATCAAATCCCGCAGAAGGCATATCGCGAAGCTGTCATGGCCTCAACGAGCTCGAATGCCGCATTCTGGACTCATCAGCTATACAAGTCAAGCGAAGGCAAATCTCCCATCGTGTACTACTGCAAAAATCTCGAAACCGCAGAGCGGCAGTGCAAGCTCTTTCTTAAAGAACCCGTGCTCGGCTTCGATCTGGAATGGGAAATGAATTCGACTCTGGGCAAGAGCCCGATCAAGAAATGCGTGTCACTAATTCAGCTTGCTTCCGAAGATAAGATCTGTCTTATTCATGTGGCTTGCTTTGCCGGAGAAACAGCCGAACAACTTCTCCCACCGAGTCTGAAGACAATTTTGGAAGATGTTAGGGTTGTAAAGGCAGGTGTCCACATCAACAACGACGCTCAGCGTATGCGGCGCTGTTTCGACGTCGATATGAAAGGAATTTTCGAGCTGAGCCATATGTACCGTCTTGTCAAGACCCCACACGCAGTCAGCTTCAAGCTTGTCAAGTTGGCTGAACAGGTACAGGACACGTTGTTGCTGCCGCTGAAGAAGGACGACGTTCGAGTCTCAGCTTGGTCGAAGTCTTTGAACGCACAGCAGTGCGCCTATGCTGCTGCTGACGCCTATGCTGGGTTTCGGCTATTTCACCAGCTGGATAACCTGCGAAAAGACCTCAAGCCAACGCCACCACGTCCTGCGTTTTTCGAAACCTACCAACCAATCATACTTGGAGACGGCACGATCATTGAGCGGGCCACTACCAGGCCGAAAAAGGCCGTCAAAAAGGCTGCAGCAGTACTTGGCGACGCAGATGAAAGCGATGATGAGTACCATGACGCTCTCGAGGCGTTGCCTAATACCTACGAACTCGGCGCGGCAGCTCTTCAAGATGGCAAGGTCGACATTGATGAAGCGGATCCAGAGTCTGTTGCTGCACTCCGCGAAGTGATGGAAAAGACTTACCTGACAGGCTCGCCGTCTAGTGTCGATAGCCAAACATCTATCGACGCTAGGTCGAATACAGCTGTCAACGTAATACCCACTCAAGCGATGCCCGCCTCTGGTTCCAAGCCTTCAAAGCCAGCACCCCATGTTCTCGTCGCATCGCCGGAAACCATGTTAGCAGACATGTGGATAGATTCTCTGGCTTCTCGCAACCCCAAAGTAGGCGGCGCAAGCTTGAGGGCCTATCATCTCTGGCATCACCAGAATCGCAGCCTCGATGCCGTGGCAGGACTGTGTCGACAGCCACCTTTGGCCCTGACGAGCGTTGCTAGCTACATCATGACTGCCATCAAGGAGGAAGATATGCCGTACGACAAGGACCGGCTCAAGGACGCTTTTGTGCATTTACCGAAGAGTGTATGGCACGTCTATGGAAAATGGGTAAAGGAGTTGGGATTGGATCAATAATAGCATTGCCGGAGATAGAGTTGATACCTTGCGTTTGTGTTGTCGTGCATAGCGAAGGTGAGATGGATTCTGAATTTACATGTACACTGCGTATGCACTGTGCTTACCAAGTAACCGTGCCATGCTGCGACACAACCCTACAGAGATAGAATCCGTAGTGCATATGTATTTGGGTCCTCGGCGGATCGATGATACAGACGGCGCCAAGCTCCATCGGCGCTTCGGAAGGTACGAGGTACGTGCCTACCTACATGATGTACGTGGTTGCCGGCGAATGCGGAGGATGTCATTGCGTTGCACGTGACCGTGGCTGAAGCTCGCAAGCTGGCCACGCTTTGGCTCTGGAAAGTCAATAGACTCTCCTATACACGACAACACCAAACACCCTCCATCACCTCTAATAACGCCGTTACGACCACCATTCGCTCCTTCACTTCTGGCCATTCCGTTCCCAAGCGCGTGTTTCCCTTTTGGCGACATCGACCGGGGGTAATAGACACGCAGCGCTGCGGCGGCGCAAGACACTCAGTTCCAACCAGCCATCATGGCGCCGCTGCCTATCAAGTTCACCGAGCAACTGCAGCTCACTGCGGTGGGCATCGAGGTATGTCCGAGCCGCTCTGGGATGGGCAAATGGAGATCTCTCGCTGACATGCACAAACAGCCGGCATCAATAGGCTTCAACACATGTACCCTCGAATCAGATCACTTCGTCTGCGTGAGGCAGAAGGTCAATGAGGCAGCCTCGCCCGAGGTCATCATCGTCAACCTTAAGAATGGCAACTCTGTCATGCGGCGGCCGATCAAGGCCGACAGCGCCATCATGCATTGGAATAAGGAGATAATTGCGCTGAAGGCTAGTGGAAAGACACTCCAGATCTTCGACTTGGCGCAAAAGGCCAAACTCAAGAGCACAACCATGACGGAGGATGTCGTGTTCTGGAAATGGTTCAGCGACACCACGCTGGGATTAGTGACGGATACCAGCGTTTATCATTGGAACATCTTCGATCCAACTGCGGTCAGCCCGGTGAAGGTTTTTGACAGAAACCAGAACCTGTCTGGGTGCCAGATCATTAACTACCGCGTCAGCGAGGATGAGAAGTGGATGGTAGTGGTTGGCATTTCGCAGCAGCAGGGACGCGTCGTTGGCGCGATGCAGCTGTATTCCAAGGACAGAGGCATCAGCCAGGCCATTGAGGGCCACGCTGCAGCGTTCGGTACCCTGCGACTAGAAGATGCGCCAGCAGACACAAAATTGTTCACATTCGCGAACCGTTCAGCAACCGGCGCTAAGCTGCACATTGTCGAGGTCGACCACCAGGCACCGAATCCGGTCTTCACGAAGCGCGCAGTCGACATCTACTTCCCAGCAGAGGCCACCAATGATTTCCCAGTTGCGATGCAAGTATCGTCGAAGTACAAAGTCATCTACTTGGTGACCAAATACGGCTTCATCCACCTTTTCGATCTCGAGACTGGTACTACGATCTTTATGAACCGCATTTCGAGCGACACCATCTTCACAACAGCAGGCGACGAAGGTGGATATGGAATTGTCGGTGTGAACAGAAAGGGTCAAGTGCTCTCAGTGAGCGTGGACGAGTCCACCATAATAGAATACCTTCTGCAGAACCCGGAAAATGCCGAGCTTGCTTACAAGCTGGCGTCAAGAGCTGGACTTCCAGGCGCCGATCAGCTATACCAGCAGCGATTCGACCAGCTGCTGAACATGGGCGACTATCAGGCTGCTGCTAAGACTGCCGCAAACTCGCCGCAAGGCTTCCTCCGAACACCACAGACGATTGAGCGTTTCAAGAATGTGCCTCAACAACAAGGACAACTTTCTGTCATTCTGCAGTATTTCGGTATGCTGTTGGACAAGGGAAAGCTCAATCAGCACGAGACCCTTGAGTTGGCGCGACCAGTCCTGCAGCAGAGCCGTAAGCACTTGCTGGAGAAATGGATGAAGGAGGGTAAGCTGGGCTGCTCTGAGCAGCTTGGTGATCTTGTTCGCCTCCACGATGTTGCTCTTGCGCAGCAGATCTACCAGGAAGCCGGCGCTTCCCAAAAGGTCATTGCAGCCATGGCTGAATCGGGTAACTTTGACCAGATTTTGCCTTACTCTCGCCAGGCCGGCTATACGCCTGACTTCAATGCTCTGATTCAGCATGTCACACGGTATGTCTTGCTTGGACATCTGATCACAGGGCCACTACTGACTTTAGGTATAGGGCAAACCCGGAGAAGGGAGCCGAGTTTGCTACCAGCATTGCTCGTGAAGACCCCAGTCTGATCGATATTGACCGAACAGTAGACATCTTCCAGGCACAGGGCATGGTCCAGCAAGCAACGGCCTTCTTGCTCGATGTGCTCTCGAACAATCAGCCCGAGCAAGGCCATCTTCAGACGCGGCTTCTCGAGATGAACCTTCAGAATGCGCCACAAGTCGCCGACGCTATTCTTGGAAACGAGATGTTCTCGCACTACGACAAGGCTCGCGTGGCCGCGCTTTGTGAACAGGCTGGTCTGTTGACGAGAGCTCTCGAGCACTACGAGGACCCTGCCTCCATCAAGCGCTGCATCGTTCAAAGTGATAAACTGCCAGAGGAGTTCTTAATCAACTACTTTGGACGCCTTACTGTTGATCTGGCCATGGAATGCATGGACGAGATGCTCAAGGTCAACATTCGCCAGAATTTACAAGCAGTCATCAACATTGCCAAGAAGTACAGCGACCTTTTCGGCCCAACTCGTATCATCGCTCTCCTTGAGAAGTACCGAACTGCGGAAGGTCTGTACTTCTATCTTGGTGGTATCGTCAACCTGGCCGAAGACAAAGAAGTCACCTTCAAGTATATCGAGGCTGCTACCACGATGGGCCAGCTCCAAGAAGTCGAGCGTGTCTGTCGTGAATCAAACGCCTATGACCCGGAGAAGGTCAAGAACTTCTTGAAAGAGGCTCAGCTTACCGAACAACTTCCTCTCATCATCGTCTGCGACCGATTCAACTTTGTTCATGATCTGGTGCTCTACCTCTACAAGAACCAGCAATTCAAGTCCATCGAAGTCTATGTACAACGTGTCAACCCAGCACGAACTCCTGGCGTCATCGGCGGACTTCTCGATGTTGACTGTGACGAGAACATCATCAAGGGCCTCCTGAACTCCGTCGAAGCCTCCAGCATTCCCGTTGAGGAGCTTGTCAGCGAAGTCGAGTCTCGCAACCGTCTTAAGCTGTTGCTGCCATTCCTCGAGCAGAGCTTGGCCGCAGGCAACCAGCAGCAGGCCGTCTACAATGCCCTTGCGAAGATCTACATAGACAGCAATAACGATCCTGAAGCATTCTTGAAGAACAACACCCAGTATGACACTCTGGTAGTCGGAAAGTATTGCGAGAAGCGCGACCCCAACTTGGCCTTCATCGCATATCAGAAGGGTCAAAACGACTTGGAGCTCATTGCGATTACGAACGAGAATTCGATGTTCCGAGCTCAAGCACGGTACCTCCTCGAGCGCGCAGACTCCGAAATTTGGGAGTATGTGCTCTCTGACAACAACATTCACCGACGGTCGCTCGTGGACCAGGTCATCTCAGTCGCTGTGCCCGAAGTAAGTGCTTTCGATTTGCTCTCACGACCTCGCGCGCCTCGAGAAGGGGATCTAACACTGAGGAATAGTCCACCGACCCAGAGCGTGTCAGCATTGCTGTCAAGGCATTCATCGATGCCGACATGCCAGTTGAGCTTATTGAACTGCTGGAGAAGATTATCCTCGAGCCAACAACTTTCTCCGACAATGCTAACCTGCAGAACCTACTCATGCTTACTGCCGCCAAATCCGATCGTGGTCGTGTCGCCAACTACATCCAGCAGCTTGATGCCTACAGTCCTGACGACATTGCTCAGCAGTGTATCGAGGTTGGCATGTACGAGGAGGCATTCCTCATACACAAGAAGGCAAACAACCATGCTGAGGCCGCCAACGTCTTGGTTGATCACGTCGTAAGCATAGATCGTGCTCAGGAGTATGCCGATCAGGTCGACCTTCCAGAAGTCTGGAGCAAGGTCGGTAAGGCTCAGCTCGACGGTCTTCGCGTTACGGACGCCGTGGAGTCGTACATTCGTGCACAGGATCCGTCGAACTACCAGGAGGTCATCGAGATTGCTACCCACGCCGGCAAGGACGAGGATCTCGTCAAGTACCTGCGCATGGCTCGCAAGACTCTTCGCGAGCCACCTATTGACACTGCCCTTGCCTTCTCTTTTGCACGACTGAACGACCTTCCCGCCCTTGAAGAGTTCCTCCGCTCGTCGAACGTGGCAAATATCGAGGAGTCTGGTGACAAGGCATATGCCGAGGGCTACCACGAGGCTGCTAAGATATTTTTCACTTCGATCTCGAATTGGGGCAAGCTTGCCACAGCTCTCGTCCATCTGGAAGATTACCAAGCAGCTGTCGAATGTGCGCGCAAGGCCAACAGTGTCAAGGTGTGGAAGCAGGTCAACGAAGCTTGCGTGGCGAAGAAGGAGTTCCGCTTGGCACAGATCTGTGGTCTCAACCTGATCGTCCACGCAGAAGAGCTCACGGATCTTGTCCGACAGTACGAGCGCAATGGGTACTTTGATGAGCTGATCGCCCTGCTTGAAGCTGGTCTCGGTCTCGAACGTGCGGTAAGCATCAAGACCCGTCCCTTGTCATGTCCACTACTAACGTACGTTTCAGCACATGGGAATGTTCACTGCCTTGGGTGTTGCCCTCAGCAAGTACCATCCAGAGCGTGTCATGGAGCATCTGCGCATCTTCTGGGGAAGAGTTCATATTCCTCGTTTAATTACTGCTGTTGAGGAAGCACACCTCTGGCCAGAACTCGTCTTCCTCTACACCCACTACGATGAATTCGACAATGCTTGTCTGGCTATGATGGAGCGCGCAGCAGATGCCTGGGAGCACCACTCCTTCAAAGAGACGATCGTCAAGGTGGCCAATCTCGAGATCTACTACCGTGCCCTCAACTTTTACCTCCAAGAGCAGCCGCCTCTCATCACGGACCTTCTGCAAGCGCTGACGCCACGGATCGACGTCAATCGCGTTGTTCGCATGTTCGAGAAATCGGACAATATTCCTCTCATCAAGCCATTCCTGCTCAATGTGCAACCGCAGAACAAGCGTGCCGTAAATGACGCCATCAACGACCTGCTCATCGAAGAGGAGGACTACAAGCAGTTGCGCGACAGTGTCGAGAACTTTGACAACTACGAAGCCGTCGCTCTTGCGCAGCGATTGGAGAAGCACGACCTTGTTTTCTTCCGACAGATTGCTGCCAACATCTACCGCAAGAATAAGAGATGGGACAAATCCATCTCCCTTTCCAAGCAGGACAAACTGTACAAGGATGCCATCGAGACTGCAGCAGCGTCCGCCAAGACTGAGGTGGTGGAGGAACTCCTGCGATACGTGAGTCACTTCTCTATGCCATGGTTCCACACTTTTGCTAACATATTCTAGTTCGTCGACATTGGCAGCAAAGAGTGTTACGTCGGCATGCTCTACTCATGCTACGAGCTCATTCCACTGCACACTATCATGGAAATCTCATGGCGGCACGGCCTCACTGACTTCACGATGCCATTCATGATCAACTACCTCTCACAACAAGCTAGCACGATAGCAGAACTGAAGCGAGACAATGACGAGCGCAAGGAGAGAGAGAAGGCCAACGCGCCGAAGGAAGACACTGGGCCAATTCTCGGTCAGTCGAGACTCATGCTTACGCAAGGGCCGATCGCAAATGGACAGCCCAACGGTGGTTATAGGGGATTCTAAGTTTGATCAATGGTATACCCGCAAATGGTGACTCTCTGCGTATAGTCTGAAAGAGCCAAGGCCACGAAGGGTTCGTTGACCGGGGTTTTCTAATGGACTGCATGCTGGCGAGAAGGGTGAGCGCGCAGGGCTTCTACAGAGAAGAGGCAAAAAAAGAGTTCGGCTTGGCTGCTGTACATTAGACAACTAGTACGTTGAAGATGCGAAGTTCTGTAACCATTGTGCAAAACTGCTCGCATCTTGAAACTACCGTTCTGCGATGATTGTGTGTGTGTTCTCTTGCGTTGGCACCCAGATGTCTTCCTTACTGATTGTCTGTAGGCGGACTTGCTGATGCTTCTGTTGCCGAGAATGTCACTGCATCTAACTAGGCGGCGTAGATTACATAGATACCTTGCAATGTTCGAGGAACTTCAGAGACAACTTCTTACTTCCACTAGAGGTACACTAGTAAACTACTACAGTAGGAGGTAGTAGTACCTGCTACAACAACAAAACCTCCTACTCCCTACTCCCTACTCAATACCCCTATCTCCCCCTCCCCCGCGTATAAAATTCTCACATCTGCTACTTCAGTGCTCTCTCTCTCTCCCTCTCTCTCTCTCCGTCAATTCCAATACCGGAGAATCCCAATTCAAACAGCAACATCTTCTGCTCCAATTGATTGAATACCAGTGGAGGAGAGGACGAAACGCACCGCCTTCATGTCTGCTGCTGCTGCTGCCCTTTGCATCAGCTGTTGTGCGACGAGGACGAGACTGAAATGTCGAGTTTAGCTTGATCTTGAGCGCGGCTGCCTGGTGTGTTGCGATATGACGACCACCACCAGCGTGATCAGAAGGTGCCCGAATTGACGACGCGAGGCTGTTTTTCAAAAGCGTTCTCGCAGGTTCACAAACCACCGTTCGATAGGGGAAGCTCTCAGTCCGGCCTTCTCAAGTTCCGACAGTCCAGTAGTATACCACTGCTGAGCCTTCCCTCGCAAGAGGGCGGGAATGCGGTCGCGCACCACCGGCTCTCCTCGCAGCATTACAGCGTCCTTCAGGCGGTCGATGAAGGTGTGTACATCTCTGTGAACTGTGTCGTGACCAACCGTGATCACCTGGCCCTGCTGGGTGTCGTCACAATCCGGGTGAAAGAAACCTACCTCAGAATCTCGCCATACTGGCGTGCGGGTGTCTGCTCGGTCGGTACGCTCCATATCCGGCGCCGCTGGCTGGGCGTGCGCCATAGCTTCGGCGACCATCCGCAATATCTGAGCCAACTGCTCCGGCGTGAAATCTATTACCGTACCTCGACCGATATCCTCGGTTCCCGGCGTGGACGCGGCGCCCGCGTGGTGCTGCTGGGACTGTGTCGACGACGATGTGGTAGGCCTAGAGGATTGGCTACCGTGTGTCGATGCTGGGGGCATAGGTTGTTTTATCAGGAACGGCGACGGTACGTCGTCAAAAGCACCTGAAGACGCAGCTAGTACGTCGTTAACAGCACCTGGAGGTGTCGAAGGCTGGGGTTGGGCAGCTGGGGCTTCTCGGGGAGTAGGTTGAGCAGCTAGGGCTTCTCGGGGAGTAGGTGCTCGGGGAGTAGGTACTTGGGCAGCACGCAGACTCTCGAGGGAAGTCGCTGGACAGCTACGGGAGGCTGGAGGGCTTCCTTGGGAAACAGCGGCGTCTCTGCGGGAAGGTGACTCACTCTTTTCCTCCGCAGGGGAGCGAATTGTCGCAGCAGGCGTGACGATGTCGTCTCGGGGTGTAGTTGACGGCCGGGGCCTTCTGGTCGGCAGTCTCTTTCCTGTCCGATGTCGACGCTTTTTCTTGTTGCTCAACTTGCTAAGCGGGTTTGATTCCTGGCTGTGTTCTCCCGTATCGCTCTTCGCTTGATATGATGGCGCAGCGCAATATGAGAGGCCCTTCGGGGCGAGAGCAGTTCTCTGTTGCTGGCTTCGAGGCTTCATCTTGGTCTTCAGCTCTTGCGCTTGGCCGAGTCCCATTTCTTGGGTTGTAGTGTGGCAGTCCAGCAACCGCTCTGGCGCTGTGTCTCCACTGGGGTCATCGACTTTCCCTAGAAGCACGGCAGACACGTTGTGCCAAAACCCCTGCTCTGTATCTGATAGACGTTCCCATAATTTTGCCACATCGACACCTTCCACGACGGCACTATCCAAGCACTCCAAAGTGACTCTTGCGTGCTTCTCAAACAGCATCCGACCATCGCAACCCGTAGATTTCGCTGGTGGTAGCATGTCAGGAACTGACACTGTCATGGCAGTTTCGGAAAACGATCCCGACGCGAACTTCTGATACGTGATAGGGTCGAGGGGAAGTATGCTGCCTTCTCGTAGTTCGGTAGTTTGTGCCACCCAGTATTCCTCCTCTTCTTCCGTGAAATAGCTCCATCGAAGACCTGCTCTCACTTGGGCGTAATGTACTAGTAGACTGCCAATCCCTTGGCTCTCACTACATAACCGTGGCAGGATGTGGTACTTGTACAACGTGAATCCGTTGAGTTCGAGAAGCTGCTTGTTGATCAGGTGCTCGACGGCTTCGCGGCGGGCGCGTTCGTCAAGCTGTCGTAACAGACCGAGCGCGCGACCGGCACTGTCTGTGACCATCGGTACTCTTTCCATGTATGCGGGCGTTGCGGTTGCATGCGAATTAATGAGGTGTTCAGGAGACTGCGTACATGTGCCTATGCCATGTACATCGGACCTCAAAGAATGAGGATGGAAGTTCGACTTGGCTGGAGAAAGTAAGTGCAACAGGATCTAGCGCCAGGGAAGTTGCAGCACTGAGACGGACGAGCAAGTGCAATAGAAAGGCAAAATGGGGTTTCTGCATATGTCAGGAGCGCTAAATCAGAGGGAAGCAGACTGGCAAAGCAGAGTCTATACTCGCTGTTGTTTGGTTCATAGTAAATGATCAACCTCTCCGCTCCATGCAATGAATGAATCTTCCTCTGTGCTTACAGCGACAGCGGGTATCGTGTCCAGAGCCTGGTAGGATTCCCGAACATCCCACCGCCACGTGAGAAGGACTCTCGATTGTGTTGGTGTGTATGTATCTGCACAGGAGATGCTCACATGAAATCGCCACTGCAATGTTGTCAGCTCGTGCTAATGAATATAGGATGGGTGTCAGACATACTCATCTAGTCCATCATCGTCATAAGCGTCCAGATCTGCCGCGCGAGACGTATCCCTGCTTGCATTAAGAGTGGTCTTCGTCTTTGCTGCCTTGCTCTTCTTGCCACCCTTCTCAGCAGCTTTCTCCTCCTTCAGCTTTTCATTGCTCAATGCCGTCAGGCCACTAGACACCTTCTTGATCTGCTCGCTGTTCATCTCTTTCACGATCTGCTTGGAGAATTCCTTCATAAACAGCTCGTATTGCGGCTTCTTCGCAATGCTGGTGAAGAGTGGGACGAGAGTTTCGCGAAGAGTCGCGAATTCCTTTGCGGACGTGGGGTTGAAGAGTTTCAGGCTCGACAGGTCGACAGCGCTGGTAGGATCGCCGGCCTCTGCTTCTACAGTGATGGCCTTGTTGGTGCCGCGCTTAGCTGGCCCACTGCCGCCTCCACCGAACAGATCTTCAGCATTTGCTAAATCGCTTGCCATCTCCTGAGCGCGTAATCGCTGACGCTTCGCAGCCTCGTCCTCGTCCTCGCTGCTCTCTCCATCTTCCAGTTCGGCACGCTCTTTTCGTCGCTGCTCGCGGCGCTCTTCCAAGCGTTGTGCTTTGGGCTTTTTGTCTGCCTTTGCAGCAGCCTCAGCCTTCGCTTTAGCCTCTGCAGCTTTCTTGGCCTTTTCGCGCTCTTCCTCGCTGTCCTCAGCGGCATCCCACGACTCTAGAACATCCTCTTCCTCCTCGTCGTCGAACTTGCCACGGCGTACAACGGGCGGTGGTGGCGAGGAAGCCGGCGTGCTATCAGAGTCCTCGTCGTCCCACGACGTCTTCCCCGGCGCCATCGTTGCGATTGTTCTCTGGTGGGGGTGGTCTTTGTCGGGGAAAGTTGGCTTGCGAACAGGTTTCCAAGAGGTGTGAGTAGCAGTCGACAGCGTTGACAGCGGTTCGCGCGATGACTGTGTGAATCTAGTCAAGCAGGTGGTGTAGAAAAAGAATGAAAGTTCAGTTCAGGTAGGTAGGTAGGAGGTAGCGGAAGATGAAGGGAGAGCGTACAAAACTCTCTTAGTGGGGAGAAGGCACCATGACATCCGTCATCCGACAGTCGTGCGCCACGTGCTACGTTGGGCAGCGATCGTCGGGCTTTGTGCTTGTTTCACATTCATTTCGTTGCCAATTCTGCGCGTCGAAAGACCCAGTTTGACATTTATATATATATATAAATTTTCTTAACATCAACCACCTCTGCATACGTGACTCTTCGTCTGAGAGCTTAAGCCAAAGTTGCACCGCAGTCTTCCAATACAGCTTCTTTCTGCGTCCTGTCGTAAGAAGGATTTCGGCGTCGATGCCGCAAGACTGGATCCATATAGTGAATAAAGAAAGGCTGTCGTGGGATTCTGTAGCCCTCAGAGTTAGAATGTGAAATCAAATGACAACGTAACGACCACGATATGCAAGACAACGAGAACAAAGCAAGAAGCAGAATACAATTGCGCTTACCGCAAGCTTCTTGTGGGTATCTCGAATGTGAGTCTCAAGCTCACTGTGCACTCTTGGGCACCAAATTCATGCGCCGCTTGCGTTATCATGCTTTGCGCCATATCTATGCATCCGAACGCCTTGATGCGCCTCTTAGCCAAGCAGGCATTGCATGCTCCCCGAGTAGGCAGCCAGGTCTCTTCGCCAGCTTTTCAAGTCATGAAATCATTATGCCCTGTGGAAGACCATGTCTGATCTTACAGATCGCCTCCAGCACCGGCAATCTTCTTCAGCTCCATCTCCTTCGTGAACTCCTGATCAAGCTGACCGAGCTCCTTGACCAGATCCTGGCATGCATTGACAATTGCCTCCTTTGGCGTAATCTGGCCGTCGGTCTGCACACGGAGCTTGAAGGTCGCGAAAAGTGGGTGAGGAACCTGGTAGCCGGCGAAGAGGACGTGGTCTGCCTTGGCGAGCTTTGCGCGCAGGAGGTTACCGAGTGTGTGATCCTCCTTGTTGAATGTGAACATGGAGGCATTGGGGACGCCTGCGAGTTTTGGTAAGCATGTGTTCTCTCAATCAGGGCGACCGCGAGGTACAACTGACGAGTCTCTGGCTCATGTTCCACCTTCTTCTCGCCTTCAGCAAGGAGGAACGACTCGAACCTGTCCGGGATGTCAATGACCGGCTCGATCTTGGTCTCAGTGTTGCCGTGGATGCGAGGATCGGTCGAAATGGACATGCGATTCTTGGTAGAATCGATTCCCATGTGCGGGTGGTGACCACCCGTGTAGGTGGGACAAGTGCGGTCGGTCATAGTGCCGTCTTTCTCGTGGTGGTGTTGTGTGGGTGGGAGTTGGTACATACCTATCTGGCGCATTCATTTTGCCGACTTTGGGGATGCCTCAGGAGACTCCGAGAAGGCGTTGCTAGGCAGGAGTGGAAGCAAGTGAAGCAAATTGAAGATGTGAAAGTGGAAGTCGCGAGTCTCGCGATGCGGAGATCGGCCTGTCTGGAAATGGTCTGTGCGTGAGGCGGAGGCTTGGTTGATCCGCACACCGTGATCGACGCAGGCTTGGCAGGGTGGGTGGCAGCAGAGTCCTTAGGAGGAGGTATGCAGAACGACAATCTCTCGCTGGCCAAGAACGCTTGTAATGTACATGTAAGCTAGTAGGTAAGATACAAAGGCGTCGCATCAGTTTTTCACATCCAAGATGCCAAGGTGTCGTAAATATAATAGATGGCTGAACCACACGGACCTTCTCCGCAGCCACAGCGCACGAGCCATTCACATGAAGATATGTATGGAACAGGGCAGATTTCGCGAATAGGAACGGACCGCAATGTTCTTTATTGTACATGTTCATTCACTCATGTTGTATTTGCTTGACCCATCAGAGCTGACGGCCTTCCCTGCCCTGCCTTTCGGTCTACTCCCACGGACCGTAGTAGCATATGCATAGCGAGTTGTGTTATCATTGCGAGCATCGCTTTCAAAGACTGCGACTCCATGCCGCCAACGACAGAGTACATGGCAATTCGCGACCATCTTTCAGCGCACTGGCAGATTGCTCGACCGCAGCAGCTCCATTAGATCCTCGCTAGAAGGACATTTCGACCTTTGGCTGGAATCTCTAGAGCACTCAGATGCGAACGCAAAGTTCTGCATTAAGGCGGTCTTCTTGATGGCTACTCCTCTTCGTGGTCATCGAACGGGAAATGATCTGGCACAGCGATCCTGTCTAGCTCAGTTTTACAACCTTGAAGAAACCCCGCTCTCATCGACTCTCGCATTTCCTGTGCATGCGCAAGATGCTCGTCATTCTCAACCCAGCCCTGGGCATCTGTTCCTAGCATCGCCCTCATATTGTCAAGGTCGTCAAGCTACTCTTCTTCTTGCTTGACCTTCTCAAGACACGCTTGGATTCTATCGGGACGATAGCGTACCGGGCATTCGACTGCTTGGGCTGGAGGTGAGCCTTCTATATGAACAGGCCAGTGTTCTTGAATTTCGATTAGAGCATGTTCAAGGGACAGCGAGGAGCCTTCCCATGGTGCACCGGCTCAAGAGAATCGCTTTCCTAGGTAGTGAGATGGTCCGGGAGTGCCAAGCCTTGCCAAGCTCATATGCTCGTTATTGCGGAGCGGAAGCTCCCGAGTGCCGTGTAGACGCTTGAACCGCGCCGCGCGGAGAAGCTTAACGACGACGTCAGTAGGAGGTAGAGGAGCACAACTCCAAGCTGCTGCTGATCGGCCGATGTCGCTGTGGTATCGATGCTATACCTAAGGCAGATCGTACCTACCTAGGCTCGTAGAGACCAAGGTAAGAAGTCAATCAAGTATGGACCAACTCAAGAAAGACTTACCATGGACCAAGGCGCCGCTGGTATGCGTCGCGCCCATGAGGTTGATCGCACTGGCAAGACTCGCAACAGAAGTGTCCAAAGCCGGGGGGCTAGGTTTCATAGGAGCAGGAAGTGATGCTTCGACGTTGGAATCCATGCTCGAAGAGGCCAGACAGCAAGTGGCTACATCAGAAGTGTGGAAAGAAGTTGAAGATGTGCTGCCAATAGGGATAGGTTTCTTATTGTGGGCTGGCGAGAAACTACTGAACGAGGCTTTGCCTTTAATAACAAAGTACAAGCCAGCGGCGATATGGCTGTTTGCACCACGGGAGCTGGGCGACTTTGAGCTATGGTCCAGAGCAATCAGGAGGACGACAGAGGGCAGAACGAAGATTTGGATCCAGATTGGCCAAGTCGCTGAAGCGTTGGAAGTCACAAAGACGTGCCAGCCAGATGTCCTCGTCGTACAGGGGCAAGATGCCGGTGGACACGGCCTGGAGCAGGCGTCTGGACTGGTGTCGCTCGTGCCAGAAGTAGACGATGCAGTCTCGGAACTGGCTCAAAGCAAAGGGATCAAGAAGCCCATCATTATTGCCACTGGAGGCATCATGGATGGTCGTGGAGCCGCAGCTGCAATCGCCCTCGGGGCTTCTGGCGTCACGTTGGGCACGCGTTATCTCGCTGCACCAGAAGCGAACATCACCAAAGGTTACAGAGATGCCGTGCTCGGAGCATCAGACGGTGGCGTGTGGACGAAACGGACCAAGCTCTACGATACACTTCGCGGCACGAGGGACTGGCCCGCGCGGTATGGCGGGCGAGGTGTGCTTAATGAAACCTACTTCGATTCCGAGAAAGGCATCAGTCTGGAGGAGAACCAAAAGTTATACGATGAGGCGCTGAAGAAAGGCGACGAAGGCTGGGGGACCAATGCCCGGCTTGCGACATATGCCGGTGCAGGTGTCGGTCTGGCGAAAGGCGTCAAGTCAGCCGCGAGCATTACGGAAGAGGTTCGTGATGATGCGAAACGCATATTGAAGCAGATTGCTGTAGTAGGGAGTCTGTGAGCTGACCACAGTAATGGACTTGCCCTCTCTCATCTTTCCATATATTCCACTACGGCGTTCCTCCTGCACCTGTGTCAGTCAAAGAGTTTCGAAGTCCCCCTGCATAGGTGATATGTATTATATAAGGCAAGACATCTACAACAGAGCTGTGTAACGCGAGAAAGTTCCAAAACAGCCGCTAGCGGCCGTATGTGAGTTGACCAATTCTAGTCTCTTGACAAATAGAGATGCAGCCGACCGCTTGCAATTTTCTGCATCCTACGGTAGGTATGTAGGTATCTTGCAGCGCCCAGCATACGCGCTTGTTGATCGAGATCAGTACCAAGTTCGGACAGGCGCGAAGAGGTTAATCTCCATCTTGATATGGACGAGACGTTGCGCCGGTGGAAATTGGTGTGCGAACAAAACGTACGGCATCGACAGCGTAGAATAGAGCTCCTACATGCATGATCATGAATGACTGTGCTGTCCCAGTCTGCGTTGAATAACGAATCCCTATGTCGTTCAGGCCATCTAGTCAATGAACTCCTCCGTTTCCTCGATAATCTCTTCGAAGATCTCCTCCACAACTTTGCTGTCACCTTCATCGTCCTCCACAATAAGAGCTTGTTGCTCAGGCGTGATGTCAGGCAGACCGGCATCGAGCCTCTCGTCCAGCAGCTCGTCCATCGTACGCTTGCGCCATGCGAGCCACTCTCCGAGCTGGCGGCGGCGGTTCTCGACAACTTCCTTGTCAGCAGAGCTCTTCTTGGCTTGATCAAGCTCTTCGAATATCTTGCTGTATGTCTTGAGGTTCTGGCGAATCTCCTTCATCTCCTCCTTACTAAGAAGGCGATTCGGTCGTGGACGCCATGTGAACTGCTTGAACCCCTCAATAGGCTCCTCGCGTAACGTCTGGCCCGCAAAAGTGTACAGATGATAGCCGTTTTCCATGCGGTGCTTCCAGACAGAAGCGCTGGTGGCGACAAATCTGCCACTGGGATCCCACTCGATATCCGTGATTCCGTAGTGATCGGCCGTGTTCATCAATTGCAGGTTTGCAGCGAGTTTCTCCTCTTTCTCATCTTTCGGTCCTTCGAAGTCGAAATCCCAGAAGTCGAGATCGAAGCTCTGCTGGTTGAGGACTGTCGCGACAATACAGAAGCGGCCATTGGGCGACCAGTGGATGGCATTGTTATTCTTCTTGTCGACAGTGCGGATGAGCTTGAAGTTGCCAGGATTGTTACCCTTGACTATTTCAGGCGCAAAGAACGAGACAGATGTCTTTGGAGGCACAGCAGCGCCCGCAGGCACTTCACCAGCAGTGATGAGCACGAAGCGGTTGCCCTTCGGCTCCCATGCAAAGTTAATAACAGTGTCCTTGAGCTCTTCCACAACTTCGACAGGCACACCCTTTTCTTGCACACGGAAGATCTCGAGGTTCGTGGCAAGCGACTTCTTGGACTTGCTGTGACGATCGACCTTGCAGCAGAGGAACTTTGAGTCGGATTGCCAGTGGAGCTTCGCATCACTCACGTTGAACAGGTTTAGAGTGCGAACGACTTCCTTTGATGGAACAGACATGATAACGACCTTGGCTGGATTGGAGCCCAGCTCAGGTGTCCAGTATGCAAAGAGTTGCTCGTAGTCCTTATGTTCCATACGCTTGGGCGTTGCTGGGCACCACTCAAAGTCCTGGACTCCTTCGATTTTGATGCTTACCTTGTCCATAAGTCTCATGCTGGGTAGTTCGTAGACGGAAATGCTCTGGCCAGTAGCCATGCGTGCAACATATTTTGAATCCGCGGACCACTTGAAAGCTGGCCACTGGATCTTCTGCTTGATAGGGTTGCCTTCAGGGTCGAGACCAGGGCTAGGCAAATCGAGTGTGACGAACGAACGAATAGGCTTGCCAGTTCCGACATCCCAGATGATGTAGTTCTTGCCGTCCTCCTCGAGTGACAGGATAGGGTTGCCCTCCTCGATGACCATGGGGCGGTGAGACCAGGTTGTGACGAACTTCTCGTCCGGTGAGAAGTCAACGAGGTTGACACCAGGGTGCATGAACCGCTTCTGCCTCGACCACTGCTGACCACCCCAAAGCTGAACACCCTGCGCGTGCATCGAGGTCAGGAACGTGCCCTTTGGCGACCACTGTACGAAAGACTCTGTCCAGTGCTGACGATCGACCACCTGCTCTGGCGCGCTATCCCTCTCATTCCAGAACACACCCACATTGTCTCCACGGTACATCACAAACTGATCTCTGCCTTCCGAGTCCGCCAACCACCAGCGCAAGTGCTCCTTCTCATCGAACGGCGCAATTTCTGGCTCTCGGTATGTCTCGTCAATCTTGCCTTCGCGTCCGAAGCGCTCGATATCCGTGAGCTTATTGACAGCCATTGTGTGCTTCTTGTCGAGCGGCTGGGCATGCAGCTGCTTGACGGCGACAGCGGCCTGTGCTGGGGTCTCGTACTCCACGAAGGCGAACCCCTCCGTGTTGCCCGTCTCGCCGCTGATGGGCATGAAGACGTTCTCCTCCTTCGTCTTGCCATGCTTGGTCAAGCTGCGCAACA
Organism: Sphaerulina populicola P02.02b; assembly: GCA_000291705.1. Lineage (NCBI taxonomy): Eukaryota > Fungi > Ascomycota > Dothideomycetes > Mycosphaerellales > Mycosphaerellaceae > Sphaerulina > Sphaerulina populicola. The sequence goes on from JH792484.1 coordinate 176,328, forward strand.
GAAACTTCACCAGCTTGTCTCTGCTGGCCTCGGGCACCTTGGGCAGACCGTCGATCACGATGAAGGTATCGAGGCCTTCCTCCATTACTGTGTCGAACTTCTCGATCAGGTCGGAGAAGTCAATCTCATCGTCGTCTACCTCGTACTCCGTCTCCGGATCGAGGTTTTCGAAAGATGGCGCCATGATTGCGGTAGGGATGTCGGTGCGCTTTGCGTTGAAAGCGCTGGCGTCGTCCTCGGGCGATAGGATTGTCGTTGTGTTGTCGCGCGTTCCAAATTTAAAGTGTCGATTTTGGCCCACGATTCTGCCAAGACCACATTACATAAGGTACCTGAACTTCCATACTAGGTACCTTACTACCTCCTAGGAGGTAGGTACATGTACTCGCGCCGGAACCTCACTTCGGCGCCATGTACGAGACTTCAAAATTCTTCTGACTTCCTCAACTAAGAACGATTGGCGATTGATCACCTCAGGTATGGTTAATGTCTGGGGATATGAGTTCTGGAGCTGTATTCTAGTAGAATTAGATATACATCATCCTCACAGCTAATCCTTCGCATTGTGCTCATTCATCTGTTTCAGTAGAACATCCACATTCCCACCCACCGCCTCATACCATTTCGGATCAATATGGTTAATACTCAGATAAGGACTCTTGTCCATCTCTCCCGGCCCAGAACGATCCTGCATGGTCCAGCCCATTCCCATATGTGCCCAAGGGTTCGAATCGCGATACTTGATCTCAAAATCCTCGTACCGCGGTCGCCCAATCACTTGAGTATAATGCAACGAACTACCAGGCCAAATGGCGTTGACCCTCCCCGTCTCGTTGTCCTTGTACCAAGATCTGCAATCTTCTTTCCAGACGGTGTGCTTGACCCACTCTTGGACATGCTCGTTGAAGCTATCCGTGATGTCTTGTCGAGGTGCCCAGGAGCTAATGTTCTCGTTTTGCATCTTCTTGATTATGTCGATGGCGTAGTCTGAAACGGCATGGAGAGGCCCCATCACGGAGCCGTTTTCAACGGGCCAGGTAGGGCCAATGAAGGTCATGAAGTTGGGAAAGTCGGGAACGGCTAAGCCGAGATATGACTCGGGGCATATCTTCCACTTGTCCTATCTTCCTGTCAGCAATTATCTCCCTTGCATTGGAAAGACGTATCATCAGCATACCTTGAGATCGATACCGCCCTTTCCCACGATAGGAAACCGTGGGCGGTAGGACACATCGAAGCCTGTGGCACAAATGATTGTGTCAACCTTCCTCTCCACCCCATCAAATCCAACAACGCCGTCTTCGGTACAGCTAGCCACACCGGTGAAGTGAACATCAACATTAGGCTCCTGAATGGCCATCATGTATGGATCTCCAGGTGTGATTCGTCGGCAGCCAATGCCGAATTTGGGAGTGAAGCCCTCCAGTAATCTCTTGTCCTTGATGAACTCCGCCATGCGAGCTCGATTCATCTCCTGTCCATTCATTTGTTCTTTTGTGCCAGCATAGAAAACTCCCCACATGCCATTTACCTGGTCTTCGAGGTGCTTGGCGTGAGCGACCAAGGCTCTTGGATTGCTTCGGTACTCATCGCGCTCTTTCTGGTCGTACTCCTTGGCATGGCCCTGGTCCTTGACGATTTCCACGAACCATACACTGCTCTGTAGTCAGCGCTGTGAACACTGGGAATCACTAAGCAGCATATTTCCAAGCTTACCCAGTTCTCACGAAGATGTCGAGATGTTTAGTATGAGGTTGCATCGTCGGCACAGCCTGAACTGAACTGGCTCCGGAACCAATGACCGCTACTCTATCGTTCGCCCATTCTTCCTTCTGGTACTCTTTTGGCCATCTTGCAGTGTGCACGACCTTGCCTTTGAACTTGTCCATCAATCCCGGAATGTCCGGCCTACGAGAGCACGTGTGATAGAGTCAGCAGGTGCTGTGGGAGATTGAATACTCACAGCCACTACGTACCACTTGAAATTATTCAAGATGCCAGTTCCATGCAGAAGGAGATGGCACGTATCCTCAAACTCTCTGGGTACCTGACCTGGTGCAGTCTGTCGCAGCTTCACAGTCCACTCGCCATTGTCATCGTTCCAGTAAGCTCCAACGACTTCTGTATTGAAGACCATGTGCTTCCGAAGATCAAAGGTTTTACAGACTTTGTCCAGGTATTTCCAGATATCTGGCGAGTGGGCGAAGAAACGAGGCCAGTCCGGGTTCATCGCAAATTGATAGGTGTACGCATGAGATGGAATATCACACGCGCAGCCGGGATACCTACCGTCTTGTCAGTAGATCTTCGACGCTGTTGGAATGCTTGCACGAACCTATTCTCTAGCCAGGTGCCACCGATGTCTTCATTCTTCTCATAGATGACATGCTCCACGTTGGAGACATCCTTTTGGAGACGGTATGCCAGCAAGATACCAGTGACTCCCGCTCCTATGGTAAGAACGCGCAACTTTCGGTTCTTCGGATCATCTGTCATGGTCAGTCGTGCCCAATCGAGCTGGGCGGGGAGCACAAGCGCGTACTGTAGGTTATGCTCTGGTTGATGGAGTAGCCTGATGAGCCCGGCTGCGAGTAGTCAAATCTCTGTCCCGCAGCGATGCCGTTGAGGTCTGGTGCCATGTTGGAGGTTGCAGGTGCAGTTGACGGTGGAAAGAGAAGAAGGCAGAAATAGGAAACGGACACAGAGGCACATCGAGGAGGATCAAGACCTACTACTTATACTCTCGACAACCTCAACGACGGCAGTCGAGCTGTAGCCTCGGACCCATTGTCGAGGATTTCCACCCAAACCCGTCTCCATCTGAGCGGACGTGCGGAGGTGCCATCTGAGGAGCCGAGCAAGCAAAAGGTGGGTCGCTGATGTTGCCGTCGTGGGCGACCAAGAAGCAGGTAAGGGGCGTGCGTGTAGTTGCTTGCACATACTGACGCCTCATGTAGAGGTACCTATACCAAGCCAAGCCATACTGGTAGCGAGCGTACTAGGTGGAGGTAGTTTCCCCACCACATCGCCTTGCCGGCCTTGCAACACCTCACTCGAGTTGTAACTTGTGCATCACATCGACTCGGCGCACTCGAGTTGTGCACGGCACAATGGCACTTGTACCACGATTGGCCCGGTACGCGAGATCAGGGCGGGGGGCGGGGTGGGGACACAGTTCGGTGGGACTGGGCCCCGTTAGTCGTCATGACCACGGAGAATACATGTATGTAGGTACATGTAGTATCACAGGTAAGGTATTGTGCTAGGTACATGTACCTCCTACTGGTACCGCACTTGCCGTTCCATTAGGTATTGCTGGTCTCAACATTGCGCTCGTGGATCACCCTCCCTCCTCCCGTGATCATGGAATGATTCGATGCTCGAAGCTCCGTAGTAGACTGGCGAGATGCGCAGGCAGAGTGGGTACCTGATTGCCCGTGCTATTGCCAAAACCCACCCACTCTATATCCGCACCTCTGGGCAGAGAATCAGATGTGACTACGGACATCTGCGCTATCGGACTGCAAAGTCTTTCATCAAGAGTGGTGTGATGTTCAGGGGCAGACACATATGACTGCCAGCCACGTTGGCGTGAGGCTCGCTGCTGGTCCCACACGTCAAAGTCCTCACTCTCGTCCTCATTGACTTCTGCAGCCCCTGTGCTTCCTGATGACCAAGAGTGGTATTCCTTCCATGCGTGTCTAGCAATATCGCTACGTTGTGCGATGACTGTCTGGTCGACTCCAGATGAGGCGAGGAACGCAATACCGTAAGTCCATTGCTTCATCTTCATGACTTTACCAATCCGGTCCAAGTGCTGTAGTGCGAGAACACTTTGCAGTGTGAAGTCTGCAGTCGTCTCTTTCGGGGGACCTAGGCTAGCAGGAAGCTGCATACTGGCCGGTTCGAGTGGGATTTGACCCGCGATGTAGACTTGGCCGCCTGCCGTCTCTCCCGACGGTCGTTGCTTGATGGCCTGCGAGTAAGGTCCAATATTTGCAGGTGCCCAGTATGATCGCGACTGAACGTGCAACCCTTCCCTTTCGCCTGGCGCTACCGCCATGGACACAGCCAACAATGTATCACTCGGTAGCACATCAGCACATGCAACTGTGATCCTGGCTGGCGGATTTGGCCTGCTGAAATAACTCCCATACACCGGGTTGACCGCGGTGAAATCAAGCATGTCTCGAAGCACAATGATCGTGTGTACAACATCATGTATCGAGTGACCCATGCGAGCAAGCGCGACCAAGGCACCATCCATTATCGCCCCCATTTGCGTGGCTGCTGTTGCGCCTTCAGCAGTAAGATTGGCCAGAAGTTCTACGCCAGTCTCGGTCTGGTCGACTCCTCCAGTAGCTGGTAAGACCGGTAGTCGGGAAAAGGCCCTAATGGTGTCGTCTGGCTCGAAGGATTGCTTTGACTTGAGAGACCGTAGCATCTGATCGAATTCCGTATTGAGAAGTGGTGGCACGCGGATCGCGGGTGCGCTTAAGGCTTGACTGTGCTCTGCGCTGTGTAGAACGACAGACGCCTCTCTCAGTTTCACAGAGGCACTACCGGCCTCTCCAGGCACTATATCGATATCTTCAGAGGCGATCGTGATCCTTCCTTTCCACAAGGGCGCCGGTCCACTTATGGCCAGAGTCTCGAATTCGCCGCCTTCGCCTAGTACTGCGCCATCTCCAGGAGTGCCGAACCGTTCTGCAGCTTTGCTCAGGCGAGATATGATACCGGCTTCGGCGACGTTCTGCCACAGGAAGCTTTCGTCCAGCCCGCCTGAAGCCACCTTGACGATACGTGAATCTTGACTTACAGCTGCCATGTCTTGGAGAAGGGAGGTGGGAGTCTGGGGCGGGAGTGAAGGCCACTGCCATAGGTAGGATAGAGGCGTCAGGCCTAATCGCAAGGCAACGGACTCGACTCTTGTGCGCTGGTAGCCCGACAGAATGGCTCCCGTGCTAACTGCATTGACTTCGGGGTGGGCGGCAAGCACCTTGTGTAACAGGGGTACTAGCGATTCAGTCTCGTCCTTCGAGTCGCCATGGTGATAGTCTCTCTCCTGTACAGTCGCCGTGCCTTGAATCTCTTGCCGATACAGAGGCAGCCCGAGAGCCTTTTCGTATAATGGTATCACCGCGTGTCCGATGGTCTGATACATGAAACTATCCAGGTCTTCTGCATCTTGTGCCTGCGGGTGCAGGTTGGCAAGAGCAACGACTTTGTGGCCATTCGCGAGACAGTGGAGAATGGAAAAGAACGAGTCCTTACCGCCAGAGATGAGCGCGACGACGTTCAGAGACGCCATACCGGTGCTTGTCTAAAGTCGGGTACGGTTTATGACACGATATGAGCTGATGGCTGAGTACAACTTCGATGGGTAAGCATTCATTCGTACAGAATAAAATTTTGTCCGGCATTCAGCTCGCCAACAGGACCACGCAAGAAGCTGTCGAGTCGGAAGTGAGCTGAACGCTGGGTTTGCAATGAGTTTGCTCTGTGAACAGCCTGACACACGCTCTATCACGGGAATAGACGAGCGAGCAACGTTTTGGGAAACTGTATTAGGCCATTCGCCGCATGAAGAAGAAAAGGTCGAAGAGATGGCGGCCGAAGGAAGAGTTTTGTACTCGCCCGCGGTGCGGCAGGCGCACGGCCGCGGGAGGAAAGCGCCAGCTGCCGTCAAGAGTCTTGGCGTGTCCGGCCAACTGCTGTTGGCGAATACCTCCTACATAGGAGGTAGGAGGTATAACGAGAGGCGAAGAATTGGAACAACCTATAGCATACGATTTTCTACCATATCAGCAGCAGATTCTAGGTCCTATATCATTGTCACACTCTCGTGCGGTACGAGTGTACAAAGTATTGCCATTTTTCCGAGCTCAGCTCTGCTGATAGCCTAGCAGTGATCAACCAGGGCGTCGTCCTATGCCACGACTGGTATCCAGTATCGGCAGGTCTTCCTGTCACCTGGGAAATCTTGAGCCGAGCATTACACCTCCATCAACGCACAGACAAGGTAGAGCTGGCTACAAGATATCTCATACCCACGATGCTGACGGCAAGAACATGTCTCTTGAGGCCATTCTTCTTGACGAGGCGGACATCAATCACATAGGACCAGAACTCGTCGTGTCCTATCTCAGACCCGCGGGATGATCAGCGTCTTGCGGCAGCACGTGCTGCTGTGACAGCTGCGGGTGGGCTGTTACTGCTCGAAAGTTCTGACCTGCGATCTGAAGGAAGTTTCCATCTTCGGTTCATGGAAGGTCTTGGGAGTCACCCTAAGGTACTGTTACTCCTCTCGGCCCTGACTTCCTCGTAGGTATTGCCGGCGCAGGACCCTGGGGTTCAGCGTGTTTGCCGTGGGGCACAGAGTCGGATAGGACTCCGCCAGGAGGCGAAGTCAAGTCTCAGATGCATCCAAGCTGTCGGACACGTCCCGCATAGAACCTGTCAGATAGGCTCATGAAAACACCAGGTCTTCGTTAAAGTCCCTTCCATTGAACGAATACTTCTCCTTCGCCTCATCGCTCATCTCTGGCTTCTCTCGCGGCGCATCTCTGACCTCTGTTGTCCCCGCAGGCTCGTGCCCCTTTTTCTCATCCTTCTCATCCTTCTCGTCTTCCGCACAACCGCAGTCGTAGAAGTCTCCAATATTGTTGCAGTCAAAGATCTCCTTGTTCAACCGCTTGTTCACCTGGTTGTGCACATGACACGCCCAACCTGCAGCTGCATTGCGCGAGCTCGTCTGCGGTGGGAACTTTTTCAACAACTCTCCAAAATGCTCTGCACACTCTCCACACGGATATACGCGCTGGAAGGCGTAGATGAAGGTACGCAAGGTCTTGCTCTCTTCCTCGGTCGGCTTTTCTGGGAACCGAGCCATGACAGTGTGGAAGAACTTCCAGGTCGCACGTCCGAGTTCTGCCTTTGCCGTCTCATTGCCGAGTTTAGGAGCGATTGCGTGGCCACTGAGCGCAATTTGATCGAGCTGGAGGGCGCCATCGACATGCTGCTGGAGAGGTTGCGACTCACGTGCGGAATTAACGATAGCGTCGTTATTCACCTTCTCTCGCAGGCCACGCATGCCCGTGATCATGGTGAAGAAGATGAGCATGCACACGACTGCGAGGACGGTATAGTATCGTCGGGAGGCCATCGTGTACGCGGTGGAGGGTGTGCGGTATGCGCTGCTTCGGTGTCGATGGATGGTAGTACAGGTACCTGTCAGAGCAGCTCACGTATACGGTACCTTATAGGGAGTGCTATCATCTTCGTCGGGTGGGGGAACCTTGTCGCGACGTTGCCACGAGATGAACCCACCTAAGTATAGAACGCTTTGGCTTTCATTGTCATCTGTACAAGCCGGGCGAAGTCCAATCAAGACTGAGCTGCCACCACTGTAACAAAGTCTTGGCAACCCGACTACCGTTGAGGTTTGAGCAGAGGTATGGATAAGAACGTGAAGATTAGGAGGGCTAAGGTACATGTACCTCCTAGGTAGACCGTAGGACGTAGGAGGATCCGAGGAGTAAAAGTTCAATGAATATTTTTAGGTAGGTACATGTACATGTACATTAGGCTTGCTGATTTGTCATCAATCAAAATCTCGGCAACACAGTTCGCTCCGCTCGGTCCGTTGTTCCGTGCACGCGAGCGACGTCGGCCGTCATTTTCATGCCATTGACTCCAATGATCGATCATACACGTACAGCTTACCTACCTACCTCCTATGTATACGGCCAAGCCGGCTCATCAACGACGATTCACTTAGGACGAACGGTATAAAACTTACTTACATCCACCCAGACAGTATACAGCATGGCTTCGACCTTTCCGCCCCAGCCGGTGAACACCATCGGTAAGGCAACGCTCGTGCATATATACAACCACACGCTGATTGTCCGCAGATTGGGATGACATTGGATTCAAAGTCCGTGAAGGTAGGTCTGCAACTCTGAAGACTTCGCGCGCGAGAGCGAGTTCCATACTGAAGATATGACAAGTGAACGGTCACATTGAGTCCACTTACTCCACAAAGACGGGAGAATGGACTGCTCCCAAGTTTGTGAACGACCCATTTCTCCGCCTCCATGGCATGGCACCGGGTCTCAACTACGGCATGCAGTGCTACGAAGGTCTGAAGGCCTCTCGTGGACCCGACGACAAGACGATTGGAATTTTCCGACCAGAAGCCAATGCGGAGCGGATGCAACACTCTGCGTCGTACGTCAGCATGCCCGCAGTGCCAGTCGAGCTGTTCAAGAAATCTGTGCATTTGGCTGTCAGCTTAAATGCGGCATATGTTCCACCGCACCGAACTGGTGCAAGCATGTACATTCGACCACTTCTTTTTGGATCCAGTGCACAACTTGGTCTGGACCCACCTGAGGAGTATACCTTTTTGGTCTACGTCATGCCCACAGGCGTCTACCACGGCGTTCACCCCGTAGCATGTCTCATTTTGGAGGACTTTGATCGCGCCGCGCCTGAGGGTACGGGAAGTGCCAAGATCGGTGGCAACTACGCTCCCGTCCTGCGACACAGCGGAAAGGCGAAGAAAGAAGGCTATGGCATCACGCTGCACCTCGACAGTCGGACACGTACCGAAGTCGACGAATTCTCCACTTCGGGCTTTATTGGAATCCACGGAAACCCTGATCAGGGCTGCACGATCGTCGTGCCCGACAGCAAGAACGTGATCAAGTCTGTCACGAGCAACACGATCTGCGAAATTGCCAAGAGCTGGGGTTGGAAGGTTGAGCAAAGACCTGTAAGCACACCACTTGAAAACACATTCCCTCTCCCCTCTCTTCTCTCCCAAAAAAGGAAACCCAAAAAGGAAAACCCCCGCGCCCCCCTCAACTAAACAAAATCTTCAATTCACAGATCAAATACGAAGAAATCGGAACTTTCACCGAAGTCGCCGCAGCAGGCACAGCAGCAGCCCTCGTCCCCATCAAGAGCATCACCATGCAGTCCAAAAACGACATCTTCAAGTACCAAGGTGGAGGCGACGAGCCCGGGCCCGCTGTCATCAAGCTTCTCGCTCAGCTCAAAGGCATTCAGCAGGGCAAGGTCAAGGACGAGTTTGGATGGGTCGAACAAGTTCGAGCGTACAAGCCGGAGGAGTATGCTCACGATGGTACTGGCGAGGTGAATGGCGCTGCGAGTGGGCAAACGCCGAATGAGCTGCCTTGAGTATTGACATGTATGGGCCGAAGTCAATGTGGTTGTTTTACTTCGTAGGGAATATGCGTGTAAGGTAGAGTAGACGGAAAAACAAAACAAAAAAAAGTCAAGCTCTGGCTTCGGTTGCGAAGCGCCTGTACTGTTCTCAAGGTCAGGTACATGTACGTGGTTAAGTTATGCTGTGATGAACTGTCGTACCACCTCCGGAGGTGCCTTAGGTACCTTACTTTCGGACAGATCGTACCTTCCAACTTTCTTTGACATGCCTACCTTCCGCATGAAAGAACTGCGCTTAGTCAGTCAGTTATACCTACATGTACTACCTACTTAGTACATAATGTAGCCTCATGTGAAGATCATCATGAGATGCAGAGTCTCGGCTGCATGTATCGAGAGAATCAGATTAAAGTAATTATATTTTCAACAACAAAATCCACTAGCAAGACATCCCAAGGCTCAGCCAATGTGAATATATAAATACATGTAGGTACGATTACAAAGAGAGAACAAGCAAAAAAAAAGAAAACAACAAAGCTGCCCGAACAGAGATTCGCACTCATTCATTCAACAAGCTGCTCGAGTCCCCGCCAGTCATTCAAACAGGAACAATCGTAACAGGAGTAATAACAATCCCTACATGACTGCGACTTTTGCTCGATGTGAGCTGCCTAGTCGTCGTAGAAGTAGCCATCGTAACAGGCGTAATAACAATCCCCACCTTGCTGAGATTTTTGCTCGATGTAACCTGGCTAGTCGTAGTCGTAGAAGTAGCCATCGTAACAGGCGTAATAACAATCCCCACCTTGCTGAGATTTTTGCTCGATGTAACCTGGCTAGTCGTAGTCGTAGTAGAAGAAGAAGACGAAGAAGAAAAAGACTTGGTCTGATACATACTAGGTCGAGCCGTAGGATTTGCACATTCAAAAGCTTTCCCTTGTCCACTACCGCACAGTTGGGCAGTAGGAGATTTGGAGACACTGTTCTTCGTCTCTGTGCTCGACGTGCTTTGGGATGGGCGAGCAGTTGGTGCTGGAAGACCGTTGATGGGGTTGATGCCCACGACGGTCGGCGTCTCGTAGACAAACTGGGTCGAAGTGCTGGTGACAGTCTTTCGGGGCCTTTGGGTGCTAGTTGAGGAGGTTGATGCTGTGGCGTAGACAGTTTTGGTGAGCGTGATGGACTGTGTGATCACGTCTGGCTGGTTGGACATCTTGTTGAGTGGAATGTATGCTGCTGCTGCGTACTGGCCTGCCAGTAGCGCAGAGATGAGAATGTTTGAAGTAAACATGATAGTATTCGTAAGAGTCGTGAGCGTGTAAGTGACGAGGAATGGAGGGGTCTAGTTGGAAGAAGTGGTGCAGCGGAACTCATTTAAACATATTCTCTATTATTACATGTGACTGCACTACTGGACAATGACTTGTAGGGACAAAGGATTCGGCTTTGTCTTCTCGCCTTGGTTGAGAAAGTGCCGTATTTTTAGAACAAAGTGTGTGGCAATGAAAGATTATAGCTTTTTGGATCTGCCAACAGTCAACAGATACATGTTGCAATTTGTACGCAGTCTGCTTCTCGGTTTTCTGGAATGAAGAGCAAGTCTTACAAGTCTCCATGAGCAATTCCTCCGCCGCCGAGTGGGTCACCACCTGGCACACACAGGCCTAATCGCCAGAAGTAGTCGCGGTGCGCAAATAGCAGCTGCCAAAGCTTGTAGCGAGATGGGATGCCCCACGGCTCCGTTGTGATATCATAAAGCTCGTCTTTGACAGATGCGAGCAAAGTTGAGTCTTGGCCGGCAATGCAATCCTTATCATTGTCACCCTTGCAATGCTGCAGATCCACAATGTCGGGCGATAGGTCAGACTTTGATATGTAGATCTCTCCAGCATGCATAGCATATCCCCACTCTGTCAGGGGCAGTTGAGGAACCGGATCGTCAATATGAGTCAGTCTTCGGTAGTTGGTTTGTGTATCGTCAACAGGTACATTCGTCGTCAGGTTGAATCGTTCATCGATGTATTTGGCAAGACCGACGTTCCCCGATCGGGGCTCACCAAAGGTTGTGATCACTGGGCGGTAGCCTCGCGCAAGCAAATCTAGACCAGCCAAAGCCGCGACTGCGCCGCCAAGAGAGTGGCCGACCAGAGTCAGCTGATAGTCAGAATGTGCAGATAGCTGTGCCTGCAGGTCGGGCAGTATCTGCTTCCGCGTATTGAGCCATGAAGAGTGAAAGCCCATGTGAACAGTGCAATTCATGCACTTAGGCTGACCTGCCACACGCAAGGAAGGCTCGTCTCCGTCATCCTCGCCAGGATAGGGAACGTACTTCTGCGGGACAGTGCTCAGATCGACAACAGCATTGCTGATACTGTAAGTGCCGCGAAAAGCGACGACGACTCGCCGCTTGTCGTGGTCCAGGGCAATGTAGCCGCAGGAATCACTCAGAAGAGGTCCAGTATTCCACGTCGTAATCAGTTCGAAGCTGGGAAAGTCACTACACCTGGACAGACAGCTGAAGGGTTTCGAGATGCCCCAGCTTGTGCTTCCCACACAATACGCGATGTCCACTACGCGAGCGAGCTCTTCCAGCTCTGCGAAGAGTGCTGCGCTGACATTGCGGTTGTCGACGTGTCGGAGCAGCGGGAGTTGCTGCTGGCGGTCGTGCGCGAAGCAGCCAAGAGCACCGAGAACAGTCAGGAGAAGGTGTGAGCGGCGCATAGTGGTCGTTTACATGTTGTTGTTGTTGTTGTTGTTGTTGTTGATACATGTACTCTTGATGTGGTGATGTGGCGGTCAGCTTTCTTCGTCTCCTGTAGGCAGCTTGCTTGCTTGCTTGCTCTTAATCTTATGATGCCGGCGGCAAACGCCACCCGACGGCAACCATCCACGTGGGGAGGTATCTGAGTTTACAAGAGAGAAGAGGGGTTGGAGATGAGAAGAGGAGAGAAGAGAAGAGAAGATGAGTTACTACATACTCTATTTCTTGGCGAAGTGAATTGGAGGCGCTTCCATTCCATACACATCACCTGACTGACCTGGCTCGATGTCGCCAAAGCGGAATGACTTCATCGTTGCCGGGCGGAACAGGGACGGGACGGGAGACGGTCCAGACGGCGGCATCATCCACATACACGAGGAGAGGTACCTACTAGGACGAGAGGATCATCTTACAGAGTCATGTAGTGAAAGGAGTTAGCTTCCCAGTGGCATCGCATCCTTTGCTACATATCTTCCTGACGTTTGTAACGACTGCAGTAACAACAATGCCTCTACAGTAGGGAAATACCACCACCACCACCACTACCACCGTCGTCGTCGTATCACCACCACCACCACCACCACCGCCATCACAACGACAACGACAACATGAGCGGCGAGGACCCCCGTAAACACGACTTCGATCAGCGCCACGACGGACCTCTCGATCCGCCAACACGAGCCAGTATTCACCCTCACAACGACGACAGCGCCCTGCACCGAACCTCGTCGGATCATCAGAGGCCTAGTGGCACCCATGGCGTGCAATCACCCTCGTCTGCTTCCAAGCCGCGCAAGAGCGTGCAATTGCCCGCGGACGAGGCAGCCCCCGTGCGACGAAGTGCGCAGATAGGGCGAGATCGCTATGCGTCTCGGCCCTCTCAGGACTTTGACGTGAGACGTGATGGACCATATGGCAGACCGAGCCTGACCATGGTGCGGCGCCGCTCTTCTGGTGCTGTGAATGCTCTTAGCCCAGATGCGACTAGAGACCCTACTGCGCCGGACGTGGAGGCACTGGAAGGCTACCAAACCGCGGAAGAGTCAAGGCCGTTGTATGAGCCGCAACCTCCGCCGCTGAACTACAGTCTGTGGAATCGAAGATGGTTCATCGCCTTCTTCTGGAGCATGATTTTGGTCGACTGCATTGCTGCGCCGATTGTGCTGTATTTCTGTCTGTGGTATCTGACAGATCTCTCCCCCAACGCCGTCTTCTCCATCGTGACGGCAGCGCTGGGAGGTGTCAGTATTTTCGAGTACTTTATCAGATTCTGGAGGCTGTGGAAGAAGAGCAGCACATGTAGAGTGCTGGGAGCGAGGAGAAGGTATCTCGACTGGTTTCACTGGAACTTTTCTCTTGGATGGGTGATTATCATGGTGGAACTGATTGTGTACGTCTTGTATGACTGGCTGTAAGAAGGAACTGCTAACACTGTGATAGCGGCACCGTGCCCAAGAATCCTCCTATCCGCCTCCTGGCCATGCCTCTCACTTCCATGATGTGGGTTTTTGGCACCGAACTTCTCGTCGTCGACATCATGCGCTACTTTGAAATCCCGGCCCCTGTGCGAATATCCTCGGTTCCCAAAGGCGCTCAACTCCGACCAGCAATCTACAGTATGATAGAAGATGTGGTTGCCGTAGACGGAAGTGGAGGAACAGAATACCGTGAAGCGCTCAACCGACGCTATGAAGCATCACATGTCTTCCGATCTCTTCTACGGAGGCTGGGTGTCTTCTGGGCAGTCGGAGCTGAAGGCATGGCCGTGGTCACAACCGTATTGGTCTTCACCATCGGGCCGGACGCTGCATACGTCGTGGGCTGGAGCGCGCCTTTCGTGTGGGCGGGTATCTGGACGGTGTTGACCTTCATATATGCGAAGCACATGCTAAAGAAGGAGCAGCTGGCGTGGACGGCAGAGTTGCAAGAAAAGCAGGGCGCTATGATGATGACGGGATTGAGTGATCGTGGAAGTGAAATCAAAAGTGAAGAGGAGGGACGGCCAAGGAACGAGATTGAGAATGGCGCACTGCTGCCGGATGGCCGTGACCATGCCCTGCAGCCGATACCTTCAGCCATGGAACTTCCGGCCTTTCACGACACGCAGCCAGACGCTGTGCCTGACACCTCGCGAGGGAGATTATTTGATACTGATGCGCCAGGGGCGACTGCAGCGACAGAAGAACAGGCCGCGAAGTTGTAGCGCCCATCTTTCCAGGGAGATTTATATGAGAGGAAATGAGCATCGTTTGCATAGCGTTGATTGAATGAATTTTGCATTGCAGGCCACAGATGGGCCCTGGACACTTTCTTGCTTGTGTTAAGAAGGAAGGAAGATGAAGAGAGCGAGCGTGATGCATTGTTTGGAATTACCATTATTGTAATGATAAAACGAAGGACTATAGACTATAGATTGCAGGCACAACAGAAACAGAAGCTTGGTCCAGCATCATATCCACATTCATATCCTAGGTAAGGTAGGTGGGTATATATATATATACATATTAAAAAAAACGCAGACCTGAGGTCTCAAAGCCACCTGATGTGATGGATGCTTCATCTCCTCCTCTTTCCCCCCAACGGCTGCACATTCGCCGGATCCTCAAACCCCACCTGAAAACTCCTCAATTCCACCGTATCCGTCCTTCCTACTCCTCCTCCTCCTCCTCCTCCTCCTCCTCCTCCATGACCACCACCCATCCCCCCCTTATACATCGACCTCTCATCCACCGAAAAAGAAGAAGAAAAAGAAGAAACCATGACCTCTCCATACCTGACAGGTTTCCTCCCCGCACCTTTAACCAATTCCCTGACTTCCGCATTAGGATGTTCAGAAGCCAACAAGGGAGCATTAAACGCTTTGGCAGTTTCAATGGGACTCATCGTGACGTTTCTTCCGAGCAGCCAGAAGCCGTTGAACGTGGCCAAGACGATTCCCATGGCGATGAAGGTGAGAGCGACGGCGATGCCGAGGTATTCGAAATGGGACTCGTAGACGGTCACGGTGCGGAGTTCGGTGGCGGAGAGGAGAGGTTGTAATTTCGTCGGGGAGGTGGAGGTGGAGGTGGAGGTGGAAGAAGAAGAGGAGGAAGAAGAAGAAGAAGCAGAAGCAGAAGAAGAAGCAGAAGAGGAATTTCCTTGAGCGAGAGCTGTGCGAAACATGAGATCGCGGGCTTGGGCGAAAATGTAGGAGGATGGGTCAGTAAATTTAGTTTTGCAGAGTCCAGTGCCGTAGTCTTGCACGTCGGACATGTCTGCGAATTGCGTCGTGAGGCTGCCGGTCGAGGTCATTTCGTAGCCTGCTGCGCCGGCGAATCGCATGCGGGTGGCAGAATTCAATTTGGAGCTGAGGGCGTAGGCGAGCCCTCCGAGGGGGGAAGGCATGCCGAAGCCGGATTCGATGGGCATGGTGGTGAGGGAGAGGACTTTGTCGTCGGAGAAGGTGGATTGTGGTGATAGTGCGACGGTGGATTTGTTGCCGTCGATGGTGACGGGGTATTGGACTGTTGCTGCACCAATGGTGCAGTTTCGGACTTGGAGTTGGCCGTTGCCGCATTCATCCCCGTTCTCGGGCTTGTATTGGAGATTCAAGGTGATATTGGCGGGTGTGATTGCGCTCCAGCCGAGGGTGACTTGGAACACGTCGAGGCCGCTGAAGGAGTCGTCGCTCATGGAGCCATCGCTATTCGTCGACAAGAGATCAAAGTCTGCTGTGCTGGCGTTGCAGCTGATGGCAAGTCCTGCAGCTTCTAATGCTCCGGAACATACGCCATCACTCGCACAGCCCGACTGGTTGTAGGTTACAGAGCGAGCGGTGCTCCATGCTTGCACGATGGGAGCGAACTGGGTATCCAGTGTAGTCACCGTGTACGCTCGTCCAGAAGTATATCCCGTAGGATTCTGAAGAGACGTCACAGCCGGGAGGCTAACATTCACATTTCCGGACAGATAATGCTTCTGGTCAGACGTGATGGTGGATGCTCTCTGCAGGAGAGGTCCGGTGATGGGCGTGATGGCCAAGAACAGCGCCGCGAAGGAGATGTAGTTGAAATGCCTGCCAGCAAAAGCAGCTGCTATCGGACTCGTGCCATGTTCCCAATACCGATGCAGATGGCCAATTTGGGTGCCCTCCTTCAGAGCCTTACGCCACCAATAAACCTACAGAGAGAGCATAACGATGAGCCATCGGAACCGGAGAGAGGCTTGAGAGACTCTGGAGTACATACAGTAAGGCCTTGACTGAAAGCAGCAGCAAGCAGGATATTGCCAATGGTATATGCAATGGACAGAAACAAGCTGGGCGGGTATTTCCAACTGGCAATGGGTTTTCCATTTGATGCCAGCAAGATGGCAATCTCCACCACGCCGCAGCACAAGACTCCCAACAAGCAGGAAATGCCGCCCCATGGGATACGCTTGCCGACACCAGGCTGCCACGGATTCATCGTCGTGTGCATGTTGTCCGAGAGCGGAAGATGGTCGTGGTCGCGGTCGCCGTCGCCGTCGCGGCCAGACATTTTGCTGTAGGCCATTTTCGAAGACATGCCGGTAAAAAGGGTGCAAGTGAGGTCTGCATGCTGGTGAAAATCATTGGCAGCAACCGGGGTCCGGGGTGTCAATACGATGTGGTATTGTTTGTTTTTGACAACTACTACCTCCTAATGCTGGCCAAGACAATTGTAGTTTCGGCGGCAGCGGATTGGGTGCGTACGCATTGCCCAAACGACGCCGTCGCTGTCAATATGGGACTTGCCACACTTTAAATCTGAAAATAACTGAACAAGGGCTCCCGGCACATCTGGTACAACTGTACATATCGTACAAGGGTATATTGTTGTAGTATTGTACTAAAATGAAATAGTATCTCGCTAATATCGCTCATCAGAACAGAAAATTCATCGACAGGTTGTAAAACATCAGGTCGGTGTTGTGATCATCGCAAATCCTCTCCCCCTAATAACACGCAGCCGTCACTCGCATACTATTCGCAGGCGCGCTATGCGGCCTTTCGCATTGTGCAGCTTGCTGACGAAGCAAGGCAAAGCCCGAAGCATTCATCGCCTGCCTCTTCTGCGCTCGGATCTTCTTCTCTGCGAGAGTGGCATCGTCATCGAATGTAGGACCGCGCAACGTCATTCCACGGAGCGACTGACGGATGGAAGAGGGTCGAAAGCTGACCGGTCTTTCTGCAGCCTCGCCAAACGCTGTCGTCAAGGAACGGTTACTCGTCTGTTTAGAAGGACTCCGTCGATGTCTGTAGAGTGAGACCCGAGTCGCTTGTAGGATCACCGCGGAGTCAGGACGATCAGTGTTCATGGAGTTGAATTCGACTTGTGCCGCCGTGAGCGCTTGTTGAGCATCGATATCGTCGATAACGCGGCTGAAGTGTGCATCAAGAGAGTCGTCATCTATGCTTTCGCGCTCGCTAGCTGACCATTGTGGCTGCGCACTCTGGGCATGGGCAGCTGCAAAGTGCGGTAGCATTGATGCGTAAGTCCTCTTGCAGTCGGCAAGACTCATGTGAGGGTCTGCAGAGCCGTGGAGAGTCTCCGCAAGGATGGTTGCAACAGCCACGCGGTGTGTCCGGAACTGGCTCAGCTCCCACGACCAAAGGTGCTTCTGCATGAGGGCATGATCGCTGACCAACGATGACTTTGTGTACGTCGGTGGGTGGTGTCCGGTACAAGGGCCATTGTGGCGAAAAGTGAAGCCGCAATGCTGAGTCAAGTTGGCTGATTGCAGATGTCTATCCCGGTCCTTTTCGTTGGCAAAGAAGATGCGGCATTCATCACACTTGTGCCTTTTCTCGCTGAAGTTAAGGGAATGTTGGCCAATGTGTTCGGCGAGATCCTCGCCATCCGACCAGAACCCTTCGCCACATAAATCACAGAATACCTTGTCGAAAGCGGATGTTGGTCTCTGCAGAAGACGTGTCACGAACGACCTTGTTTGTTGAGTGAACTCTTCGGCCTTGTCGGCTACATATGCAAAGTCGTGAGCCCGTTGCGCCTGCCGACTGTCGTCATCGTGAGTGGTCCAATATCGTTCAGACAGCGTTCGTCGAGCAGATGAATCTTCCCCAAACGGAGTGAGGACGGAAGATTGCAAGGCACTGTCGCAGCCTCCCAGTCCCGAGGCTAGATGTTTCGGCAAGTATGTGACCGGAAATTTAATGCCACACTCGGGGCATGGCTCCATGTCATTATTATGCTTGAGGCGGACGTGATGCTTCAAACTTTGGGCTGAGGAGAAGACCGAGTCGCATGTGTGACAGGGGTAGTTCTCGACCCCCGCGCACTGCTGAACGTGCTCCGTCAGACGGATTTGTGTGGAATATGACTTGCCGCACGAGCAACAGTAGCGCCCGGAGAAGTCCTTGCCCAAGTCGCAGTGAAGATGCCTTGAAGTCTGCGTCGACTGAGGTGGCTCAGCCTCCTCGTCCTCTTCGTCGTCCTCTTCGAGATCAACCCTTGCTGCTCCAGAGAGTAGTTGAGCTGCAACGCGATGGAACTCGGCAGGGTCGGCGGATTCGTCAGTGGTGGAGAAG
Organism: Sphaerulina populicola P02.02b; assembly: GCA_000291705.1. Classification (NCBI taxonomy): domain Eukaryota; kingdom Fungi; phylum Ascomycota; class Dothideomycetes; order Mycosphaerellales; family Mycosphaerellaceae; genus Sphaerulina; species Sphaerulina populicola. The sequence goes on from JH792484.1 coordinate 194,831, forward strand.
TGGAATCCAGGCACGAGAAATGTATTTCGATTTATGTTGGCTTCTCTAGGTTGCAATGCAATCGATTCCTGGACGCTTCCGTACGTCAAAGAGGAAGAAAGCGATAATAGTGGGTTGGGAACGTCTTCCAGTGGCCAATTGTTCTCCTCCATGATAGCTTGTCGCTCAATTGATTGAGTCATCTCGGAGCTTGAAAGTCTAGCTGCTTCTTGGTGAAGCAGATGAGTGCCTTGAGTGGCATGTACGTCGTAAACTTGTGGTATAGGTCTGTCAGTTGTGCCTTGGGGTGGGTCAAACAGCCTTATATGCCATGCGCGCTTTGTAAACAATACTTAATCAGTGGTTAGACGCTGTGGGTCGAAAGGTAGCGTGAGAACATAAGATCAGGGAAAGTTTCACCACCTATATCCATCATGCCTTCAGGCTCCGATGCACACTATATCCTACCTCCTATGACATAGCTATTCTAAGCTCGCCAGCTAGAGCGTTTTGTGCCGTGGTAACGTTGTGCTGTGGCCTTGATCAAAGGAGCTGGATAAGCGTGGTAGTGGACCAAGTGAGACAGATAACAGTGGTCCGAAATGGATTGGGATTAGTAGCCGATCAACGCATGTAACAATTGGCGCCTTGCAGATCTCTCACTGTGGTTCGCACAAAGCCACTATCATGCTACATCAAGTTAGTACCCGGAGTGCCCGTTGATACCTGTGCAACGTGACCAACAGTCGCGGAGCATTTGTGGCGTCTTGGTATTCTATGACTGTCAAAAAGAGGCGCGACGTTGGAGCGATCTCGAGCGCGCCACGGCGCTGTGAGGAGATGTTGTGATCCGAAACCGTAGCTCAGTGGAGTGCAGCCTGCCCCACGCCAAGCATTTGGGGGTTGACTGTGCCAGCATTACAGGATCGAATTATCGTGGTGGTAGGAGGTAGCGCGAGTGTGGTTTGGATAGAAGCAAATCCTTTACGTCCGGCCGCGAGAAAAGATGAGTGACGAGGGGCCGTATGACAGCCAGATTATCCACTGCACTGCAGTGAGGATGCTTCAGTGTGTCGAAATTTGTTTCTTCCTGCACTGCACTGCATGGCCGTCTTCGATGGTGGCAAAGATGGCGTAGGTATGAAGGCTGATCTCGATGTGTACAAGATGTCTGTGCTCCGCATTGAATTCCTGGTGTGGTTGTCAGGCTACGGAGCGTGCCGTAGTCTCCCCCTCAGCCGCAGATGCAGATGCAGAAAAAGCAAGTTTATTGTTGCCCTTTCGTCGCGCAAGCGAGCAGGACGGACCTCTTCGAATGCGTTATTGAATGGAGAAGGTCGATTCGGGAATGATCGTCTGTGAGGGTAAGCCCCGATGCCCTATTACATGTACCCTGAAACGCCAAAGCTGATGGGTCCGATGGTAACGGGTGATGTTTATGTGTTTCCACCTACAAAGGTTACAACGTGTCAGAAGCGACCGGCGGTAAGCTTCGTAAAGCAATTGCACTAGGAGGTAGTCTGCTGAGTGCACAAGCAAGGACTTATTACAGGACAAGTCCTGCAGGATGAGACCTGCCTCGGATTGGCCCAACCAGTCCGTCCAGCTGGACTGATGATTGCCAAGCACGAATCCGACCAGTGACAATGTCGACGTTTGTATCAAAAAGTCATAGAAAACCATCGGAACAGACGCCGGCATGTGTCGCTTCCCCGTGGAAAGCTGTTGAGAGCATAGGCAATCTTGCGGTACGCGTGCGTTGCTCCGAGAGAATTGCTAACGTCTGAATTACATGCATTTGCGTAACGGTACCAGGCAGGATCGTCGTGAGTTTGGCATACCGGATGGCCACCGAAATTTCGGCTCCTGGCGCCGACAGGATCTATGTAAGTTGTGGTATTTCGGGTCAAATAGTGTACCTGCATCGGATCCGTCGCTCCTCAGATCCGGTCAGGGGAACATCTGTTGCTGCGATCAAGAGCTCACACAGTCCCACACTACTGCCCATGGAGGAGACCTCTGTCGAAGTGACTGCCTTCCACTCGATCGGGCGCGGCAGGATGAAGTTCGTACCTCATGCGCACAGGAGTGAGATTGTGGTTGGCCGAATACCGACATAAATGAGGCTTCGCGACCACACATCTTCACACCCTCGCATACCAGCGGTGTACGTAGTTGGATAAAGGACGTGCTGTCGGTCTGCATCGACAATGTATATCCCACCGCACTCTCTATTTCAGATTGTTTCAATGCTCTTGCTGCATTCCTGTGCCCATTGCCAGCCATCTGGCACAAGGCACACATTCTCTCCTCAGGTCCATTCCCAGCTCAAGAAGCTGCTGTCGTCGGTCGCGTGGTTCGGGTGCTCGGCGGTCAATCGAGTAAACTCAGGTACGTTCTGCACGTGGTTCATCCGCTGCTTTGTCCAACGCAGACGCGGCTCATTGCGTGCGTCAGGATTTCCATACTGCGGTACAGCCGTTGAGACCGTGCTGCATTTGGTCATCCAGTTGGCGGTGTTGTTGTTGCTGCTTTCGGAGGGGAGACCGAGAAACGGGCAGCAGGACTGCCTCCTTAGCCTTTTGAAATGCTTGGCGGTGCCAAGCTGTCACATTCATATCAGCTGTAATCGACAGAAAAACTTGCAACCTATAGCCGCCGGGCGGGCAGAGATGGGTACAAGTAAAAACACCCGGATCTCCACACGACCTTGGTACCTCCTATTGGCTTCAGGAGAAGTCTATTCACTTCAATAACGCCGTAGTAGATTGCTTCCTACATACAGTCCTACATAGTCGTTCACCTCCCACAGGAGCTCTCACACCTGTTCAGCCAGCTTGGAAAAATGCGGACAGTCAGGCCGCACATCCTTGTACTTCGCCGCAAAGTACGGACAGAACATCTTATCAGCCTGACTCAACTCTTTGAGACGGGCCTTCTTCTCCTCCTTCGGTACCCTGTTTTGCTTCTCAATGATACTATCATTAGGCGAAGGGTCAGGTGCGAAAGCCAGTAACCAGAGCATCCAACCCATGAAGAAGATGACGAAAGCCCTTGTCCAAGGATAGACGTCTTGGACTCCGATTGCCTTCAGGTCATCCGGCTGTATGAAGGACACCTGCATTGATCGTCCTATCCATTGCAATCCCCTTGGAAACCACCTAGTGCCGAACTGCTCGAATGCAGATTCTGCGATCAACTCACTCCGGGGATCTTTGGGCACTGGCTTCTTTTCATGCTCTTCGCACCATTTTTCAGCGTGCTCCCAACTTTCCGGAAAGCCAGTCAAGGGCCTCCGTTCACCTCCCGGGTGATGTGAGACAAAGTGTTTCGACATCTCTCGGTAGAATATGTAGTGTGCGATCCTCTGGTTCCTGGTGTATCGGGGCAGACCTAGACGCTTTGCAAACTTGTCGCCTGTGAGAGCAGCAGACGCTAAGGTATACACGTAATCATCGTTGTGGCCGTAACAGTTTGGTGTCACTTTCTCCTCCAAGCGGGCATGGTAGTTGTTCACGGACTCAATGGCGTCTTGACATCTCTTGTCGCTTGGACCATAGTATCTATCGCAATATGTTAGCTCGTGTCAATGCAAGGTCTGTTGCGAGTTTTGTGGTACTACTTACAGCCATGTCATGTTGTAATGTTCGGTATCCTCGACTCGAATATTGGCCTTGTGCAGCATCTTGCCTCCATCCTCGCGCCAAATAGCTCTTGCTGCCCACTCTGGCTTGAGCAGTGTAGGTAAGATGACGCCATACATCAAATTGTTGATGAAGTCGTTGGAGTAATAACAACTGGATAGCCGGACGATTTCTTCGTAGTCTTTGTAAGGATCTAAGGATTCAATTCTGGCGGCGATCCATTTGTACGGGGTAGCCTTCGTGTCCGCCGCGGCTTTTTGCTCGACCATAGTAATTGGATTTTCCATCGTAATTGGGATGGCGTCTGTTGATGTTCGCTCGTGATTGTCAGCTGTGGAATTGTCTGCAACCGCCAGTCGTCAGACACGACGATGGTGGTGCATAGGTATCATATATATTGTAGGCCAGGCGGAATCCGGCGGCACTACATCCGACTCCATCGATAGTACGAATAACGTTAGCCTCCAATCTAAACGAGTGCGTGCGACACGCATCTCATGCGGACAATCTACGGCTGCTGCATGGGCTTCAAGCGAATCGGCATCACTTGAGCACCAACGGAATCTGACGTTAAGGTCTTGGCCTGTTAGCCATCATTCTCTCGGCGTCAGCTAGCACGCAGCCCTGTCAGCTGTTAGGGCTTCAGACGATCGGCTTGCTACTTGCATTGAATCAATGACTCGTGCTGACAGAAGAGTCACAGCATTCTCGAGCATACCTGCTTGCTCGCATTACTCGCGCTGCTCAGCGTTTGCGTTCTCTCGGGCAATTCTTTTTAGTATTGTCTTGCGTCGGCTGGAAACAGAGAGGCCATTCCGTTCGCCCTTGGCACACGCCTGCGCCATTGCTGCGGTCACTGCTTCGCGAGGTCCACGTTGCAACTGCTGTCGTATTGTCACTCACTTGGAGAAGTGGAATCAGCTTTGCCGAATCTCAGCAGAGGCTGCTTGGAGCACGACTCGTCGCTCGAGTGTCATAGGTGACTGGGACTAGCCCTAGTACATTGATGGAGTTCATTCTGATGAGCATGTTGAGCAGTACATGTATCGTTGAATTTTGCTTCTGCCGTGGCAGCGCGCAGCTTCGTAAACGATGAGTGACCAGCTGTATCCACGTCGTCTTTCTCATCAGTGTTGCCGCGGTTTGTTGGCCATGTTGTGGCATAATGGGTCCGTATGAGCACGGCATGCCCACTCTCAGCCACCATCAGTAGTCATCAAGGTACCCAGGTGAAGGCATCGGCGCGTACTATGCTGGTGCCTGGTGATGAAGTCGAAGTGGCTCAAGGGCACACGGAGTATGCTTTGCCCGCACAGCCGGAACGCTGGGAAAACCGAGGCCGAATCACGTGGCGAAGGCAAATGCTTGTACCTCCTAAACCTTGTCGATCGACGCCAAATTGAAGCCAAAACTTGGCCCAAAGCAACCACAGAACTCCAACACTAGGAGGTACTGTACATACCCCACAACAGTGGGCATCTGGATGATCAGGTACATGTATATACAGACAGGAGGCAATACAGTCGTGCAGACAGAGAGGTGGACGACTTGTGCACTGAGTGCGATATTCTTGACGTTGAGTCGTGGCCCTCAACACACAATAGAAGTACCTACCTAGGTACATATGATCACTGTGACTCTTCTTCCTCTATGCCCGCATGGTCAGACCAGATATTGCCTAGTCCATCCAGGCCAAGGGGATGGTGAGGTCCCTTATAAGGTCTGGTATACATGAATTTGGTCGAAACTGGTGTTTGTTGTCGTTACCTTACCTCCAAGGCTCCAACCTCCAGAAGTGGAAGAAGCGAGAGTTGAACCCTGCAAGGATTGGTTCCCGAGCCTCGAAAAGTCAATTTATTTGGCCTGCACTTGGAGTCTTGGAGTCAACTTCTCGTCCGCTTTCACCACCAGCAGAGACTCTGCCTCCTCACCACAGTGACAACCACTCCAATACTACAACCATGGCCGGGGACTCCGAGGTGAATGATGGCATGTATCGACTGCAAAACAAAAACCGCATCTAACATGACGGCGCAACAGTTCTACCTCCCCAACCCGTCTGTGGGCGACCGCAACAGTGTCGAGGACTGGCGAATTCGCGGAATGACACCTCTTACACCTCCCGACCTCCTCCAACACGAGATCCGCCAAAACGAAAAGTCGAAAACGACCGTCATCCAAGGCCGCAACCAAGCCGTCGATGTCATTCGTCTCGAAGACCCCAACCGGCGCCTCTTGGTCGTGATCGGCCCATGCTCTATCCACGACCCTGCCATGGCTCTCGAATATTGCAATCGCCTGATGGTGCTGAAAGAGAAGTACGAGGATAATTTGTTGATTGTGATGCGTGCATACCTCGAAAAGCCAAGGACGACAATAGGCTGGAAAGGCTTGATTAACGATCCCGACATCGACAACTCTTTCAACATCAACAAGGGGTTGAGAATAGCTCGGCAGATGTTTGTGGATCTCACTTCCAAAGGCATGCCTCTGGCGAGTGAGATGCTCGACACCATTTCCCCTCAGTACACTGCCGATTTGCTTTCTGTCGGAGCCGTAGGCGCTCGAACGACAGAGTCCCAAGTTCATCGCGAGTTGGCTTCGGGTCTATCCTTCCCGATTGGATTCAAGAACGGGACAGATGGGACCTTGGGCGTGGCTATTGATGCCATTGGCGCGGTGAAACATCCTCATCACTTCCTGTCTGTGACGAAGCCGGGCAATGTGGCCATCGTGGGTACAGTTGGGAATGATGATTGTTTCGTCATTTTGCGCGGTGGGACAAAGGGAACGAATTTCGATAAGAAGAGCATCGCAGAATCGAAAGAAGCGCTGGTAAAGAAGGGCCTGAGACCCAGCCTGATGGTGGACTGTTCCCATGGAAACTCGAACAAAGATCATAAGAATCAGCCCAAGGTGGCACATGAGCTGGCGGAGCAGATCAGGGCCGGAGAGACGGCGATTACTGGGGTTATGATTGAGAGTAACATCAACGAGGGGAACCAGAAGGTTCCTGCGGAGGGTAAGAGTGGGCTGAAGTACGGTGTCTCTATTACAGACGCATGTATAAGTTGGGAGGACACTGAAGGTGTTTTGAAAGAGCTGGCAGAGGCTGTGGCAGAGCGAAGAGAGAAGCTTGGACCTGTGGAGAAGCCGCAGGCCAATGGGCACGCTTAGTGCGAGGAGGTGAGTAAGAGACTGTTTGAGACAGACATGATTTCGACAGAGCGAGGCACCGGCAGACTGTTGGGGCAGGATTCGGCCTCTGATATGTCATCAATACACAGGTCATATAGGCAGGAAGACATTGAGTCTCAAAAGCAGTTGAATTTTGCACAAAATTCATATACCCTATCTTTGGAAGACAGATGAGAGGTGTATTTTGAAGTCGAGCTTCGATTAGCATCGTGTCTTGTATGTCGGTTGCATGTCCTCGCCTACTACAATACACGATATGCATCGTAAATCACTATCACAGAATTGCAGTCAGCCCATATTCGTTCAAATCTCAATCCAACAAGAAGAGATATGAAGAAAAAAAATAAAAAAAGGAAAAAATAAAAAAGAAAATAAACCTCACCTTCACTCCCCCTCCTCGCGCCACTCCCCACCCACAAGCCGGTATTCACCTTATCCTTATAGCGCTCATCGCCCGTCTCCAATTTAATACTCAAGCGAAACACATAATCCGACGGTTTCACCTCATTCGCCAAGTCCGGGTCAAACAATTTCTCCAACACTTCCTTGGGTCCGATTCGCCAACCGGTCGTCGAAATGGTAATGTACGCGGGTTCGGCGTCGGCGGTCTTGAGGAGATAGTTGGTGGTGACGTATGTGTGTAAGGTGTCTGGGAGGACGAGTTGGGAGTCTTGGCCTCCGGGCTGGTTTTGTTTTTTGTGTGAGGGGGGGGGTTTTCGTTAATGAAGAGGTTCGGAATTTCAGTGGATTGTGGATTGTGGATTGTGGATGGATGGATGGATGGATGGATGGGTGCAAGGATGTGTAAGGTAGGGATTCTTCTGGATAGATCTCTACCTGGTAGTGTCTTTTTTTTTCTTTTTCTTTTTCCTTTTCTTCTTCTTTCTCCTTTTTCCTAAACATAGGTACATACCTCAACAGTGCCACGACCCCAACTGGCAGCCCATTGCCCGCCCGAGAAGCTGATCCAGTTCCTTTTGCCCCATGGCCCTTCGCCGACGGGGATGATGGGGTTGAGAGCGACGGAAATTCGGAAGTCGAGCTCCAGTTTCGGGACTGGTAATGTCATCTTGCTGGCGGCCGTTTCGGGCGAGAATGCTTGTCGGAGTCGTTGTTGATCCATGTTTGGGTCCTTGAGGTTCTTTGAGGATGATGGTTAGGTAGTACAGTATGGAACAGTATGGGAAGAACAATGAGGGTTCCAGGTTTGTACAGTGGTGGCGCTCACTGCAATGGGCATCCAATACTTCATGCGGTAGTGTCGAGGTCAGCGAGGTCCAATTTGTTGGTGGGTGATGGAGACGTCACTACGCATCGCACGTGAGAGCCGTCTCCAGTTCTACCAGCGACATGTACCTCTTAGGAGGTAGCAATCCAGTGGTGATCACGGGGGAGGGAGGGGAGGGGAATCTGCCATTACTGATCAGTGATCACCCCTCCAACTCCAGGGCTGGAACAACTGAACTCTCACAGTCACGGCTACCTCTACGTCCTACCTCCTACCTCCGGAGGTATTGTAGGTACATGTGGGAGGTATGTATGTTATGTCGTTCTCGTCAACTCGCCCTCGGGACACAGCTCGGCCGACGTGGGCACTCTACCTACCTCCTAGGTACATGTACTCTGCAGCGCCGCAGCAGCGTACGAGAACGGAGTTTGGAGGGTCCATTATGAGAGCTCGAGAAGTCGAGACTCCTACCTCCACCTCCTACAACAGCGGTACTCTCGGATCAGGAAGTCGGTTCAGAAGGCTGCTAACCACCGTGACGTAGGTATACTTGGTTATGTTATATAGATGATATACCTCCCCTCACTCTCGTCGTCGCCGTCGTCGCCGTCGTCGTCGCAAGTCCGAACAGCACTACAGGTACCTACATACATGTACTCACTTGGACACACATGCCATAGCATATACACACACCATGGCCTCACGAAAGACCAGTTGTCCCCTCGATATCAAGATTGTCGGTGCCGGCATGAGCGGCCTGGCAACCGCAGTGTCTTGTGCCCTGGCAGGCCACAAAGTCATGGTGCTCGAAGGAGCCCGCGAACTGGCAGAAATTGGCGCAGGTTTCCAGATTACACCCAATGGAGCGAAAGTGTTCAAGCAAATCGGCATTCTCGATGCACTAGAGCCCAAAGCTGCAGAACCGACTTTCTTGCAAGTCCGAAGATGGTCCGATGGGAAAATCTTGTCCAGGACAGACAACTTCGACAAAGAGATGAGAAGGAAGTATGATGCTCCGTTTTGGGACTTGCATCGTGTAGATGTGCAGCGTGCTCTCGCCGATCGTGCTCGAGAGCTGGGCGTGGAAGTCCGGCTCGGATCTCGCGTGGAAGACATTGATTTCGATGCTGCCAAAGTCACACTGAAAGACGGCGAAGTGCTGCAGGCGGACCTGCTGGTCGGTGCTGATGGGCTATGGTCGAGGTGCAGGCAGAAGTTCCTTGCCGCACAAGGCAAGACGGAGGACGCGCCTCTGCCGACGGGCGATCTGGCATACCGGATCGTTCTCGATATCAAAACTGTCCAGGATCAAGAAATCAAGGACATCGTCTCGCGGCCGAGTGCGCAATTCTGGATCGGACCGGAAGCACATGTCGTCGCATACTCCATGCGCGGCGGTACCATGTCGAACATCGTCCTCCTCGTCCCCGACGATCTCCCCGAAGGAGTTTCGCGATCCGAGGGCTCCATCGAAGAAATGCGAGCGATTTTCAAAAACTGGGATCCCATTCTCAACCGCTTTCTCGACCATGTCACCGCAATCGACAAGTGGAAACTCATGCACCGCCCCGAACTCGACAGCTGGATCAGCCCCAAATCGAACTTCGTCTTCGTCGGTGACGCATGTCATCCTATGCTCCCCTACCTCGCACAAGGCGCGAATTCCAGCATGGAAGACGGCGCCGTACTGGGCAACATTTTGGCCGCAATCGAATCCAAAGATCAATTGCCCGCCGCGTTGAAACTGTACGAGCAGCTCCGAAAGAAGCGCGGCGAGGCGATTGTCCGAGAGACGTTTGCGCAAAGACATGATTTTCACATGGTCGACGGTCCGGAGCAAGAGAAGAGAGATGAATTGATGTTGTCGAAACTCGGCAAGGAAATTGATGTCAAATTCCCCAGTCGATGGCAGTGTCCTCAGGTGCAGCCGTGGTTGTACGGGTACGATGCCAAGGAGGAGACGGATGCTGCTTTGCGCGAGAAGCCATTGAGTAAGGTAGTGTCGCTCTGAGCGCTTGATTACAATTAGTAGGTAACTGCGATGCGACCTTTATAAAGTCCAAGACGTTCCACCTCGCTCGGCCTCGGGTCGCGGATTCGCGATCATCTATAACAACATACAAGCAGGCTGCGCTATTAGATTCATCACACGTCCTTGTCATCAGATAGAGTATGTCCGGGTACAACGGGTCCTTTTGATCAGTTCGATTGCATGTAGAATGAATAGATAGGCGGTGTCGCCATCTAACTCGAGCACCTTTGCCTTCTTCGCCTTTCTTCGTCTCTGTGTTTGTCTCCATCTGTCGCCTCTCTGTCTGTTGCCTCTCTGTCCTGTGCCTCTGTTTTCGCCTTGGTCTTGTCTTCGCCTTGGTCTTGTCTTCGCCTTAGTCTTGTCTCTGTCTCTGTCTCCGTCTCTGTCTTCGTCTTTCCCTTCACCTTCGTCTTCCTCTTCCCCTTTCCCTTCACCTTCGCCTTCGCCTTCGCCTTCACCTCCGCCGCTCCCTTTGACCGTTCCCCTTGGCTCTTGCACTTGGCGTAAGCAAATGGCAGCAATGGACTGCGTGCACGGCACAGGACAGGGCGGGACGGGACACGGGACGGGACACGGGACGGGACACGGGACGGGACGGGACAGAGTCGGAGAGAGAGTGCCCCGCCAAAATTTCCAATGCTGCTATTAGCATTTGACGTCGTGTGGTCGGTCACTGGTGGGTGGGCGCTGTATACTGAATTTTTTTCCGAATCTTCACCCTTCCCTTGTTGCAACCACCACCATGGCCTCCGAAACGCCTCAGAAGATCGGTGAGTGCTCCACATTTCGACCATGTCGTCGCCCACTAAACACTCTCTCTCTCAGCCATTCTGTCGGTCTACGACAAAACCGGCCTCCTCGATCTCGCCAAAGGCCTGATCAAGCAGAATATCCGACTGCTGGCCTCCGGCGGCACTGCCAAATTGATCCGCGAGGGAGGATTCCCAGTCGAGTAGGTCCCATTCAGGCGACAGCGGCGTCATACACGTTGTTGGCACTCACCATTCCTCAGAGATGTCTCCGCAATTACAAAGGCACCCGAGATGCTCTCCGGCAGAGTCAAGACTCTCCATCCTGCTGTCCACGCCGGTATCTTGGCCCGGGATCTAGCTTCAGATGAAAAGGATCTCGCCGAGCAAAACATCAACAAGGTCGACTATGTCATCTGCAATCTCTACCCGTTCAAGGACACGGTGGCCAAGATCAATGTCACCATCCCCGAGGCCGTCGAGGAGATTGACATTGGTGGTGTGACCCTCATTCGAGCAGCTGCGAAGAACCACGGCCGTGTCACTATTCTGAGCGACCCTGCCGACTATCACGACTTTCTCCAAGAGCTCTCCAATGGGGAAGTGACGGAGAAGCAACGACAACTATACGCCCTTAAGGCCTTCACACATACCGCAGACTATGATACTGCCATCTCAGATTTCTTCCGCAAGAAGTATGCCGGAGAAGGTCACCAGCAACTTTCTCTTCGGTACGGTACCAACCCTCACCAGAAGCCGGCTTCTGCCTTCACGCCGAACTCGCCTCTCCCGTTCAAGGTTCTGTCCGGCTCGCCAGGTTATATCAACCTCCTCGATGCCTTGAACGCATGGCCGCTTGTCAAAGAGCTCGATGAGGCACTCGGCTACCCAGCTGCTGCCTCGTTCAAGCACGTCTCCCCAGCTGGAGCCGCCATTGGTGTTCCACTCAGCGACGTGGAGAAGAAGGTATACATGGTTGAAGACATTGAAGGCATCGATACATCAGGCCTTGCACAAGCCTACGCCCGTGCTCGTGGCGCAGACCGTATGTCCAGCTTCGGAGATGTCATCGCCCTGTCACGCGAGGTCGACGTAGCCACAGCCAAGATAATTGGAAAGGAAGTCAGTGATGGAGTCATTGCTCCAAGCTACCAAACCGAAGCACTGGAGATCTTGAGCAAGAAGAAGGGTGGCAAATACCTCGTGCTCCAGATGGATCCAACTTACGTCCCACCATCACAAGAACAACGCACTCTGTACGGCGTCAATCTCACTCAGCACCGCAATGATGCTCTGATCTCACCACAGCACACGTTCAACAACGTCATTGTGCCGAAGGAATCGAAGCCACTGCCAGAATCAGCACTCCGGGATCTTACAGTAGCAACCATTGCATTGAAGTTCACGCAATCAAACTCTGTATGCTACTCGCTCAACGGCCAAGTCATCGGTCTCGGTGCCGGACAACAGTCCCGCATCCACTGCACACGTCTCGCCGGCGACAAAGCCGACAACTGGTGGATGCGGTTCCACGAGCGTGTGCTCGCTATCAAGTGGAAGAAGGGCACTAAACGTGCTGACAAGTCCAACGCCATTGACTTGTTGACTTCGGGTATCGTACCCGACAGTGGCATTGAGCGCGAAGCATGGGAGAAGAACTTTGAGGAAGTCCCGACGCCTTTCACGTTGGAGGAGAGGAAATCATGGCTAAGCAAGCTCAGTGAGGTTGCTGTGAGCAGCGACGCCTTCTTTCCTTTTACGGACAATATCTTCCGTGTAGGTCGCAGTGGGGTCAAGTATATTGCCGCACCTACTGGCAGTCAGAACGATCAGGCTTGCTTTTCGACTGCTGAGCAGCTGAGTATTACGTTTGTTGAGCAGCATGTCCGACTTTTCCACCACTAGAGGAGAAAGCACGAAACGCGATATACATGTGTTGCCGAAGGGGAGGAGGACAGACGTCATGAATTTTATGGCAATGGACGCTTGGAGATACCAGCTTGCTTTACAACACACGAGATGCGTGAGCAACATCACAAGCGAAGGTCCTGAAATCACGACGTGTAGCATGGCAAAAGTGCGCGTTTGACTCGCCAACACTTGGACGATCTTATACATGCATGACTCAGTAAAGATATCATGTCTACAAAGCTCTCCTGTAACGACACATACCATCTGATGCATTCCATCTATCAGTGGACAACAGTGTTTGTACTATCGTTATGTCCAGAATGTGAGTGATGCCGGTTCCGTCTCTCGTGAAGCTTGATATTGTTCGTGCATTGTTCGTGTTATTTCACTTTCACTTTCGCCCCACATCGGCTCCACTTCTACCTCGCAACATCATTGACATCTCTCTCTCTCTCTCTCTCTCTCTCTCCCACAAACACACACTCACACCCACATCTACGAATTTCAAACGCTCATCATGGAGGTCGGCAAATACTCCAACAGCCCGCAGTGGGCCGACATCACGCCCATCCCCACCGACGAGGGCGGCCCAAACCCGCTTGCCGCCATTGCGTATCCCGAAGAATACGGCGAGCTCATGTCATACCTCCGAGCCATCATGGCCAAATGCGAATACAGCGAACGAGTCCTTGAGCTGACGGAAGACTTGATCGACATGAACCCCGCCCACTACACGGTCTGGCTCTACCGCGCCAAAGTGCTCTTCCACATCAACTACGACCTCCAGAAAGAACTAGAGTGGTTGAACGAGACAGCATTGCAACATCAGAAGAACTACCAAATCTGGCATCATCGAAACCTCATTGTGGACAAGCTGGACTCTGTACACGGCGAGCAAGAGTTTGTGGAAAAAATGTTCGAAGCCGATGGGAAGAATTATCATGTGTGGAGTTATAGACAATGGCTCGTGAGGCGCTTCAACCTGTGGGAAGGACAAGGAGAACTCGAGTTCACGGAGCGCATGATGGCCAGGGATATTCGAAACAACAGCGCCTGGAACCATCGTTGGTATGTCGTCAATGGACGCGAGAACGAAGGTATTCCCGGCATTACAGATGCGGCGATCAGAGCCCGGGAGATCAAATTTGCGCAAGATGCCATTGCCAAGGCACCGCAGAATCAAAGTCCGTGGAACTATCTGAGGGGTATCGTGAGGAAGAGTGGTGGTGATGGGATGAAGTTGTCCAGCCTGAAAAGTTTTGCGGAGGAGTACGCGAATTTGAGTAAACCGGAAGGGATCAGATCGAGTCACGCGTTGGACTTGCTCGCGGATGTGCTGGCTGAGGAAAAGGATGGTCAGCAGCAGGCGAAGGAGGCTTTGGACTTGTTGGCGACGAGGTACGATCCTATCAGGAAGAACTATTGGGAGTATCGAAAGAGTCTGCTGGAACTGCCTGGTCCTTCTTCTTCTACTACTACCACAACAACGGGGAATGCGATTGCAGTGTAAGGGGGGGCCATGTTCAACTATGGATGGCTGGCTAGATGAGAAGTTGGTTGTTTCAGGAGTCAATGGGCTCAAAAAGGGGAAATGAAAAAGGCGCACGAGGAAGATACCCATCGTTTTCGGTTCTTTTTTTTATTTTCTTAAGAAGTAGCTCGGAGATCGATTGAAAGTGAAGAAGAAGAAGAAGAAGTGGTATCAGACTCAAGAGAGAGAATGGACGAAAAGCCATGGTGATACTCTCTCACTGCATAAGAAAATGCGACAGAAACAGCTAGCTACCTTAGGTACCTAGATACGTATGTATCCATCCTCAAAATCAGAATCCTCTCACCAGAAAAGGGTGCGAGGGACACAGGCGAAGTTGTGCAAAATATGATGTTTATCGGCAACAATGGGTGGTAACCTTTCTCTCGCAGGCACAACTCCCCAGACGGAGCGTGCGAAGAAAGGCTCGAGCATTACGGGCAGTGATGATGATAAAACACCAAGGGCCGATCAATACTGATCAAGGAGAAGACTTGGACAGAAGAATTTGGAGAAATCTGAAAACGACAGCGAAGGGTAAGAGAGAGAGAGAGGGAGAGAGAGAGAAAGTGAAGGAAAAGTGAAGGAAAAGTGAAAGATTCAGAAGTCAACTCGTTTGTTTCTTAGTGTCTCGAGCTATCTAGGTGCATACTTCTGCTGTACAGGTAGATACAATGTATAATCCCAGCCTTGCATCTCCTCCCATTCACCAAAGATGATGAATCGGAATCTCAGCCGACTCGCGCAAAAGTCTGCGCATAGGTGTTTATTTATATATGCTCCGCGAAAAGAGATAATCGGGGAAAAGGAACCCTCAGCCAAGAAAGGTTTGTCAAAAGGGTGAATCAGCTACGACCAAGAGCCGATCATGTTGTTTTTTTTGGTGGTGTTCAGGACTGATGAACTTAGATGCGAGCAACGGCCTCATCAAGAGCCTCCTCGAGCTCATCAAGGTCATCGGCGATGTCAGCCTCCTCCTCGGAGCGCTTGGCCTCAGCGTTGACGTCCTCAGCGGCACGCTTGTACTGAACATCTTCGGTGTCACGCTTGATCTGCTTGAATGCACGGTGTGCCTTGACGAGAGCAGAGCACTCACCACCCTCAGAGTGGCAGACCTCAGCGAGGTAGGTTGGGTCCCACTCCTCAATGGCGCGGGCAATGTTGGCAACAGCCTCAACATCGGCATCACGCTTGCAGTTGGAGCCTGCAACACCGCAGAATCCGAAACGTCCCTGGTAGCGAGCATCACGCTTGACCATGGCGCAGTTGGAGCCAGCAACACCACAGAAGCCGAAGCGACCCTGGTAAGCGGTGCGGCCAGACTGCTTCTTCTTTGGGTCAGCCTCAGCCTCGGCATCACGCTTGCAGTTGGAGCCTGCAACACCGCAGAATCCGAATCGGCCCTGGTAAGCCTTGCGGCCAGAGCGGGTCTCAATCTCGCTGTAGCTGCGCTCGGCGAGCTCACCAATGTGCTCAATGGCACGGCGGGCCTTGTGGCAGTTGGAGCCGGCGACACCACAGAAGCCGAAGCGTCCCTGGTAACGTGCATCTGGGTCAGCCTCGGCGAAAGCATCGGCGATGGCCTCAGCGGAACGCTTCATGCGGGCGCAGTTGGAGCCAGCAACACCGCAGAAGCCAAATCGGCCCTGGTAAGCCGTGCGGCCAGACTGGGCCTTCTTCTTCTTTGGGTCGGCGTTGGCAACTGGCTCGGCAACCGCGATGGCGCTGACTGCACCAACGCAGAGGAGGATAGTGGTAAGAGCGGCCTTCATATTGAATGCTTTGGTGGTGGTGGGATGTTGTTGTTGTGAATGGGAATAGTTGGTAGTCTAATGGCAGACTGTTGGATTCGTAGTCGAACGGAGTAAAGAATGACTTGTGGGTGGGTGAAGAAGAAACATGTAAACAGGGACTCGGGCAATGAAGATATAGTCGATTATCGCGGGCAAGAGAGTGTTGTAGGTCCTAAACAGTAGGTCAATAGCATTCTGCCACAAAGGAAACACATATGAGTATGGCCAGTCCTCGCCGTTCCTTAAGCCTCCATTGGCTTGTGGCAGGAGAAAGAAAGGCACTCTCAATGGAGGAGCATGCCCGTGCGGCTTCTGTCAATAGAGAAGTTTAATTGACTGAACGCGAAACTATAGTCGTAAAAGGTTCTGTGGAAAGTGAATCATCCGGGCTCCTGAGTGACCAGTACAGACTCAGAGTTCAATCAGACCCGACCAGTATGTGCAAGGCAGGGAGGATCTACACCAGACTCTCGAGCAGAGACCGCATCCATCGTGGGAGCGTCATGCTCGATGGCAGGATACTCGGGGAACGCGCGCATTCAGGGCCCCATGGACCATGTTCTTGGGACTGGCTCTGGCTGAACGCAATATCGGTGATCAATGGGGCTCATTGTGAAGCAAGACAAGAGTTTCGGACCCGTTTGCCACGTGGCTGGGCACGATCAAGACGTGAAGTCTGGATATGGGTGTCAATAAGATCTTGTAGCCGAAGCGGTGGCTTGGCGCAATATGTGTTCTTCTTTGTAAGTTCGATCAAGAATTCCCCGTCGCCTGTCTGATCCACGACATTGGCCGCAGACATGTGTGATGCAGATGGGACGGGCGTGGACGCTGAGCTCAGGCTTCGAAGTGGTGTCCGTTTTTCTGTTCACGAGACTGTGGGACGTATTGGTGAATAGCACTCTGCGAGACGTCCCAACGCAGTCCATAGCAGCGGATATGATGGAAAAGGACGAGACGTGTCTGCCTCAGCATCGAGATCAGCTCTTTCTAGGACTGTAGCGCACCCAAGACTGGTGCTGTCATATCGCGCACGCGTGGGCGCGCATTTGCGTCGTCCACCACTTCATGGTCGCTGTCACGCACGGCTGCCTGCCAGTGTCGCCATCTCGGTACACGTCATATATTATCCATGTCTGCGCTGAGTGTGGCGTGCTGATGTGATGAGGCGGATGGAGTCGAAGATGAAGTCAAAGATGAAGTCGAAGTGAAGATGGAGGATGGAAGGATTCGGAGGAGGCGGCTTAAGGAAACGAAAGTGGATCCCTGCAGCCATGCCATCCGAGCCGGGAAAGAGCGACGGCTTCTGCACATGAACTAGAACTGATGTAGGTAACTGCTCCTCCTGTCCTTCTGCCAACACCACCACCACCACCACCACCGCCCCCCAGACGCCCAACATGTTCTCCCGACACGCCGTGCAGGTAAGCCTCCACCCATGCGAAGTACTGAACATGCACCGCTGACCCGACTCTCTCCAGGCTCTCCGAAGCAATGCAATCCAAACACCTTCTGTCGCCGCTCGATGTACGCGAACACGCAGCGCCCCGACGTGGAATACCGCCGACGCAGAATCTGACTTGAGGGAACAGCATACGCGACCGTGTCGTCGGACATCTTCAAGCCCACCAAGTTTGGTGGCAAGTACACTGTTACCTTGATCCCAGGTATGCGCCTGCAAAAGCAAAAAAGGCCGACGTCTGATAACGCCCAAGGGGAACTAAATGGGATGTGCAACAGGTGACGGTATTGGTGCGGAAGTTTCGGAGTCGGTCAAGACCATCTTCAAGGCCGATAACGTGCCCGTCGAGTGGGAACAGGTCGATGTGTCGGGCATGGAAACCGGCGACAAGCACTCGGAGGAGCTTTTCCGCGAATCCATTGCATCGCTCAAGCGCAACAAGCTGGGCCTGAAGGGTATCCTCCACACGCCCGTCACACGATCCGGCCACCAATCTTTCAACGTCGCCCTCCGACAAGAGCTCGATATCTACGCCTCGATCGTCCTGATCAAGAACATCCCCGGCTATGAGACACGGCACAAGAACGTCGATCTGTGCATTATCCGTGAGAACACCGAGGGAGAATACTCCGGTCTCGAGCACCAGTCCGTTCCCGGCGTCGTTGAGTCTCTCAAGATCATCACCCGCGCCAAGTCAGAGCGTATCGCCAAGTTCGCATTCTCCTTCGCGCTTGCCAACAACCGCCGCAAGGTCACTTGCATCCACAAGGCCAACATCATGAAGTTGGCTGATGGTCTCTTCCGCAACACGGTCCGCAAGGTCGGCGAGGAATATCCTACCATCGAGACAAACGACATGATTGTCGACAACGCCTCCATGCAATGTGTATCCAAGCCTCAACAATTCGACGTCATGGTCATGCCCAACCTGTACGGTGGCATCCTCTCCAACATTGGTGCCGGTCTTGTCGGCGGCCCTGGTATCGTACCAGGCTGCAACATGGGTCGTGACGTCGCCGTTTTCGAGCCTGGATGCCGTCACGTTGGTCTTGATATCAAGGGCAAGGATCAGGCCAATCCAACTGCTCTCATTCTCTCCGGAAGCATGATGCTGAGACATCTTGGTCTTGACGACCATGCGAACAGAATCTCCAGGGCAGTCTATGATGTTATCGCCGAGGGCAAGACACGAACACGCGACATGGGTGGTGAGGCTACGACTCACCAATTCACCAGGGCCATCTTGGATAAAATGGAGGCACAATAGTTGATGAGACGCTCACCCATCGGCAAACGAAATGTGAGATACAGTACTGCATGGTGTAGCTAGTTGACAAGCATCTTCTGACATTTTCTGGTTTGTCTTGATACCTATGCGTAGATCAATGTATATTGGAACAAACAGAGTGAACTCTCACACGCCCCAACTCTTTTCTTTGACACCCTGCTTTACTACCGTCAGCTACTATCTGCGAATTAATTGTCTACCTCGACCAAGAAAGCTGTCTTGGCTGTGCAATAAGGTTGCAAGTCATCAACTACCTAACCGTACCTACCTACATTTGATATGCCGGCCATGTAGCAGAAGCAAATGACCAAAGATGGACACCGCGTCATGCGGTCTAGTGGCGCACATGGCTGTTTCTACACATTACAACTTCATTTGGTTCTTCTGACAACTCCACGTTCTTTCTTCACACATACACAGGCTCATGCCTCATGCTAAAAACAAACAGTACCAAATTGGCGATTTTACAAAATTCTGCGGGATTAGTAGTAGTCTGCTGGGATTGTATCGCGGGTTTCTCCTCAGTCTTGGTCAGAGCGGTCATGTGCGGTTGGGCTTCTTGGTAGGCGAGGGCAGATTGTTGGGGTTTCTGCTGGTGCTGTTGTTGCTGTTGTAGCTGTTGTAATAGTAGGTTTGATAAGTACAGGTACGTTGGCTTTTAGCAGAGTCTTGCAGATCACGACGCCGAGAGGAGATGAGGCATTTGTTACGACTCATATTTTGTATTGGAGGTTCAGTGGGTTGGTCCTTTCTATGATGGACATGGTGGACTTAGTAAGGTCCGGACGAAAGTGAAAGTGTTGTTCATGTGGCTCGTGCACTTCCAATGTGCTGCTGAGTCAGCAACCTCTATCAAGCTCACAATTTCTCCCGTCAGTCATATATTATCACGACATTCCACCATGTGAGCACATATGTATCCCGACCATGGCTGCCCAGCCCCCAGAACACATAGCCGAAGAGCTGCTCCAGCGCGCATACGAGCCTGAAACCGCCAGCAGAATCTTCAACGACAAGGTCAAAAAGATTCCACTTTTACTGCGGCCCACTTCACCAGATCCGAGCATCAACGCGCGCGCGAAGCGTCAATACGAGCGTCACCAGAAAGAGAAATTACAACGAAAGTCGAAGAAACCAAAGCCTCTCTCCGCAAAGCAAAAACGCGCATTATGCGTCTACGAGATCCCCAAGGACCAGCGCAAGTACGCCATCTATGAGCCGCTGCATCGGATGTGGTGCAACTACATGCGAGAGATCCTTGGCTTGAAAGCAGGCAAAACATACGTTGATGCGAGTGGCGCGGGTCCCATGCTGGTGACCGCCGACTACCATGGTGCTCTCGTGGAGGTTGTCAGGAGCAGATGTCCAAGCAGAGTAAGCCTGCGCGGGATTGTGGTGAAGGACACGAAACATACACTGGAAATTATCACGAGAAGGAATGAGTTGAAGATTGTGCCCAAGGAGCAGACTATTTTCAAGTTTGAAGTGCCGTTGGAGGGGGAGGAGGATGAGAAGGAAGAGGGTGGATATGAGAAGAGGAAGCCACTCGTCTTCGAGCTGCATGGACATCAATTCGAGCACCGGGCACCTGATAGGGCGAATAAGAAGTTCAAAATGCATATCGACCCGGATTTATGATGCAGCATTGAGACTCTGGCCCAGATTTCATTCACGAGCGTGCACGTTGGCTGTAAGTGTGAACGATATAGCGAGGTAGGGTCATTCACGTCCCGGCTCCGTGGCAGGCCCACCATACTTGACACCACCAAAAGGCTCCTGACATTCGAACCTACAACAGCGCGAAGCAACCCATGTCATGTCACTGAAGGACGCCGGGATTGGAATATACATCCACCAAGAAGAGGAGCATACATGTATATGACTGCTTTCCACTCAATGGCAGCTGTCATTGCTAGCTTCAGGCTTGGGACTGTGTTGCCCTATGCGAAACTCTGGGACTAGAGCTATGTAGGTAAGGTCGTCGCGACTTTATCTATAGCTTCGCCCTACACGTCGCATTGGTCTGTCTGTGCCTGGATTCCGTTGGCCGATTCACGAAACACAAGGAGTCTTACTTCTTATTATACGCCTCGCCAATACCTCTCTGCACAGCAGGCCTCGCCGCAATACGATCAATCCACTTCAGAAGATGTGGGAAACCTTGCACTTCCTCCTTGGTAAAGCCACTTTTCTCCCAGTTCCTGACCCATGGCCTAAAGGTGAACGTCAGCGTCCCGGCCTTGTGATCAGCTGAGCATACCGAAAGGACTTACCAAGTCTTCACATCGGCAATGCTATATTTCCCCTTTCCATTGCCTGCCAGATACTCCCGTGGCTCTCCGGTGTATTTGCCACTCAAGTGGATCTCCAGCACGCCAAAGACACGCAGAGTCTCATTGCGGAAACGCGTAATTGCATAGGGGATCTTTTCTGGCGCCGCGCGAGTGAAGTGGTTGACTTGGCCTTGGTATGGAGCGCCAGAGCCATGCCAGAAGCTTGTGACGGCAAGCATTGTGTTAGCGAGGTGTGTCGGTCGGTATATGTGATGGGTGTGTGGGTATAGTTGCTGAGCTTACAAAGTCCACTGCAAAGCTTGATTGCGCTCAAGATCGTTGGCAAAGCCAAACTTGTCTTGTTTGTCGGCGAACTTGAGGAGGTAAAAGAGTTCGGCCGATGTCTCGTGGACGGTGAAGGGTGGGGACTGAGAGTTGTCTACCAAGACGGGAATTCGACCTGCGGTGGTGGTGATGATGGATACATGTACTGTCCTCGAGCATTGGTACTTGTGGACTCACCATTTGGATCTAGACGCAAGAACCAATCTTTCTTTTGCTCATTGGTACTGCACAATGAAGTTTAGACGATACACAGTACAGACAGGTACAGACAGGTAATGTAACTGCACGGTCATGATCATGCTTACGAGATATCAATGACGGATGTGGTCCACTCGGTGCCATACGCATCTTTCAACTCCTCGAGAAAGATTTGGACCGCTTGACCATTGGGCGTGTTTTGTGTGATGAGATGGAGGCCTTTGGCGTTCTTGACGTCCGCTGGGGTCTCGTCGGTATAGAGAGAGTGAGACATGATGAATTATGTTACCTTTTATCGCGCGGTGGGTGATTGTGATTGTTCTTTGGAGCAGTCACGGCTGTCTTATAGGGCCCTTGTTGGCAGTTTACATGTAGGAGGTATGATGATGATCATGATGATGATGATGAGGCAAGGTACTGATGCAATACACTCTAGATTCTACGCAATCGAGTGCCCCATCAGGGAAGCTCTCCCCGCCTTGCCAGCTGCACGTCAGTCAGGACTATGTAAGAGGTACATGTACCTCCAAGAGGTAGGATGACCAATACCTCCCAGGTACCACCCAGAGGAGGTGAAGGCTTTGCTCATATACCTCCTACCTCCTACCTCCTAGGCTGATGACCTGATGTTGCTCGCCGGACCGGGCGGATGCCTCCGTGCCTGTTGTCGCTGAAGATCCATGATACCTCCTACCTCCTAGTCGTACAGATAGTCCGAGAACTACGGCGGTCGGCACCTGAGACTCTGGGTGCGGAGAGCTCCTAGTCGCATCGCTCGCGCACAGTAGTTGTGGCGGTAGTCTCAGGAAGCAAACCTCCTAGCACGAGAGTGGTATAGAGAACCGGTGCCATACCGACGGATGCAGAGGCTACTGTATCGCACTGCGAATGGCGAACCAACAGTGTGGGCTCATCCAGGCTATTTTCCGGTGCGTGTGGGCCGGCGCACTGGGAAAGACACCACATAGAAGGGCGTAGTCTGCCACTGGAGAGAGAGCGAGAGAGCGGCGCATCTTCCCAGTCCAGACTATTACTATGTACCTTGTGCCATACCATACCGCCCAGTCCGCAGGCGTCAGGGACTCCTGGTATGGATTCTACTATTATCTACAGTACCTCCTACATGTACCTACGCCACTGAAGGCAACGGGAAAGTCCATGCGTCCTCCGTGGGACGGACGGCTCAGGTAGGGATCTTCCTTCAGCGGACCTCGCCTCCCTCGTCCGAACTATGGATCAAAAAAGTATGAAAGTCCAGATTAAGCTCTGATGAGGGGAGCGGGACAAAACATCCCTCAGGTACCGACCGACCGACCGACCGCTTCATCCACTGTGGAACGCCATGGCCGCGCAATTCAAAGACTGCCCGAATTGAGGTGATGGGAGGGAGAGAGGGAGAGAGGGAGAGAAAGCACAGCAGCAGGCTTGTTCCGTCGCCAGCACACGAAGAAGCAGTACCTACCTCCCCCATACCAGGAACATTCGGGAGCCCCGTTCACGCCTCGAAATACCTGCGCGCCGCGCACTGCACAGAAAGCTTGAACTATACTTGGCACAGGGTGCGTTTTTCCAGCACCAAAACGACCTCGATACCCTCAAGGTACGTGAGAGATCAGCAGAAGATCCAGTGCCAGCGGCAGAATGGCTATGATAGCGGCCAGTGGGATGGTGGTGATGGAAGACGAGCGCCGCGGCGAGCACAGTCGCAGCCAGTGGAGTGATGCGACTGCGACAAGCGACAGCGCTGTCCGGTGGGACGCTTTCACAGACTGCGTCTGCCCGATTGTGGCTATGCTGTCTGTCTGCAGCCTCCTACCTCCTAGCGCTCGCTAGCCACGCACAGCTGCTCTCTGCGGTCGTGCTGTACTTCCTCTACATCACGCATCTCTGGTCCTCATCGGGTCTGACCTTTTTCGCGGCGCGTTGAGACCGACCAGCAAACCTTCTGGCGTCACGACTGCCTTCCTAGTAGTCTAACGATGCTCTACAGGCCCGAGAACGTCTTGGCCTCGATCCCATTTTCGGTGCACGCGCACCCACGACGACTCCCGTGCGCTGTCGCATATCAATTCGCATGCGCGCGCCTTGTCCTTTCGACCCTTACTGGGCGCCTCTTAGGCCAGGCTGGGTGCTTCTGCGGCCACCCCAAGGTGCAGAATGCCAGCCCCTCCGTCCCGCTCTCCCTCGAACGCCCCGAGCACGACGAACAACAGCAACAGCAACAGCAACAACAACAACAATAACCCCACCAGTGGACGACGATTCATCTCACGGCTTGCGTCTCCTTTCGCCTCCAAGTCGCGTAAGCTCACCGACTTCTACATTCAAGTGGACGACCCACACCGATCGTATACGCAGGGCGACTCGGTAACAGGTTGCGTCAACCTGAAAGTTGTGCAACCCATTCGGATTACACACGTGGTTGTCTGTCTACACGGCTTCGTGCAGGTATATAAGAATCCCGGCTCCCCGCCGGCAGATGGCTATCGAGCGACCAGCGCGCACATTGGAACGGGCAGGGGCAGCAGGAGCGGAGAGTACTATGGGAACGGCTTCGCATCGCTATTTGAGGACGAGGTGGTGCTCTGTGGGGACGGCAAGCTGGGCGAGGGTGTATACCAATTTCGCTTCGATCTCTTGTTCCCGGAGCGGGACTTGCCCAGCAGTATATCTGTATGTGACTACCTAGCATGAGGAGGGCGCATGTTCCACGTGCTGATGATGGTGTAGTTTGAGCGCGGGACGATTTCCTACATGATTACGGCGACGCTGACGAGACCAACGACGATATCCCCGACGATACAGTGCGATCACAAAGTGTACCTGGTGGAGCGGCTTGACGTGTCGCAGCTGCTGCCTCCGAAACCGCGGACGATCACGCTAGAACCCATCTCCCGTCGGTCCAGGGCGAAATCGCAAGCTCGCAAGCTAGCCGAGAATGTGGAGCGCAAAGGTCGCAAAGATGGATCTGGCACGACCTCTGGTGAGCTCGAACCACGAGCCAGTCAGTCGTCCTCAGCGGTGAGCTCACATGCCGATGCTGCTGCTGAAGCGGGACCGCAAAGCCCTGCTCCGACAGAGGGAAGCTGCGAAAGCATCCTCAGTAGCAGTGCGGGACGACCGTCTCAACAGGACTCCCAGATGGCCTCTTCTCGCTACAGTGAAGGCGATAATGGCAGTCGGACCATCACGGCTACAGTGGAGGCGCTGAAGGGTGGCGTTCTGCGCGGCGATAGCATACCGATCAAGGTGCATGTGACCCATACCAAGCATGTCAAAAGCTTGCATGGAGTGATCATGACGCTCTATCGCCAAGCACGAGTCGATATCCACCCGGCCATACCACTGGGCCCTACCGAGAAGGGCAAGGAAGCGAAGTACGAGGACTATTATCCTAAATCGGTCACCGGACTTGGCGGCTTATCCCTCTCTGGTGCTGGGTCCAGTCATATGTTCCGAAAGGATCTGTCACAGCGGATCATGCCTTTGATTGTCGATCCGGAATCGTTGACAGCAGAAGTGACTGGAAAAGTGCACGTTCCCGAGGAGGCATTTCCGACCATTTCCTCTGTGCCTGGGGCCATGATCAGCTTCAAGTACTACGTGGAGTGCGTGCTGGATATACAAGGCAAGCTATCAACACAGGACCGCAACCTGGGGAATCTTGGTGGTTTAGCCAGCACAATGTTGCAAGGTCAAGGCTCGGAGAACCTGGGGTCGGTCAACTCGGGTCTGCATCCTTTCAGCTCTCCCATCATTGATACAACAGACATTCGGCGAGACAAGGGAGTGGTGGCATGCACTTTCGAGATTGTTGTCGGAACGAGAGACAACAGTCGGAAAAAGGAGAAGCGGAAAGTTTCGATTCCAGAAGTGGCCGAGGAAGATGCGAATAATGCCTCTCATCAGCGTGATTGCCCAGCAGATGCCCAACCTGGGGCTGCGTCGGAAGTTGATGGCAGCTGGACTTATGACTATGGGGAGTTTGGCGATCATTACCAATTTCATGGCTATGACTACGGCCACCATACGCAACATCCGAGCCAACACCCGGACCCGGAAATGGATAGCACTCACAATCATTACAATGGCTACTACGGATACAATGGCTACCAGGTGGACTATGGCTATCAGGTGGACTATGGCAATTACGAATACCCGCCTCGGGATGCACATAGTGTACAGGCGTCGCTGATAGCCATGCCTCACATGGAAGACGAATCACAATTGTCGGAAAAGGAACGGGTGCACAGGGCAGAGCAGCGCTTATTGCCGAGCCAACCTCCCATGTCGGAAAATGGAACGGGACCCAGCTCATATGTAGCAACGGCACCACACCTGCCAGACGAGCAGCTCAACGTCCCTGTTGCATCGGCTCCACCTCCTGCACTGCTGACACCGCCAGCATATGGACATGGAGCAGCATATGCCAACGGGATGATAGCGAGCGACTATGCGCGAATGATACCGCTTCCGAGAACACCGCCTCCTCCTGGTCCTCCTGGTCCTCCTGATGATGCTGCGACCGATGACAAGCACGAATTACAACGAAGGCGTCTCCAGCGGGAGGCTTCGGAACCGCCGCCCAGTGAGCATGCGAGCGATCCGGAGGTGGGGTGTGTGAGCAACAATCACGCAGCAACAGCTCCCACATTGACAAACGAAGACTTGTATGGTAGCGGTGATCACGTCGATACGTGTGCACATTCAGACCTGCCACGATATGAACGATAACGATAAAAGTGGAGATTTGAGGCGTACAGGAAAAGAAGAAGAGCCGCCTGTCTGAGCCTGGCCAGGTGGCATACAGAAGGAAAAGAGAGATGATGATGATGAAGAAGAAGATGAAGATGATGAAGACTGGTATGCAGTCTCTTTTGAATAATAAAGGCTTTTTTTATGACTTTCTTTTGACAACAACAACAACAATGATAATAATAACAAGGCAGATAGCTCTCTGGAGTGTCTGGGGCCTGGAGAACAAGAACATGAACATGAACAAGAACAAGAACAAGATAAGCGATGGAGGTGCGAGATGGCCTCGGTATGTATCTGGGCAGTAGTGGCTCAAGGATGTGGCGGTCGAATAAGAAACCCGGTTGTGGGGGAGGTCCCGCATTCTGGTCCGAGATGCGCGCTGCTGATTGGCGAGACACCCCTGGAAGGACCGAGGCAATCCCAAGAGGGAAATAGACTTTTTCTTGTTGCACACCTCCAACCTCCGTAACCTCGACTCCTCGACTCGTCCGCCTGGGGGATTTCTGGGGTGGTGGTGGCGGCGGCGGCGGGGGTGGGATCATCCTATAGTCCTACCTCCCTCCTACCTCCTATACATATTGTACATATCTCTCTCTCTCTCTCTCTCTCCCTCCTACGAGGTACACTGCACCTCACTTCCTGCTGCACACTCGACGACGCACTCCATTGCCATATTCACTGTCACTGTCCCCATCATCATCATCATCATCATCATCATGGCGTGGCAACCGCTGGAAAAGGGCGAGAACAACTACGACGTGATTGTGGTGGGAGCGGGCATCTCTGGCATCAATTTTGGTTATCGCTTGCAAGAACGTAATCCTCATCTCAGCTATTGCATTCTCGAGGCGAGGCATGAATTGGGTGGCACGTGGAGTCTGTTTAACTACCCTGGTATGTTCTTTCCTTTTCTGTTTCTCTCTCTCTTTCCTTTTCTCTCTCCTTCTCTCTCTTTCTTCCTCCTTCTTCCTCCT
>JH792484.1:222496-237826 GCA_000291705.1 Sphaerulina populicola P02.02b
TCTTCCTCCTTCTTCCTCCTTCTCTCCCACTCTTCCTCATTCTCTCTATCTTCCTCTCTTTCTTCCTCCTTCTCTCTCCTTCTTCCTCCTCCTCTCCCCTTCTCTCCCCTTCTCTCTCTAATCCCACATGTCCTAGGTATTCGATCCGACTCTGATCTCTACACTTTCGGCTTCCCGTGGCGACCATGGGAGGCTTCCCAGGCCATCGCACAGGGTGCTCTAATCAAGGATTACCTGAAAGAGTCTGCAGCAATGTACGACATTGACAAGAAGATCAAATTCAATCACACCGTGGATGCTGCCAAGTACTCTTCCCGTACAAAAACGTGGGAATTGGATGTCACTGCAAATGGCTCGGAGAAGAAGACCTTCAAGGGTCGCTTCATGTTGCTTTGCACGGGCTACTATGACTATCACGCGCCTCTCAAGGCCGAGATCCCCGGTATCGACAATTTCAAAGGCCAAGTCATTCACCCTCAGTTCTGGCCCAAGGACCTGGATTACACCAATAAAGAAGTCGTTGTCGTCGGCTCTGGAGCGACAGCCATCACCGTCTTGCCTGTCATGGCCAAGACTGCCAAGCACGTCACGATGCTTCAGCGCTCCCCGACATATGTCCTGGCCGTACCCTCGGAAGACATTACCGAGAGGTGGCTTCGGAAATGTTTCAAATGGGCGCCATCGATTCAGCACAGCCTCATTCGCCTCAAGTGGATCATCCTGCCATTGATCATGACGACATACTCTGCCATGGCGCCCAAGTTGGCACGAAACTTGATGCACAAGATTACTACCAGACAGCTTCCGTCCTCGATTCCTCACGATCCTCACTTCACGCCCAAGTATTACCCCTGGGAGCAACGCCTGTGTATGTGTCCCGATGCCGACTTTTTCAAGAGCTTGCGCGCAGGAACATCGAGCGTGGCCACGGGAACGATCAAGGAAATCACCGAAACCACCATCAAACTTGAATCCGGCCAAGAACTCCACCCGGACATCATCGTCACCGCCACCGGTCTGAAACTCTCCTTCGCCGGCGGCATGAAAGTCTCTGTCGACGACCAACCTTTCCACATTCCCGACAAATTCGTCTGGAAAGGCATCATGATCGAAGACCTTCCCAACACCGCCTTTGTCATCGGCTACGTCGACGCCTCTTGGACACTCGGAGCCGACGCCACAGCACAGATGACGACGCGCATTTTGAACAAAATGAAGCAGGAAAATGCGGTGGAAATTATTCCGCGACGATCGGCGTATGGAAAAGAACATATGCAAGAGGCGAAGCTCTTGCGATTGAATAGTACGTATGCCAACAAGGGAAAGAGTGCGGTTCCGAAAGCGGGTGATCAGCCACAGTGGTTACCCCGGACGAATTATTTTCGCGATATTCTCATGGCGTGGTTTGGGGATATTCGAACGGATGTGGAGTGGGTGAAGGGGTCGTGAAGAATCTTTTCTTTCTTTTCTTTTCTTTTTTTTCACGATATCGTGTTGGGGTGCGTTTGCGGAGTTCTTAATACTAGGTAGTGATCAAATTTAGATACCAGGCTTTCGTATGACGAATAATATATAGCTACCGACGAGAGAGATGATGAGTTGTTGCAATTACAGTAGGTAGTCATTAACAATACGTATAGACATAAAACACATGTATATATATCCACGACCTCGACCAGCGAGTATCGTGTGACTGGTGCTATATCCCGCTGACCTGCTCCCTCAACAACTCACTATCCCTCTCCACAATCGTACTCAAACTCGTCCTCTCCTGCGGCGGCACGGGGAAACTGCCCCCCTTGAAGCCATCCAAGGTAACCTTTTCCACAGCACAACACGTCGCAAAGCCGGCACAACGCAAATACCAACACGGCCCCAACCAACTCAATTCAATACAATGGCCAGCCCCTCTCAACACGCCACTTTCCACGCGCGGCGCACTGAGAAACGCCGACGTAAAATCCACAATACGTTCCGTCGTCGCATCCCACAGCAGATCCATATCGGCGAGAAAATACATCACGGGCACGTCAATTTGCGCTGCCATACTGCGCCAATAGCGCGGGTAATTGTGCGGAGAATTGAAATCTTCGGTTTCGGATGCGAGCCCCAAGCTGGATATGCTGGCGTGCGCTTTGATCGTTGCGAGTGGGGATTGGTTGAGGGCGGAATTTAACATGATTTTTGTCTTGGAGCCCATGTCCCATTGTTCGTAGATGGTTTCGCTGTCGGAGGAGGAGCCATCGGAGGAAGAGGGGGAGGAAGAGGAAGAGGAAGAGGAGGGGCGGGTAGTGCGCTGGATGGTGGACGAGTTGGGCGAGAGGACTTGGCGAGTGCCCATTCCGGTGAGAATGAGACCTGCGAGAGGATATTCCGAAGCGAGAGGAGCGTCTGTGCAGGCGAGAGAGGAAGTAATGAGGCAGACTGCACCGCCGATTCCGTGGCCCATGAGAATCATCGAAGTAGCGCCGAGAGCTGGCCCATAGGCGCGCCAGATGGTCGGCAGTACGAGCCGATGGAGCCAGAGCGCTTCGTTTTGGAGATGTGTGTCGGATCCGCTATTGCGGGTTTTGCCCAGTTCGGGCGTCTGTTTGTAGCCGGGCCGGTTCAGCGCGATGACCGGAATCGTGAGTTGGAGCGATACGTTGCGGATCGAGTAGTGTGGGTGTGCGTCGAAGTATTTGGCGCTGTAGCTCGATCCGTGTAGGCAGATGATGAGTGGTGTGCCTTTGCTGGATCGTGTCGTGTCTTCGAGTTTGAGTGGGAATGATTTTAACCCGCTGACCAAATCTCCATTGCCGACGTCGAAGACGAAGGGCTCCATTCCATTTTGTTCAGGTGACATTTGTTTTTTGGTTTTTTTTTCTCTCTTTTTTTATTATTACTTCAATTCCGAATTCGGGTGACGTTTGAAAAGGCAGGGTAGGGTAAGGGTAAGGGTATAGCACCAGTGCTAATTAAGAGTTTTTCTGATTTCAGGCTTTTTGAAAAGGAAAAACAAGAGACGTGTTGAAGTGAAGCAAAGAAAGAAAATAAAAAAAAAGTCGGATGCTAAGGTAGATGGGTAAAGAAGAGAAAAAGATGTTCCTGGAAATAATGTGCCTCAGATATACCCTTTAGTCTACAGTGTGTGCCTGTCCGGTGCGGTGCCTATCTCCTACCGTCCTACGTATGTACTAGGAGGTACTAGGAGGTACATGTAGGTAGGTAGGGTTGGACCACGGTCACGGTCACGGTGGTACGGTAGGTATGTACCTCCTATAGTGTATGTCACTAGGAGGTACATGTATGTATAATAGTCACTT
This sequence comes from Sphaerulina populicola P02.02b, assembly GCA_000291705.1. Lineage (NCBI taxonomy): Eukaryota > Fungi > Ascomycota > Dothideomycetes > Mycosphaerellales > Mycosphaerellaceae > Sphaerulina > Sphaerulina populicola. Next base: position 225,802 of record JH792484.1, read on the forward strand.
CTATTGAGATTTCAGTATGAGAGATTCAGTATGAGAAATTCAGTATGAGAAATTCATTAGGAGGGCCATCAACAATTCACCAGCAGTTCCTGTTCATCTTCCTGTTGCTATTCATGTGTCCCTGTCGATCCTGACCCGATTCTGCTTTCCCGTGCGTGCCTGTTTCAACCCACTACATGTCACTGACTCGCCGCGTCAGAAACTTTCTTTTGGTACACCATTCTCCACTGTCCAACGGGCATGACGACGACGAGGAGAGGAGGAGAGGAGAGAGGAGAGAGGAGAGAGGAGAGACGAGGAGAAGAGGTTCAGACAAGAGGCAAAGCCATCCTCTTAACCTCTTAACGTTTCTGTGGTGGGATCGAATACGAGAAGAACAAGAGAAAAGCTCATCAAACGTGCGCATGGATGGCACGGGCAATATACATTGGATCACTACCTCCCAAAGTAGTCTACTGTCCTCTTGGAGTCTTTTCGCCTGATTCGTTGTGCCGAGATTGTCTTGATTGTCTTTTTGGTTTCTTTTCTGGAGGTAATAAAATCTAAATAGTAAGCAGCCATTTTCACTTTGACTAGGAGTAGGAGGTATGAATCCATGATCATTGATGATGTCGATTGTGCGTGGAGGTAGACTCGTAGAGCATTGTTTAATGAACGTCAGCCAGAAGCAGACTAAGCCAGGATAGGGACGGGCTAGAGTGAAATATTCTACTCCCTGGATCATATGAAACACGGCCTGTCCCTCCCTCGTCCCCGGCCTCGAGCATCATCTCACCACTCACCACTCACCACTCACCACGCACCATCATCGCCGTCGCTGTCACCACTCCCGCCGTAGCACTTGCCATACGAGCTACGAGTCTTCCTGCTCCCGACCGACCGACCGACCGACCTTCTTCTTCCTCTTCTTCTTCTTCGTCTTCTTCTTCTCCTGCACCAAGAGCTATCAGTGTTCATGCCAGTGCCGTCCACTCCATCGACCTCGCCATAGAACAGACGCCCTCGGAAACAGACGACACCACCGCCAGTAACACTGCTGCTATCAGGACAACACGCCGACCCCCCTCCCCCCATCCAGCGAACATGGCCTCAACCACATTCGGAGCCACTATCGTCCCTGCTACCGAGCAGGAGCTACAGCCGCAGCGCTCGCCATCTCTACTTCCACCTGCAATGGCTCATTCGCCTGCCATCACGCCGCAGCCTTCACGCGAGTCGTTGACGCACGACTATGGGAGCGGGGTGCCGGTGCAATCGCCATTCTACACCCATCCGCCTGCATCGCACGAGGCAATTCCTACAGCTACGAAAAAGTCGCGCCTCGACGTCTACGAAAAGGACCTCGAGTCTGCTAACGACGCGCCTCTGACTCCTCTCTCCGACGATGAAAATCCCTTCTCGAAACGTCTCGCCGTCGACCACAACACGGAATGCACCATGTGGCCGAGCAAGCAGACGTTGAAGCAAAAGTACCAGGCTGAGAAACAGAAGAGACGGCAGAACAAGGGCATCAAGGCCCTCAATCCCATTCGGGAGAAATGGACTACCATGAGCAGTCGGAGCAAGCTGATTGCAAAGGGTATCCTGGCACTGGTCATCCTCGGTGTTGCTGTTGCTCTGGGTGTGGGCATCAGCTCCGCCGTCAAGGGAACATATTACGTGGGCTCAGGCTCCAACAGGAGCATTGACACGTAGTCGTCGACCATCTGTGAGTGCAACCACGGTCGTTGGCGCAACATGACCCACAACCACCCGCTAACACTCGGAGCCCTCTGTAGTTCTCACTCCTTTCTCCAGTTATCGCGGCGCTGCTCCTACACGTTACATAATTGTCATGGTCTGCCCACCCCACACACACACGCGCGCGCGATACCCATTTGCTATACTCGAGGAGACATTGTAATTATTTGCGTCACTTGGCGAGGCGTTCAGGAGGGCATCCCACAAGACACGAAGAAGGAATATCATCACACACACACACGCACACGCACGCACACACATACACATACACAACATGGCGGCGGGAAACGCTGTGCACGACTGGGTGCAACAGCATCTGCAGAAGGCTTCTCTTTTGTCAATATTTCATATGATGGCGAGTACTTGGATGGGAGAGAAGGCTAGTACGTACGATGAGAGCACAGAACATGGGCTGTATGGAGTTTGCATGTGTCAGTAACGGCCGATATATGATATGCAACGAGATGTTTGCTGCAGCCACTGTCCCGATGCGTGCACACTGGAGAAAGGACTCGAGTGAAGTGTTTTTTTTTTGCCACCTTAAGGGGAAGAAGGTATATAACTCAATTCGGAGGATTCCCACAATTCCCCACGGGATGTTTACACTGCGGTCCATAGCCGGGTTCATAATGCATCGGCCCCTTTTCTCCACAATGAGGCGCACACCACTCCTCCCGATCCGCCGTCCCTTCTTTGGCATCGCGCCGAAATTTATAACAAGTGCGATACAAACCTCTGACGGCGACATCTTCTTGCACGCGCTTTTCGCTGCATCGGGGCAGGACGTGGTCCGTGACGAGTTGACAGGTCATGAGGATGGATTTTCCGGTGGTGTTGGCCGCGAGGAGCGCGGCCGGCAGCGAATGACATTTTCGAAATCGTGTGTTTTTGTGCTGCGGCTGTTTGCCTGTTGCGTCTGGGAGGCTGTAGATGGGGAATTTGGGAAGTTCTGATGATGGTGATGATGATGATGATGATGATGTGGATGATGTGGAAGTGGAAGTGGAAGTATCGTTATCATCATCACCTTGTCGATATCTATCCCTCTCCTCCCCTCCTCCACTTCCACCTCCACCTCCACACCAATCCTCCTCAAAAACATCAATCTGACATTCCGGAAACCCTCTCTCCTCCTCCTCCAACATCTCCTCTGCCTTCAATTTCGCCTCCAAGTCCCCCCCTCCCTCCTCCTCCTCCTCCTCCTCCCAGTCTGCCGTACGAAAAAGATTTGAGAGAAAATTCGCTTCCGTGACGCAGACAGAGTCCGCCACGCATCGCCGTCGACGGGTGGAGATGGAGCAGTTTGGCTTGCTCGAAACCTGTCGCGTCGGCGGACTGGCCGCAGTAAGCGGACGGGAAGGTCGCGATGGGGAGTGTGAAAATCGGTTTGAGGGGCGTCCAGCTTGCGCTGGGCGGGGGTTGGGTGAGGAGGAGGAGGAGGAGGGTTGTGGTGAGGGTTGGGAGGTGAGAGGGTGAGAGGGTGGAGAGGGAGAGATGCATTGTGGTGGTGGTGGTGGTGGTGGTGGTGATGGTAGTAGTAGTAGTAGTAGTAGTAGAAAGAAGAAGGAGTTGCAGTTGTTACAATCTTATGATGGTGGTCGTGGTCGTGGTCGTGGTCGTGCAATATATATACCATTTCCAACCCACCATTTCTTTTCAGGTAAAAGAAAAAGTCGATTGATTCGCGTGAACCAAAGAAAGAAAAAAAAGTATTAGATTTTCGATCCTGACCTATCCATTATATATATATGGGCGTACCAGATATTTTTGTTTTAAAAAAGGAAATAATCTTACCTTATACATGAGTTAATTGCAAGATCGGTAGAGTCAATACTGTATTAGGAGGTAGTTCCTTCGGGACTACAATATACATATGTAGTCACGACACTGATAAGATTTGTTCATATACATGGTTCCTTCCAGTGTGTACCACCATTCCCTTCCCTTTCCTTCCGCACAAAAGCATACCTGTTATACCAACCTCCTCCTCCTCCTCAACGGCAACCCAGTCAACGCATCCAACTTGATAAACGCAATCAAATTCAACAACTCCGAACTCGTAAACGACAATCCAATCCCAGCATACAAAAAACACGTTCCCGGTCCAATTCCCCAGCCCGTCATACTCTGAAACGCAAATCCCGTACACTCGTCTTCAGCGTCACAGACTGCCAAACAGTCATCAGCAGAATTCGGCGCGGAAACGGTGGCGAGAGCGATGCCGGATAAGCCGACCCCGAGGACGTCGAGGCCCGAATTGAGACAGAGGAGGACGTAGGCTTGGTCGGCGTTGTCGGTAATGGTGATGTTGACTCCGGCGTTGAGGAGGGCGCCGTCCTGGTAGCAGTACGTCGGGAGGCCGGTGGGGACTATGCTGGGTGTTATGAGCGCGTTTGTGGGGCTGGTGGGGGTGCTTGTTGTTGTAGTCGTTGTCACGAGGTCACCGTAGCCGGGAGCGCCGATGTTGGTGGTGGAGGTGCTTGTTGTTGTACTCGTTGTCACGAGGTCACCGTAGCCGGGAGCGCCAATGTTGGTGGCGGAAGTGGTGAGTGTGGAGGTGCTTGTTGTTGTAGTCGTTGTCACGAGGTCGCCGTAGCCGGGAGCACCAATGTTGGTGGCAGAAGTGGTGAGTGTGGAGGTGGTGATGGATGAGCTTGATGCTCCTTGATACCCGGGAGGTGTTGCGTTAGAGGTGGTGCTGGTGGTCGTCGATGCTCCATCATAGCCTGGAACGCTTCCATCTCCAATGGAAGTAACAGTCGCGGTTGTGGAAGCAGTACTTGACGAGCTCGATGCTGAATCATATTCTGAAGGAAGATAGACTGTGCTCAGAGTGGAAGCGGTGGCTGTGGCTGTGGCTGTGACACTCGATACTATCGTCGTTGTGAGGACATTGGTATTGGAGGTCGATGGCAGTGGTATTACTGTGATGGAGACAACGGGCGCTGTCCTTGTGGAAGATGCGATCGAGATTTGTGATGATGAAGTCGCAAAGCAATACGGTATGCTTGTTGAGCCGCTGGTGGAGATCCAGCCGCAGCTTGGCAGAGAAGCGGTCGTTGTTGCAGGGCAGAAGGATCGATGGACCGTCTGTGTGATGACGAGGGAGTCTGTCGAGTGAATTCAGCATCATCATCATCACAGCAATCTGCTTGATAGGTAGCGGAAAAAGACATACTGGAGAGCTGAATCATGCCGAGCAGAGCACCACTCAAGGATGCGAATGTCAAAGGGGCCATGATGATCAAGAGGCACGATGTTGCAGGGAGGTGTTGCCCAGGTGGCTACGAACTGACTTGGGGGGAGGACTTGATGCTGGACGCGACCATCCTTTTTGTAACAGATCATTGCTATTGACAGCCAACTTCGATGATAATCTTACCGGCCATTCCACCTTCTTCAACATCACAACATCGTTCGTATGGCCATAGATCTTTTTCGTTCCCTCCTCATGAGAAGGGGTGCAGCTCGGGCCCGATACGAATGTGTACATTCCTCAAAACAAAGTCCAAGATGACTTTATCCTGCGAATTCAGATCATAATTGCAGGGACGTGAACTACTCCATGGGCTCGGGATCGTGTCGCATGGCCTGGCCTGCTTGGATCATTTCCTTGACGGTATACCTACTTGGCCGTGCTGAAGGGGGAAAAACATGGGCTCACAGCTGCATCAAAGTGCAATGGCGACGCCTTGCTCCAAGTCGAGTATACCGTCCATGTCAGAAGGTATGATTGTAGAGTGCGAGCTGAAGATAGAATCCGTCGAAATTGTGTTGACAAAATCTCCATTTCTAGCTGCAGCCAAGAAAGGAGGGCGTCAGGTGCTCGGAATAGCCTATGCTTTACAGCAGAACTCACTTTCCCACCTCTTCATACGCCGGCAAATGCTCCTGGCAGCCACCATCAGTACGAACTGTGGGCTCCGCTTCACCTGTCAGCACAATATATTCTCGGTTGTATTGGAACTGAAGCAGGAAGGTCTCGGGCCGTACGAGGGTAATAACGCGTCAGGTAGTGGCCATACTGCACTTTTTGGCGAGAGAAAGTGCTTCACGCTAACCCGGAAAAGTGGCGCACAAGAATGCAACTGATTGGAGACATTGCATTTCATTCTCGGTCATAGCTTGCAACAGACTACATGATGAAGTCGGAGCAGCTCGAAAGCCTCGGGGGATATCACCTCACATCCTCACCGCAGCTTAGTCAACGTTCCTGTCCATGGCAGTAGGCTTGTCCTTGATAGGCATGTCGCGGCCAGTCCTGGACAACAGTCAGCATATCCCAATATATCAAGTCGCCAGCGTACACGACGAGGAGCTGAAGACGTACTGAGACTTGAACTGTCCACGGATAAAGTCCGAGATCTGCTCATCCTTGGCCTGCTCGACAGCGCTCTCATTGTTCTGAGCACCTTGACCCATAAACTTCTCTTGGACGTAGTCGACGCCCTTGTCGAGGTAGTCCTCGTTCTTCTCGCTCTCGACACCACCTCCTGCGGCACCGTTGAGCTTGTTGGTCAGGCCTCCGAGGAAGCCGCCGCCGCCGCCGCCGCCCTGCTGTTGCTGTCCTTCGCTGCTGCTGCTACCCATACCGCCTTGCTGGTTGGAATGGCCCTGCTGCTGTTCGTTGTTTCCGCTGAACTGGCCAGCAGCATTCTTGAGGAAGTCCATGGCTGATGGGAGGTTCGATGTGTGGTATGTGATTGATTGCGAGTGAGGTGAGTTGGTTGGTGACGGGTGTGAATGTCAGTGGGTGGTAGGTAGTAGGTAGAGGAGGAAGAAGAAGAAGGAGAAGAGGGAGAAGAGGGAGAAGAGGGAGGAGAGTGAGACACCAGCTCCAGCTCCCCTACAACCCTACCTCCTACCTTCCCTTCCTTCCCTACTGCCTACCTACCTCCTACCTCCACCGTACCTACTCTCGCTTGGACCCTGTGCCTGCAGCAAGCAGGTTGTGGGTTGGTCACTGCCACTTCCTCTTGTGAAGCATGTTTGGCATGTGCTGAACCTGGAAGGAGCCACCCACCACTTGGCACTACGCGAATGACGTCGGTGGTCTGTATCTACCTTCCAGTTACCTCCACCTCCTACCTACAACTTGTACCTGTTAGGAGGTATACTGCTGTCGCCTGTAGGCAATGTGAGACACGACACAGACCACATCAAGTATAAAGAAAGTAAAGCAACACCAACCACCTCAACGATGATGCTGTGCCAAGAGAAGTCAGTGAGGGAAACTGGAAATAATGTCCTCAGACTGGGCACCACCCTGGCCTGGACCTGGCACACTCACGTGCTCTCATCCGGGTCGGAGAGAAACAACTTCACGTTCGTCGGCGACTGCCGGCAATGGCCACATGTAAGAACTAGGAGGTACTGACTGTAGGTGTTCACTGGTAAAGAAGTTCTGCACGTGGTTGTTTGCTTCCATCACAGTCTTCTCGGGTTGCTGAACAAACATCAATCGCAAGAAGGGACGATATTGGACTGATCATCTACCCAGCTCATTACAAGCCGTTCCTTTGGCTCGGCTGTCTAGGAGACCATCATGTTGACGTGGACGAATTCCTTGATCTGAGTGGACTTGACCGCATTGGTAGAGATGCTCAGCAAAAGATTGGGATACACATGTCCTTCTCCATTGGTGATCGGCATATGATCTTGCACATGCACTACAGAATCTCCCAAAATCAACTTTCTATGTCTGGTGGTTGACGTATGGTGCTTGCACAATAGCTATGTACCGTCGCGGGTCCCCTAAGCGTCCGTTTGTAGGTTGCGTTGGGGTTGGCTCTCTCAAACGCTTGTCAGTTTGTCCGGCCTCTCTGGCGCGGCAGCGATCCTGATATTGCGCTTCTAGACTGTTTGCTTTTTGTTTGAGGAAGTCCAGTACACGATCTTCTGAGCTATGTAAATCTAGCGCCCACTGACGGACCATGTCCCGATCAAGCAGCACCTTTGGTATGCGCCTTGCCTTTTCCGCGCCCGTATACACACCTGGGACGCTCCGCTTAGCAAGCATGTCGCAAAGTGAGTCTTTCTTGATCCCGTATTGCTTGGAAGCCTCTGCAAGTTGCAGTGGGTAAAATCTGCATGCCGTATCGAGACACAGAAAGCACACGCGCCGACAGGTAAGAAGGTAGATATAGCCACCGAGATCGCCGCAATCTTCACATCTAGCTCTCCTGAGAGTGCTCCAGAGTGTATCCAAGGAAACGTAGGCGCCGTAGTGGATGCTATAGAGCCCTCGGACGATGTTAGGACAAAGCTGTAAAGTTGCGCGGTATGCAGGCACAGAATCCACTACTTCCATTGCCCTAGCATTGACGCGTCTGAGAGCTGCCAGCGTGTCGAAGTCCAGGTAGAGAATTGCTTCCTGAAGAATCTCAAGGGGCAGGGAGTCCAGCGCTCCAAGGTCGTACTCTGGTAACATTTGATGGCGTCCATTGTCGAGTGGACAGTCGCGCTCCAAGTTGTTTTCATCCAATATAAAGTCTTTCACATTGAAGCGCGGATATGTCTGAGCCTCGTGACTGGCCGTGGTCATTTCTTGACCATTCATGATGACTAGGAGGCTGTGAGTCGAGCAGTGTTGGTGTGCTCGTAGTTCATGTGTTTGTGGACGGAATAAGGAACTGGAAGGTTTGTCTCTGAGCTCGCTCCACTTCCCGCTGTTGATCACACGGGCTCGGGCCGTAGCGAGAAGCCAATGATACCACACCTTCCCGCTCGTACTATATATTGTATTCGTCTGCATTAACTATTACGGCAAGTAAATATCTTCACTTTACACCCTCCTCCAAACACTTCTCCTACTCGTTAGGCACGTTGCTACTTACAATAGGACGATAGGTATACTCGGCACCTCAGATTCTCATCTATACGCGAGCGAAGAGCCGCTTAGTCGGGCTGTACCCGGACAGCGTATACTCCTCAGCTCAGATAGGACAGCGTGTGTCGAATACCTACCTTATGTACCTTACCTAGCCGCCGGTCGAAGCCATTCGTCAGGTGATGCAGCAGGGCGAGGCTGAGCTGGCAGCAGCCTACAATATGCGCCACCGAAGTACATGTAGTAAGTAGTGACTCATGGTATAACGGGATATCGCCAGATCACACAGCTGCAGACGTCACATCCAGAGCATCGCTGTCATCAGTAGTATTCAGGACTGCACGAAAGTGAGGCTCCATTTGCTTATCGTATTCAGCCTTATCGCGATCTCTCTGCATCACGTCTTTCTCCGAGTCTAACGACCAGAATGCGGACATGGTTTGCGCCTAGCTTCTCTCCTCGTCTACGGAGAGGTCAATACCGAAATTTCTTATAAATATAATCCTCCAAGCAGCAGGGCATCCCGTTGACCGATGTCAGGCAGCGGTAGAACCAATATAAGTCAGTCTTCCAAGCTTCCCGAATGCGTGCAATTGGGGAATTGGTATTTCGGTTCTGTTATGCCATAGGTCCTGGTCTGGTACAGGTGCTTCGTAGCTTGAGATCGCTGGAGCCTCGCGAGGAGGTTGCGTTCGTTCCTTTGTGCCGCGCTGAGAGACAATCTTTCGCCGTTCGAGATGGAGAGGGCCATTCTGGATAGACCCGCCTCACTCGGGGCAATTTTCGTTGGTTCTGTTGGTTGATGCGTTGGCGGTTAGCGCGGAAGGTCTATAGAGTCACGAGTGAAAACTGCAGGATGTGGACGGCGCCAAGCCGGCTCGGCCCTCCTTGTCTGTAGGCTACTACGATGCCAAGGATACCGATCGCTATAACCATGCCGGAGTACGGTATTCACGTCCAACACCTCCACATACATTCTAGAACCAGAAACGACAATGGCTTCACGCATCCCAATCACAATTCTCACAGGCTTCACCGGCTGCGGCAAAACCACTCTCATTCTCAACCTCATTCCCCAACTCCGTCAACAGAACCCAGGCTACAAACTCGCCCTCATCAAGAACGAAATCGGCGATGTGGCCATCGACTCCCAACTCGCCCAATCCGCAGAAATGGCCGCCACACAAGAACTGCTCGGAGACTGCATCTGCTGCGTCAATGTCGGCCAAATCGGCACGGCCTTGGAAGAATTGGATTCCCAATCCCATCCGGATCGAATCATCATCGAAACTTCAGGCTCGGCCGAACCCTTGAAGTTGGTGTTGGAGATCAAACGGTTGAGCGAGGCGACCGGGAGGTATGAATTAGATGGCATTGTTTCGGTGATTGATGCGGAGAATTGGGCTGGGTATGCTAGTAAATCTTTTACGGCGAAATTACAGGCGAAGCAGACGGATCTGATTGTCATTAACAAGTGGGAGGCGCTGGGGGAGAGGGCGTATGATTTGTTTCTGGACAAGTTGGGCGATTTGGATGTCGATACGCCGCAGGTGAAGAGTGATAAGGGATGGGTGGAGAAGGATTTGTTGTTTGGTTTTGATCAGAAGTTGGCGAGGAATTGGTTGGATGTGCATGATGGTGGTCACAGTCACGGTCATGGTCACGATCATGGGGATGGGGAGAAGCATACGAGTGAGGTGGAGTGCTTGAGTGTGACCTTGAACGCGAGTAGTGGCGATGCTGTTGTGGATCTGCCGAAATTGGAGACACTGCTGAAAGCTGCACCGAAGGATGAAGTGTACCGCATCAAGGGAGTTGTGTACAGCGCTTTATCACCGAAGAACGCTGACGGGAAGGATGTGAATGGAGGCGCATCTAGTAGAGCGCGATATATTCTCAATTGGTCCTTTGGACGATGGACCTGGTATCACATCGAAGACGATGGGGCTGATGCGCCGGTGGCTCGAATCAGCATCTTCACGGCCCCGTATGAGAGTACCAAGTGGAGCAAAAAGGCAAATGAATACGTGAAGCTGCAAGATGGTGCTGGTGATTTGGAAGTCAAGAGAGTGCAATGAAAGGAGGTAATCACAGAAACCTGAGTAGAAGCTTCATATCTACTTCCCCTGCAAGATGCCTCACTAGAACCAAACAGAGCTTCGCAAGACGAATGACCTTTCTGGCACCTCAAAAGCCACCACCTCTTTCTGCAACTCGCAAATTCAACATGTTTGCAGCGCCGTGGCAGGGCAGGAGAGCTTAACATCACTCCACGTTTCTACAACTACATCGACTTGACAACATCAATTCCTAACAAGAGAGAAAGAGAAGACCATGGCCCCCCGATATAGCCCCCGAACACTCGTCCCCATCGCCATCATATCGCCCAACGGCGAACAAGAGTGGAAAATCTGGTGGCCCCTCAACATCTCCCTCCAAGCCATCATCAACACCATCCAAGATCTCACTCACCACCACGCACCAGACCATAGACTCGACTGGAACGGTCGGAATTTGTTTTTCGATCTTTCGAAACCGGCGAGAGATGTGAGCTTGTGGCATGTACGTATCTCGCCCTCTGTCTCTCACTCCGCCTCTCACGCACTCTCACCCCTCTCATTCATTCATTCACCCAAATCCCAAATCCCAAGCCCCTCACTCACCTCATCCACCTCACCCACTCACCCCCATCTCACCATTTCCCACCAAGTAGATCGGAATCCAACGTCCCACAACCCTCACCCTCCACACTCTCCCCTCCAACCTCATCCACAGCGACGGAAAAATCTACGACATCCTCGTCTCTTTCAGCCAAGATGCTCGAAAGTTTGCTTATCGTATCCCGAGTTCGGCGTTTCTTGTCAAGGAGCTGGTCAAGCCGGGAGGCTTGATTGAGAGGAGTTGGGGGAGTGAGAACGGGAATGAGGATGAGAGGAAGGGGATGCTGCTGCGAGGTGGAGGAGGTGGGGGGAGAGAAGAAGGCCTACGATTGACGTTTGGTGAAAAGGAGATTTGGAATTCGAGGTGGGAGAGAGGGGTGCAGGTGAGGGCTTTGGGGAGGAGGGTGGCTGATGTAAGTTTTCCCCTTTTTCTTTTCTTCCCCCTTTTCTTTCTTCATTTTTTCAACTTTCATTTTTCATTTTTTTTCGTCTCCTTTTTTCTTCGATTTAAGCAGGATAGAAGGAACTGGGTCTCTTCTTCTTCTTCTTCCTCTTCTTCTTCTTCTTCTATTCACTAACATATTTCCCGTGATACCAGTTCAACGAGGTAGGATCAGATCGAAATATGCGAATCGAAGGATTAAGGAGTAAGTTTTTTCTTTTTCTACTCATTCAATCCATACCTGATTCTTCCGCACGCGTATGAATGCTGACAGAATCTTGATTCGGTGCCGTCTCTCTCTCTCCAGTGTGGACGTTGTCGTGATGATCCAAGGAAACGCATCTAATTTTTTTT
>JH792484.1:238307-260154 GCA_000291705.1 Sphaerulina populicola P02.02b
GAGAAGGAGATATGGTCAAAGAAGACTCTATGGCGCTTGGCTAGTGAGCAAAAATATCAAAAGTACATGTGTTGCATGATTCGAGATGAATAATGAAGATCAAAAGAAAAGAGTCTTGTATCAATCGGGAGAAAGTCGATACGGATTTTTCAAACAAGAGTGCATCAAGATATCTCAGTATACATACGATCGTACAGTCTCTCTCTCTCTCTCTTTCTCTCACGACTCGCCAGGCAGCCCTATCTGTAGTGGCTGGCCAATCATTCCATTATTGCTGCTTCTTCTGCGCATTGGGCCCCATCTCTTTGCTGAAAGACATGTACGAGACTTCCAGACCTGCAATGGCGCTCACACCAACGTAGAGAATCGACAAGAGAAGCAGGACTGTGACCAGACCCATGAAAATGCCTGAAATTTGTATGTTAGTATTGGAGCAAACAGCCATATCTGCAACATGTTTGGAAACTTACCAGGCGACAAGAATTGATACTTTTCAAACAAAGCTAGCTTCTCCTGAGGGTTCGTGCTGTTGCTCTGCTCTGCCCTCTTGAAGCCGTGCTGCACATCTCTCTTCAGATCAGTGTGCATGCTGCTGTGTCCCGGAGGCGTATTTTCACTCTCGTAGTCCAGATTGGACGACTCGCCTGAAGCTGGCACGCCAATATATATGATCGTGTGCGCGGTGTGGTTGGAGAGAATGCTATGCAGGTGTGCGTCGATGTCGGCATCTAATTGCTTTAGGCTTTCTGCCCTCAATTGATGGTCGCCTCGAGGGGCTGTCTGGACCAGAGGTCCGATGACTGCTGGCGTGGGCTTCGAGGTGGACGATGTGACTGTGTTTGCGATATCAGTATCATCATCGTAGAGATTCCCGCCGCTGTCTGCCTCCTTTTGGGTGCGAACTCACACTCCTCGATGCTCAATCTCTGTGCGCCACATTGTCTGCTGACTGCCGCAGCGACTCTTTCCGCGTCGACCTGGCCCACGACTTCAGGAATCTGTACGACGCTTCTGTATTGGTCTTTCGCCACCCTTCGCGACAGTTTGGGCATTGTGTCGGATTGTAGATCTGCGCCATGAACGCCCGGCTGCTCCACGAATACGTATACGCTCGATCCGCATAGCGACAGGGTAGGCTCGAGTCCGCCTTCGATGTGTGTGGAGGTGGATAGTTGCTCGCTTCGGAGAGATGTCTGATCGAGGCTGTTTGGAGTGTTCGATCAGTTGCCGTCTCCTGTCATCCTCGTCGTCGTTGTCGTCTTGTCTTACTTACTATTCCGTGCTCAGCAGCAGAAAGGGACTGGCATCGCGCAGAGCATACGCCGAGCTGGCCGTCGCCGCGAGGAATATCGAGCTTCGAAGCAGCATTGTTGTTGAATTGGACGGTAAATCGGAGCGTGTGAGGTCTCCTAGCTGTGTGCACTGGGACGTGTTTGGAGGTGACGACGTCGGCACATCTGACTTCCAGCGCCGATCTTCACAAGCGAGCAACGCGCATTTTCCAGACGTCGACTTCGAGAAAAATACTGTGGAGTTCTACAACAACATCGGCTAAACAGAATGGGACCTCCAGCAAAACGTCGCAAGATCGACGTGATCCGCCGCCAAAAGCCAGTGGAAGAGTTGACCTTCAGCATCGATGCGCGCCAAGAATACCTCACCGGCTTCAGTAAGAGAAAAGCTGCCAGGAGAGAGCAGGCGCGAGAGCAGGCCATTAAAGAGGCGAAAGAGGAGAAGATTCGGGAGAGAAAAGAGGTAATGGAAGCCTCTCAATACCTATGTATGGGGACGGAGGATACTGATATGGGGATAGCTACGGGATCAAAGAAAAGCCGACCTCGAAACACACGTCGCAGAAGTCAACAAAGTGCTCAGAGAACAAAAGGCACTGGCCATAGGAAAAGATCCCGATGAGGTGGATAGCGACGCCAGCGACGAGTTTGGCGGCTTCGACGACGATAAAAACAACCCTTCTTCAACAACGGGAGAAGAAGGAGAAGCACTACCCGACGATGCAGAGTACGTAGACGAGGACAGATACACCACAGTCACCGTCGAAGCCATGGATGAGTCGGAGGACGAGGAGGAAGTAGCGGCGAAGAAGGCTGTGGAAAAGGCACATTACGCAAAGATTGAAGAAGAAAAAGCAGCAGAATTGGCGGCGAAAAGGAAGAAAAGACCTTGGTTGAAGGACGGAGCGGAGAAGCCGAAGAAGAAGAAATTCAGGTATGAGAGTAAAGCGGAGAGGAGCCTCACGAGGCAGAAGCAGAAGAGTAAGAGTTCGAAAGCGGCCAAGGAGAGAAGGGGGAAGAGTGAGAAGTAACATGGAGATGTCTTCAGCTTGTTGACGTTGGAATTGATTGATGACATCCATCGATCCATCCGCCGCATCCTCACAATCGCATCCTCACAATGCTTCTCAGACGTCGGTCCTATGACCGACTGCGGACACAACAATGGTTTGCTACTTTGACACGCACCCTTTCCATATAGCCTCAGAGGGCCTTGCAATACCTAATGCTCTTTCTCAACCCCACAGCTGCTGGCCGCCGCTGTACTCAACCTTGACACCCATCTTTCGTGCCTGGTCAATGGCATCCCGATTGCTAATCTGGTAACAATCCTTAAGGACCAATTTAGTCAATTGGTCCATTCTGAGCAAATCTCCAACTCCCGCACCTGTAATTCGAGATCCGCTCACATCGAGCGTCCGGAGCATGGGCAACTGCTTGACAAGATGAACAATTATCTCGTCCGTTAGGTCCCACGTCCAATGCAAAGCCAGATGATCTAGCTCCTTCAACCTCAAGGGCATGATCAATGTCGAAATGTCTCCCATTTCACCTTCATACACCCAAAGCGACCGAAGTTTCGAAAGCGGCGGGGCATCGTGAGCAGTGTGGTCGTTCGATAGGTTTGGTTGGAACTGTGCAAGGATGTGTTCGAACGGTGTCTGGGGTAACTCCAAAGACAAAACCTGTAAGTTTGGAAGATTGCGCAACTGAAGCTCGTTACTGTTAAGTGGCTCGAAGAAACTATCCAGAGGTTCGGAATTTACCAGACGGAGCGCTGTCACGCTCCTAGGTAGCGCTATGCTGGATGCACGTAACAGCCGTAGTCTCACGTTTACTTGCTCGAGTCTCGTGTCCCTCAAATCCAACCTAGCCATGGGTCCACCATCGCCGCGTTTCCATAAGTCCAGAGAGATTAAGTCTGGCGAGCGGGCCAGGAGCTGCTTTAGATTCGGATTCAAGGCGATATCGTCAAACTGGACTGCGCTGATATTGAGCACTCTCAGCTTCGGGAAGGCTAAGGTATTCCACTTGTCGAAAGATATGCTCTTCAAAGTCCGGCAGGTCAAGACTTCGAGAGTAGCCTGACAAGCAGTGGCAGCTTCTCGAAGTGTTGTCTGGCTCATTTCAGTGCCATCCAGGATTTTCAACTCTTTCAGCTTCAGCTTCTCCTTCGACTTTTGTAGCGCTGACACCAGATTGTGCCCTTGCAAGCCGGTCTGTGCCAATGTCAAAGACTCCAGTGGACAGTGCCGTAAAAGCGCAGTAAGCACCTTGTCAAAATCGACTAACTTGCTTAGCGTTGCAGCTGTCAACTTATCTTTGGCGGTGTTGATGGCCACGCTGACGAAGCTCGTTTTGACCCTTGATCGCGCGGCACCGAGATCCAGATGTGTCCACAGGTTCGGCGATGACCGTATGAAGCGTTGCCAGGCTCTACTCACTCTGCACATGGAAACACGCTGTTTGAATGTGCAGTACTCGAGAATAGAGGTTGCCAGCTCGATTGGGAGCACAGTCAGAGGATCCACACAGTTTGTGGGCGCCAGTTCAGCTAGCAGGTCGTCGTGGCACTTTTGGAGCTGCTCGAATCCCTGGCCTACATGCTTGACGTGTCTCAGGCCATATGCGTAGACGTCCAGTGCAGCTTTTGACTTGTCCATCTTGAGGAGAATCTTGCCTGCTCGCAGATAGCCCGTCGGATCGACATCACCAGACCTGATGGCAGCTTTGGCATCTTGCAGGGCTTTCTTGAAGTCGGCTAGCTTCTCATAGGTTGCAGCGCGTTGATCGTACAGTTGCACAGTCTGCTGCCGGTCCAGAGCACGGTTGAAGCATTCGAGGGCTTTGTTGAAGTCGCCACGCTTGTAGGCCTGGCGGCCTTGGATCTGCAGGTTGGTGGCGGACATGATGGTTGGTGATGAGGTGACGGAGGTGAGGTGGGCATGTGGTTGTGGCGGTGGTGGTGACAACGTTGTGGTGGTGGTTGTGGTGGTGGTTGTGGTTGTGGTTGGAAGACGCGATCTCGCGCGTTCCAGCCGAAGGGCCGAAGGTACGCGAAAGCGGATACTCCCGTCCCGCGTCTTGGCGTGTCAATCAGGTTGATAGGTATGTCTGAGGAACTTTTTGTCCCCCTTTGCTACGGTACGGACCGCTGTTTACTCGTCCTGTTTACTCCTCATAACAACATAATGCGTACTCACGATGATGATGAAATTGCAGCATGACACCGCACCAGTCCCCCTTTCTCACTGGCGACTCGCTCCCCCACACTGACCACTGTAACCTCTTTCGAAATACCGATTATGCCAAGACCAGTCTGGGGCCAACTTCTGACTGGTATATGAGCATATTGTTCGCCGACAGTAGACCGGCCTGTGTGTACTGGGGAGTCGAGGACCGCATTGCCATATACAACCAGGAGTGAGGTAGTGCAGGAGATTCGCTTGGTCACCATCGCAAATCACGGACAAGAGTGCCTAGATCTGCTCCAGCAATCGAATTACTGGCGAGACTCTTCACTCGCTACAAACGATAGAATTCAAGTCGAAGCCATCGTCCTCGACTGAGAAATGCTAGTGATGAACGGACTCGACTGCTGCAGAAACATCCGCGAATTAGAAGCCACAGGACAGCTGACGAGACATATCCCCGTCGTCTTGACGACCGCCAACGTCCGTCTGGAGCAGCGTGAACATGCCGAACAAGCGGGAGTGGATGCCGTGCTTCCCGAACCTTTTACGGTGAAGGATTTGCCTGGATAAAGTGTGGACCATGTTGAATCACGAGCGAGACGAGTGCGCCACCATGATGGTGGCGTGAAATGAACGACAGGGTCTTTTGGAAGACGACAACAACAGCCAAACGACAACAACAGATTTTGGTTCACAGTACACAGTATATATACCCGAATCCAATCTAGCCGAAGATTCTTGTTTTTATTCTCTAGCGAATACTAACTGGTACCTACCCTAGGTATGTTTCTACTTCTTTTTTGATTCTTGTTTCCCCCTGTTTTAGGTCCAAGAGATCAATCTCGCGTCTGTCTGTATTCGTCCAAAGCAGACAAAACTGCCATCTTGCACAAGTAGTAGGTAGGTAGTACTTGGTAGATTTCGAACAACAAAATCGTCACCGCCAGGGTATCACACATCATACATTATACAACAACAGCCCTCATCCCCCCCTAATCAAATATCCCCATCCATCCTCATCCCTCTCTAACTTCCAAAATGAGGCGTATTCAACAACACCCCCATCAAAACCCCACCAATCAACCCCGCAATGGGAATGGTCGCAATCCACGAAATCACAAGCAAGCCGACTCGTTGCCAATTGACCGCCTTGTAAGTTCCATTGCAGAGTCCCACCCCGACGGTGGCACCGGTGATGCACATGGAAGTCGAAACGGGGAGTTTGAATTGCGAAAAGACGAGCACGGTGATGGCGGCGCCCATTTCCATGGAACAGCCGCGAGAGGGGGAGTGGTAGGTGATTTTGTTGCCCATGACTTTCATGATGTTGCTGTGTGGAGAGAAAGAGAGAAATTAGTAAAAAGTAAAAAGGGGGTGGGGAAGAAGGGGGCGAGGGATAGGGTTAGGGATAGGGACAGAAATAGGGGAAAAAGGACTTACTATCCATATGTGACGAAACCGAAAACGATGGTGAGAGCCAGAACGGCGATTTGCCAAAGTGGAACAGGAAGTTTAGAAGCTGCTGCATCTCCCGTCGACCAAGCAGAGTAAATTACAGCCCAGGGAGCAACAGCGTTACCGACATCGTTGGCGCCGTGAGCGAATGAGGCCGTACACGCAGTCAAGACTTGCACGAACGAGTACGCGTGTTCGACTTCGTTGGGGTAGCGGGGAGCGTGCGCGTAGACACGAGCCATGCGGATTCCTTCGGGAGTACCAGCGATACCGCTCTGAGCAGCGTGAATGTCGTAGCTGGCACCGTAGAGACATCCGACCACGAGCATGGCGGGGATCCGCTTGAGAGCGATGAGCATGTTCTTCGTTTCGTAAATTTCGCCCGGTCCTTGCTTGTTCTCGTGGAGGTAACGCATCGCCCAGCCGAGAGGACCTGTTCCCGCTCGGATTTTCTTGTGCAACTTCTCGCGAGCGTCAATCTGCGCCTGCTTGTAGTCGATGGCGGCCTTTTGGGATTCGGCCTCGGAGAGGGACTGGACTTGGGGGGAGACGGTTCCCTTCTCGTAGACGACGGCAGACTGATCGACGACGGTGCTCTCGCTGGACTGGTGGTCATCCACTTCATCATCATGCTGGTCCACAGCGTAATCGGGCACAACAGCGAGTGCGGCACCATCGACGGGAGTGCGCTTGAGGAGAAGTGGACCTTGGATGACGTGGTACCACTTGACAGAGGCGTCGCGGCGTATCACGCGCATGTACAAGAAGGGAACGAAAAAGATGGCAGACAAGACAGCCAGACCAGCACCAGCTCCCACGGTGACGCCGGCAATGAAGTGCGGTGGCTTCGCATTGAGCTTGAGGTTGGGCGAGCCCTTGTACACGATCGAGAGCGTGCAGACCGTTCCCGCGATCAGGAAGAAGAATGGAGCAGTGTAGATCGACCATGGGATCGGGTTTTTGCGCATGTGGACCACGACCTTGATCAACATAAAAATGACTGCACCGAATCCCGCAGCGATGGCGGGAGCCATGCCCAAGCCAGCGAATATAGCTCCTAGTCCGCGACCGTCGTTCCATCCCCATTCCACATTGGCTGCGCCGGCAGTGGCAACACCCACGCCAGCAACGGAGGAGATGAGCGAGTACGTGGAGGAGACGTGGGCAGAGTGTCGTGTGCACCACATGACCCAGATGGAAGCACCTGCGAGCGCGCATGTGAAGGCAAGCATTTGGACGCCGGCGTCGCCTCGGAAAGAGGAAGGTGGAATGATGCCGTTCTTGATGGTATCGGCGGTACGAGCTCCTACAGTCACGGCGCCGGTGATCTCAAAGATTGTGGCCAGGACCATTGCCCATCGGTAGGAGATGGATCTCGAGGAGACGGATGTAGCCCATGCGTCTGAGGGAGGAGTATGTCAGTGAAGATGCTGGGAGTACGAGAAATCTTCTGAGTTGAGTGGGTACTCACTGGCGACATCGTTGGCACCGTTATTGTAGGCATCGAGCAGGGCGAAGAAGGTGCCGATGACGAAAATATAGGTGTATTCGCTCAGAACAGCCATGGTTTCGGTATGAAGTAATGTCTACCGGAGACTGTGAGTGACGGTGCAAGTTGTGCTTGTAGGTGCTGCTGAGAAGTCGAACCACAGCGAAGGGCTCTACGCCAGGTCATATATAGTGAGTGGATGCCACCCACAGACCATTGTAAGAGCTCACGGTAACTCCTAATAGTTCTAGGCATGTTCTAGCGCGGACGACTGCATGATCCAGCCCACAACCCTCACAACGATAAACGGTGAACCTTATGCCTATCTGCGGCTGTGTAGCCTGTAGGATTCTCAGCCTTGTTCGCCTTTGTGCTGATTGATATAAGTACATATATCGATGGTGAATGCTTCGTTTCCCTCTTTAGACTGTTGCTTGACACCCCTTATACTGAGTGCTACTATGTCTTAATCGTGACCGACAAGACTGCTGGTTGCGCACCACCGCTGCTGCTAGGGCGACACTTGTAAGATCGTGTGCGAGATCGTGTGCGAGGTTGCTTCATTGCTAGCCCGTCCATTAGTATTACCGTTGGACGAAGTGCTTAGGGTTCGTGCCAAGGCCTGGGCGAAGTTTTCGGGGCTAGGCAGGCTACCAAGGCCTGCTGGTGGCGTCGAGCCTTTCCAGCGAATCATATTTCCGACGTGCAGAACGTGTTCGTTTCGCAGGTCAGAATAAACTGACTTCACTTCCCCAAGAATTAACGACTGTAAGTACATATGCCTCCAGCGCTCGCAGTCTTGGCTTCTTGGCTTCTTGGCTTAGTCCACCTCGTCGTAGCCGCCGTCGGACGTTCTTCTGCTCTTGGTCTTATGCTTATGTCCTCGGCCATACTTAGCTCTACCAGACAAGCCATGCAAGACCGTATTGGCCGCGCTCAAGCACGGAATTTGGCACATGCAGAGTCTTCACAGCGTGCTGCACGTGGACGACCTACAGTTCTTGGGCCACGTGGGTAGCTGAGTGCCCCTTGAGGCGTCATTGCACGACCATCTGCCCTGACAATCAGCCTTGGCTCGGACCAAGTGAAGGATGTGACCAAGCTGAACTCTAGATGCATCTTTGTTTGCGTAGGGTCCAATAGTCGCCTGGTATCACTTGAACATGTTTCTTTTGGATTCAAGGAGAATCCTGTTGTCTCCCTGCGCGATGCTCTAGGGAGCGATCACTCATCCATGGGTCTGAGTAGGACCGATAGTTCCATGTCTGAATTCCTCTCGCATACGACATGCCCAATACACTACTACTACTACTGCGAGGCCGAAGGCCACCGACGGACACCTTGTCCAATCCAGGCGCACGAGTCCTACTTTGGTCATGGCAGATTTGCTGAGGGGTCACATATGTATACAGTGGCCAGCTCGTGGTACCGGTCTTGGTCGTAAAAACACCAGCTTTGTTGCCTTGCAAAGTCGTGGTGCAGAATCTGAATTTGCACCTCCCAACTTGAGAGTGATGTACCGCACACGAGTGGCCGGAGCACGGCTCATGTCCCAGAGGGCCCGGAACAGTGCAAGGTGTAGCTTGAAGCAGGTGTCAAGCAGGCAGCAGATTCTGGCAATACAAGCTACACTGGTAACCCATATTCCCGAATGGAATCACTTTGAACTTACTTGTATGCGCAATTCCCTACATCAACAGCCGCCACACACCCAGAATGATGGCCGCCGTACCAGTGCACACACCCATCAACCACTGCAGCGTCGAAAATTTCACCGCTTCCAGCCTTTCCCTCAACGCAGCACTCTCTTGCTCAATCCTAGTCTCCGTCTCCTTGATCTTCAGATCCTGACTATTCGCCTCTTCTCGAATCCTCCCCTTTTCCAGGTTCAGATCCAGCCTCACGGAAGATTGCGTCCTCTGGACTTCGTCCCTCAATCTGTTGTTCAACTTGGTGACTTCGTTGGACAGTCTCTCGTGACTGGCTCGCGTCAGAGCCGACTCGGAACTGTCCGCTGACAGAAGTTCGGAGCGTAGTTTGGCAAAGTCGACTTTCTGGGTATACGTGGCTTTCTCCTGGTCTTCTCGGAGAACCATTGTCCGTGTCAGATTCTGGATGCTTTCTTCGATGACGTCGGAGAGAACGAGCATCATGGCGCGGGCTTGCTCTTCGGTGAAGCCTTCCTGTTGGAGGCGCTGGACGACTTTGAGGGTATCGAAGTGGTGGTCTCTCGCGGTAGGAGAAGTTGCGGAAAAGGCACGTCGGGCAGCATGTTGGATGATGGAGGCAGGCGATGTCCGTCTCTCAGCCCAGGCATTGCGCGCAAAGGCGGCGGTCGCAGCTAATCGTTCTGGTCGGGTGGGGCTGCTCGTGTGTAGTGGGCGGTGCTGGGTGAGGCCGAGGCGGAGGCATGCTGTGGGCGGGACGATGGGTGGTATCGTGGGGCGGAGGGGGGTCACTGTCGATGCTTGCGAGAGTGCGCGAAAGGCGAGTGTTTGAGGACGACGAGGCATATTGGGAAGTGTGGTCCACATTCAGCGGATGAGTACAAACAGACTGACGAAGCTGGGCTGCATGAGCAAGCAGCAGCGGGAACGGAGGATGAGATGACCCGACCTCCTATCTCTCCCCATTTCCCTCCTAGGAGGTACCTCCTACCTCTTATCTCTTACTTTTCACTTCACTTCACTTCACTTCTTGCGTCCGATCGAGCTGGCATGTGATTGAGTTTGACTTGTGTCCTCTCGACCACAATTTATATATCACTAAACACATCAACAACAATATCTATCGATCTGCATCGGCACCATTGGCATTACGTACTGGGCTTGACACCCCGCCTGCTGGAGTAGTCATTATTCATTCGTGCTCGGATCACGAGGCGTCAAAGAAATTTGTTCCTCCTCACATCCTTTTCTCACTTAATTGTCTCCCATTTTCTGCTTCCTTCCAACTCAGCTGAATTCACAATTGCATCGTTTCGTAGATTTTCTCACAACAAGCAGAAAACTCCCATTTCCGAAAAAACAAAACAAAAAAAACTTTGCAACAGCATCTGAAGAACCTCACCACATCTATTTCCCAAGCTCCAGCAATCAATCCTCCCAACAAGAAAAAATGGCCGCCCCCGAAATCTCATCATCAGCAAAAACCTACGGCCGCGGCGGCGCCGGCAACATCAACTCCCGACCCACCACGCAACTCCAATCCAGCGATCTCCAAACCCCCACCATCAAATCCTCCACCTTCACCACCGGCCGCGGCGGAGCAGGAAACATGGCCAACGCCGACTCCACCGCACCGGAAGAAGCGCGTCTGCGGCAAGACGTTGACGCTCCGAAAGCGCATGGGAAAGAAATGGAAGGGACGTATCATTGGGGACGAGGAGGACAGGGGAATATGACGACTTTGGTGAGAACTCAATCGGGTGTGTCGGCGGCGGCGGAGGAACAGCAGCAGCAGGAGAAGAAGGAGAAGAAAGGAGCGGGAGTGGATGAGGGGGAGAAACCGTCGTTGTTGTTGTCTTCTTTGGGGAATGGGAATGGGAATGGCAATGAGAATCATACTAATACTAATAATACTATTACTACTACTAATAAGAATGGGAACAGAAGTGGCAGTTTTGGAGGAATTGTGAACAAGGGAAGGGAGCTATTGGGTTTGAAGAAGGATAACAGCAACAACAACAACAACAAAGTGGCACAGGAAAGTGCTGTTGAGTAGAATTCTTTTTTTCTTTTCTTTTTTCTTATACTACCCTACAGGTACCTACTTGAGATACCTTTCGGAAGGGGCTGGGGTTGTTTTGGGGGGTTTTTTTGGTTACAAGAACAGCACGAGCGGTTCATCAAGTGCTAGCAGCTCGGGATAATTTCGACAGACGACAACAAAAAAAGCAGTTTTTCAATTACAAAACACGTTCCATCACAAGTGATGCCATGCTGTACAAAGGTCCTTTCTTCCTACTACCTTGCGCTTCGCAAAATAAGTGAGATGTGTATAAGCAAGAGCTTTTTTCTCTCTCCTTTCCAATTCTAAGACTCTACTCTATATCTCTGTAGGGTGGTGAATGCCAAATATATCCATCAGCCACATTGTTCAAGTCAAGTGGAATTGTGATCAAACCAAAACCGCCACGAATCTAACTAGTCCAACTTCTTGTTTGACCGATTCGGTGCATCGGCTGTCTCCATGAAGAATGCCCTCTCTAACCCCTTGAGCACCTCGTCAATGATGACAATCGGCGCGCTCCATGCCAGAACAATCTTCCACTCCTCCCAACCCAGTGGTACAATTCCAAAAACGCCTTGCAAAATTGGCGTGTACAGGAGTGCAAAGTGCAAGAGCATGGACAGCGTGATGGCGTAGATGAGAATCATGTTCTTCCACACCGGGAGAGTGACGAGGGACTCGGACGAGGAGAGGGCGTTCATGGCATTGAGCATTTCGATCACGACGAGAATCGAGAGGGAGATGGTCGAGGCGGTCTTGGCAGAGGAGTCGGCGAACATGGTGCAGCCGATTTCAGGGAAGGCAGTGGAGCAGCGGTGGAAGTGGCTCTGTGATTGCAAGCATTAGTAGAAGCTCAAAAAGCCGAACGACCATGGAGATAATATACTCACCAGTTGGTAAAAGGAGATTTGAGGGCCTCCTTCATAGAACATAAACCACCAAGCGTAACCTCCCACGGTAGCGATGCCCACATAGGTTCCTATCACCATGTAGCGGAAGAACAGCCAGCCAGAAACCAGTGGCTCATCTCTCTTGCGTGGTGGTCGCTTCATCACATCGTGATCCTTCGGGTTGAAGCTGAGTGCTGTCGCAGGAAGACCATCTGTGACCAGGTTCACCCAAAGAAGTTGAACGGGAATGAGTGCTTCCGGCATGCCGAGTGCTGCTGTCAAGAAGATGGATACCACTTCACCAATGTTCGATGAGATGAGGTATCGAATGAACTGTTGGGTGTTGTTGTAAATGCTGCGACCTTCCTCCACGGCCGTCTCTATCGTCGCGAAGTTGTCGTCGGCCAGGACCATGTCGGCGGCGAGCTTGGCAACATCGGTGCCAGATCCCATGGCGACACCAATGTCACTCTTTTTCAAGGCAGGTGCATCATTCACTCCATCACCCGTCATGGCGACGACCTGATTGTCGGACTGGAGGAGATCGACCAGTTTCGACTTGTGTCCAGGCTCGACACGGGAGAAGAGCGAAGCGTTTCTTGCAGCTTTCAACTTGTCCGACTCGCTCAGCTGATCGAATTGACGTCCAGTAAAGCTCTTGCCAGTGAGGTCCTCGCGCGCGCCAAACACACCAATCTGTCTGCAAATAGTTTCCGCGGTATTCTGGTTGTCGCCAGTGATGACAACGACACGGATCCCCGCCGAGCGACACTTGGCGATGCTCTCAGCCACCTCAGGACGAGGTGGATCAAGCATACCGACGAGACCTAGAAAGGTCATGCCTTGTTCGAGCTGTGCGTATTCCTTGGGAGTCTTTGCAGTCTTGGTGAGAGGATTCGTGAGGTTATTGACGCTGGCAAACCCGATAACACGCAAACCTTTGTTGGCGAGATCCAGAATCTCCTTTTGCAACAACGACGCGTGCTTAGAGCTGAGCGGCACTTGCTTGCCATCAGCGCCCACCAGAGTGTGTGTGCAGCGCTCGATGATAGACTCTGGCGCTCCCTTGACGAGCAGTCGCTGCATCTTACCGGCACCCACGAGTACAGACATGCTCTTGCGATCGCGAGAGAATTCGTAGGTCCGCAGCTTTTGTGCTTGGCTGGCGTAGTACTTGCTCGCGTGGTCGGTTCTCTGCTCCGGCTGCAGACTTCTCTTTTGGGAGTTGTGTGCCTGGTCGGGGGTTCCTATCTTTTCGGTAAGGGTTCTCAGAGCTCCCTCAGTAGGCTCGCCGACGTTCATAAAGTTGCCTGTCTTGCTGTCATATGCCAGCTCTGCATCGTTACAAATCGCCGCGACCTCAGTCAACTGTGCGATCGTCTTGGATGTCGCAGCTGGTGCGTCAATGGTCTTTCCGCCACGCTTGACAACACCGTCTGGCGCAAAGCTTGTGCCTTCCACCTCGAGTTCCTCTAATCCAGACTGTGCCTCATTGATATAGACAATCCTGTTCACGCTCATCATGTTTGTGGTGAGCGTGCCAGTTTTGTCCGAGCAAATCACACTGCAGCTACCGAGAGTTTCTACTGAAGGCAAGCTGCGTACAATCGCATTCTTCCGAGCCATGGTCCTGGTACCCAGAGCGAGACAAGTAGTAATGACGACCGCCAGACCTTCAGGAATTGCGGCAACACCGAGCGAGACGGCAATCTTGAGATAGTAGATGGCTCCCTTAGTCCAAGATCCGCCTAAGGAAGGATCGTTGAAGTGTCGAATGTTGATCAGCCAGACCAAGATACAGATGCCAGAGATGACCTTTGCCAGAGTATCGCCAAATTCGTTGAGCTTTTCTTTCAGAGGAGTGGGCTGTGAGATTTGGGAAGCAATGCTCTCATGAATGTCACCAATGGCAGTATTCGTTCCAGTCAGGACCACAATGGCATGCGCATGTCCCGTCACCACCGTCGTTCCGGAGAACAACATGTTGATCTGATCCTGCTTGACCGCCTGCGCATCACTGATGGCTTCGGTGACTTTGCTCACGCTCTCGCTCTCTCCGGTTAGGATACTCTGGTCCACTCGGAAGGCATTGCTGTTGATGCTGAGCAGCCTGCAGTCGGCAGGGATCTGGTTTCCCACAGCCACATCTACGACGTCTCCCGGCACCAGCTCTTCTGCCTTGATGGCTTGAATCTTGCCGTCGCGAATGACCTTGGCTGTGTTGGCGCTGTATTCTTGTAACGCAGCGATTGCCTTTTCAGCCGAGCTCTCTTGGCTCACACCGACGACTGCGTTCAAGATGAGGATTGTGAGGATGACGGCGGGGTCGACGAATGCGGTCCAGCCTTCTCCCTCCTCGAACAAGGCGAGAACGAAGGATACAGCAGCCGACCCGAGCAGGATGATGACCAATTGGTCCTTGAACTGCTCGAGAATCAACTCCCACAACGGCGTGGGAGGGTCTTCTGGGATGGCTGTATATACCGTGTTAGTCATGCATGTCCTAGCTCCTGCAAATCTTCCTCGATAAGAGTCTCATCATTTTCATTGAACGCACCATTTTTGCCATACTTCTGCCTCACGCCTTCGATGGCGGTTTGTGCGTAGCCCGTTTGTTCGGTAACGTTGAAATGCTTCAGCACCTCTTGCGGCGAGCGCACGAATGCGTTGTCCATTGCGATCTCTCTCTCTCTCTCCCTCCCTCTCAATATCTCTCTCTTTCCCCCTCTCAATATCTCTCTTTCCCCCTTCAATCTCTCCCTCTCAATCCTCTCAGGCAAAGAAGCTACAAATTTGAGCCCGCTATCATGTCCGGAGGGTAGAGCGTTTACGGGAAAAAGAACGGCGAGCGGCGACGGGCGGTTGATTCTCACAGGTTTGCCGTGCAGTGTAAGGCAGTAGTTTTGACTTCACTTCCTAGGATGCCGAGACGACTGAGGATGAGGATGAGAAGAACGAACGAACGAACGAACGACTGAGAGAAAGGCGCGTAACAAGTGTTGGGGTGGGTAAAAAGGTAGGTAGGTAGGTCGGTAGGTAGGTATACAAGACCAGGATTCGATGTAGTTCTAGAAGAGAGGAGAGGCCACCTAAGTCTATGTACAAAACTTCCCATGGAAGCTTCCCGCCCCGCCCCGCTTCGCCTGCCTTCGCCGAATCGCCTGGCCTGCCTTCGCCGACCCCACGTTCGAGGACCTGCATCTTTTCCCGTTCGGCGTCATGGACATGCATCATGCCATGACCTTACATGGATGCGCTCAGCCGAGGCTTTAACTCGATGAAGATTAGCTTTCATTCTACCTGAAAGTGAAATGAATATACCGTAAAAGCTTCAAAGATGATAACAGTTTCTCATTCCAAGGCCTCATTAAAAGACATTTCTCTCTCTCTCTCTCAAAATCTACATGCTCGCCGGAACGCTCCACGCACGCTCAAATGCGTCTCTGCAGAATACAACGTGATACCAAAAGAAGAACAACAACAAGAACAAGAAGAAGAAAGTCGACCCAAAATTGGACGACTATCGTCCATACTCCAAGCTCGGGACAATCACTGGTCCATACTTCATCGGCTGTCCAAATGCCCCCTCATTCTGCACCATAAAATCTGCAGCCAAAGACAGCCTCCCCGCACCACCTCGATGCTCCGGGCCGGGAGTCTGTCCGCCGGAACTGAAAGCCGTTTGCACCAGTTCAGGATCATAAGCAACACAAGCCAAGTAGTTTCTCCGACCCATCAGTCTTCTCATCTCGCGGGGCCGTCCGTCGACGTCTGCCGCGAAGATTTCCATCATGTCTTCTTTCGTGTCGCTTTGTTGTCCCACGACACTTCTGTGGCCGTTTACTGGGATGTATATTTGTTTGTTATTGTGGAGTAGTTTGATGCTGAGACTGGGAGCTGGTGCATTGACGATGGATGACGTGATGAGCTGGTACATAGTCTTGTGATCCGAGGGATGAGCGGGATCGTGTACGAGGCCTGCGCCGCAGACGTTGACGGAGCCGGAGAGGAAGGTCATGCGGAGGGATTTGTTGTGGGAGATGCCTTGTAGAGTGCGAATGATGTAGGTGCGCTCGAGGTCCTGTGGGCCTGTTAGTGATGCTTCAGGATACAATAATATAGGAACACAATTGTACCTTTGAATCGTGCGTCCACAAGTCACGCAACTCATCGAGAGTATTAATCTCGCCAAAGGGACTGAGGACGCCTTGCATGAGCCCCGACTTTCCGACGGCTTTCTTAGCGGCGTCGAAACCTTGATTCACCATGCCTTTTGCACCGACGATACTGGCGACGCCTCCCGTGACTTTACCAAGCATATTGAAGCCGCCAGTGACCACCTTCTTTCCCGTCTGCACCGTGCTGGCCATTTGTTCCACGCCTTCCAGCCGCGGATAGATGATGGGTACCGGCATCAGCCATATACAGTGTTGTACGCTGGGTGGCAAGGTGGCAACCTTGGGAAAGATGCCTTGATACGTTGGACCGGCCATGACTTGTTTCTCGTTGCGCTCGCTCCTTGTGTCGGGTCCCACAATGACCACGCTAGGGCCCAGGTACTTCACAAAGTGCCAGCCCTTGCCAGTAATGGTAAACAGATCAATATCATTGGACACGTTACGCAGGATTTCGTGGGTGGTGTGGTGCTGAAATAATAGGAACATCTCGATTCCGATGCGACCCAGATTCTTGAAGACATGGCTTTCTTGCATGTACTCGGGGTACGAGCCATATCCGTCGAAGATGTCATGGTCGTCCAAGCAGCATACATGCGGGATCTGCGCAAAAGCTTCCTTGACAGCCGGCTGGTCGAAGTGTGAAGTGTAGTAGTGGAAGTACGCATGCGTGACATCCTCTTCCATCTTCGCGGTCCATTGCGCAGTCTTGCGATTTTCCTTCCCACTGATTTGCGTCCATTGTTTCAAAGCCGGAATGTCCTTCCACAAGCGATCGGCGTAAATCTGACCTCCCAGTCCCACTTGAGTATGAAATCCACCGCATTCCTGATGCTTCACGAGCACATCCTTCCACATCAGAGGGGCACCTCCTAGTCGAGACCTTTCATTGGCGGAGACGTTGATCGCAAAGTCGTTACCGGAATGCGCCACAAATCGCCAGCTCGTGTCGTTCCTCCCAGCAACTAGGAACTCGTACCTCGTGCAGCCCAGATGTGAGGTGATGGCATAGGTCCACTTGGCGGCGCCCTGGTCGTCCATCTTCAGGTCGACATCATATCTGTAAAAGATCCATCGCTGATGTGAGTGTATTGGATGTGCTTTCAACTGTCTGGGGTTGGGACTCAAGTCTTGCGACTGGTGGAGATGTATAGTGGGTGGCTGATTACCCGCATCAGTGATGAGCATGATACTGCCAAGCCATAATCCTCGCTCGAGATCCATATTGGTATAGCGTAGGTACGGACCAAAGTACACTGCGTTCGAGGGCGTAATCTTGTACATGTCCACTCCAGCGCTGGGCGGCGGGCCAGTGAAGCCTGTTGCGGTCGGACTTGCTAACGGGTTCATGGTGAACATGCTGTTGCGGTCGTAGTTTGCCATTTGCTGCACGGGAAACCCTGGAGATGCCAGTGGCTGCTTGAATACTGAGCCGACGGGACTTGCGAGTCCTCCCACGGGAGACATGGGCTCCTGTAGATTGAGCGGTGTAGGTCCTTTGGGGAATTCCCATTGTGTCGATTGCGTAGGTAAGTGAATATAGTAGTAGTGCCCCGAGTTGTTATCGAGATGCGCGATCCAGCCCTCTGGGAGAGGCGGCGGACTTGCAGGACCTGCAGGACCAGGCTGTGGTGATGCGGACTGGTTCGCCTGCGCGATGTTGATTGGTGCCATGCCATGTGCTGCTGCTGCTGCTGATGCCGCCCCGTTTTGCCGTGATGATCCAGGCTGTGGGGATGGAGTCGACAAGTGCTGCGGAGGGTCATTAGCAAAAGCGGGATGCGGTCTACTGAGATCAGATGGTCGCCGTCCACGATCCGAAGCTGCGACACTGGGACTTGCAGATTGTGCATATCTTCCCTTTTCATTGGGGTACTGCGAGTTGGCGGATCCAGCGGGAGCGGGCGAGTAAGCTGGTGGCGGTTCCTCGTGAATGCTCATGTTGTTCATGCCACCGTCGAGATTGTTGACATTGCTAGGCGAGGCACCAGAAGGCTGACTAGGTCTTGGATAATTCTGTTGAGGCGGTCGTTGTTGTGAGGAGACTTCTTCCGTCCCTTGAAAAGCGATCGGAGGTCCATGTGGCGCGGAACCAGGTTGTTCTGTTGGACTCCACCTGCCACTAGCATTGTATTGGCCCGTCGATTGCGGCGCATTCAGCTCGCCTCGTCTGGGCTGCGGTTGTGCATAGTGCGCTCGCCGTGCCGCGGCTGCAGCACTTTGTGCCTGCATCTCGTTCAAAGTGCTTGTGCCGGGTATCCCTGAAGCTGCATATCTCGCCTCAATGCCGCTGAGATCTGTTGGCACTGCATCTCCACCGATTGGTGTTTCCGGGGGCGGGGGTGATCCTCGAGAAGCTCGTGTCGTGGATGTCGATGCCGTGCTGCTTAATCGATTCACCCCAGCAGGATCTGGAATGTGTAGTTTGCTCTGTGCTGGTATACTGCTTGGTGTGCTGCTGCTGGCAAGCGGCGCAGCACCCAGTGGAGGAGGATAGAATTGCTGAAAGTCGTTTGTCGGCTCGCTGGGTTTGCGCGTGACCTTGACCGCGAATAACCCATCATCTTCGTCGCTCTTCAGAGGGGGCTCTGGGCCACCTGGGGAATCGGGAGGGAAGATGTTTTTAGCAGGAGCTCCCCGTCGTTCCGCTAGTTTGGAAGTCGACACTGGTGACGGAGAACCTCCATATCCCCCCAAAGTAGGCTTGTTTGGGTCGTTTGCGGCGAACCTGGCCCTGCCTCCTGCTGCGGCACTGCCACTTCCTTGTGACGACATGCTGTCCTTGCGGGGCCGCCTGGCCGCCATTGTGTCCGCCAGGTCTTGTGGCTGCGATGCGCCTGGTGTGGCCTGTCGGCGGGTGCGGTCGTCAGGGTATGGCAGCGGAAGAGGTCCAGAGGGTGGAGGGGAGGTGGGAGCGCCGAACGCGCTAGGTGGCACTCGATAGCGTGCCCATTGCTGCTGAGGATCGACAGGATACGGGATCGAGGTCGAGGGCTGGGGTGGTGAAGACTGCTTCTGAATGCGCAGGGGCTTAGGTGTTTCGGTTTGTGGTGGTGCTGACGTCTCTGGTTTCAGGAACAGCTCCTCTCGCTCTCTGCTGGAGGAAGGCATATCCATAGCGACCGTATCCTGCTCTTGCTTTCCTCTGCTCTTGCTTTCCTCTGCTGTTACTTTCCTCTGCTCTTGCGATCCTGCTGCCCACGCCGGGCTCGTGCCGCTGCTCTCGGCGAGGCGACGAGGTCAATTCTGCGAGGGGAGGACAAAGGTGCGGGGCGGAGTGGAGTGGAGGGGGGGAGCGGAGTGGAGAGAGGGAGCGGAGTGGAGGGAGAGAGGGAGGAGTGAAGGACAGTGAGGTGAAAGAAGCAAAAAGAAAGTACTACAGTGACATGTACCTGAGAACGACGACCTACCTCCTACCTCCATCCCAAGTGAAATGGCCTCCCAGTCGCCAGTCGGGTCGACCTGTAAGCGCGAGCACTTGCACAAGTGACGTGGATGTGCAGGTGTGAGAGAGCAGACGGCGACGCGTGATTCGACAGCAAAGCGCCCGCAGCTGAACAAGCGACGTTTGCTTGGCCTTGGCCCGCGCCCCCAGTGGTCTCTACATATACCTCCTAGGATATAGGGGGCGCCGGGTGATGGCAGATGGCCTCGATTCGGCGGCCTATAATTGCCTATAGGATATGCTACTGTAGGAGGGAGGTAGGCGAGAATAGTAGTTCGTTCTAGTTACATACATACCTAGTATAGGCAGAACTAGTTCAAGAGGGGTTAACCGTTAATATACCATCTGTAGAAAAAAATAATGCACGGACCCGGACATCCGTATACCATACCCTTTCGAGACTCTACAGCCGGACGATTGTTCTTCTTCTTCAACGTCCTCCTCTCCTCTAGTCTGGTGTCTAACCTAGCTAAGAGGTAGCTAGATCTACATATGACTGCGAGCCAGCTTTAATTGTCGGAGTTCCCTCGGCAAGTGAGTATATATATATATCTCCATCACATCCTCCGTAATTTGTCCGGGGGCGAGGGCGTGAGATGGCAAGGCTGATGAAAGATCATGAAAAAGATGGGAGGGAATTTGGTGATGATGGAGGAAGAAGGGTGGCTGGCAGCAGAGCAAAGCAAAAGAATTTCTAATCTACCTCTAGAGCATCATGTTCCCAACACACAGATCTTTTTTCACTTATCAATCAACCAATGACTCCTCCATCCTCCATCCTCCATCCGACGACCTCTCTTCTTCAACCCTTTCTAAGCGCTAGCATTGACGCGAGTGAGTTTGCACATCAACGACGGCTTTTGCCAAAGCAGGTAGACTTTCTGTTGTTCAATCCACGAATTCGACTCCTCGCACAGCTCCAAATCAAACTGCAGCAAGACCGACGAGAGGATCAATCTCATCTCATGCCACGCCAGATTCTTTCCGATACCTGCCGTCATCACACATCACACGTCAGCAATCAGCTCCCTCTTCTTCTTCTTCTTCTTCTTCTTCTTCTGGTAGTGGTGGTGGTAGGTAGGTAGGTAGGTACTCACAGTTTCTCGGCCCGGTAGAAAACGGTTCCACAGCACCAAGTCGATCATCCTTAAACTCAGGATCACCCAACCATCGCTCCGGTCGGAACGCCATAGGGTCTTTGAAGTTTTGCGGCAATCGATATCCCGACAATTGATGAATGGCGACGACCGTGTTGCCGGGGACGAAGGTATCAAGGAGGTTACAGCCTTCTTTGGGCGTCACTCGGGGCAGCTGGCCGGGAGCGGGCGGGTACATGCGGAGGGCTTCTTGTAGGATGGCATTCAAATATGTGAGACGTGCGAGAGCATCGAGTTGCAGGTCGTGGAGACTGTTGAAATTCTCGCGGATTTCTTGGGTGAGAATTTTGAGATATTGGGGGTTCTTGAGGAGGAGGTAGGTGGCTCCAGCGAGCGCGGATGATGTCTATACCATTCATGCATTGGTCAGTTGCCATTTGTTCTTCCCCTTTCTTCTTTTCTTTTTCTCCTATTTTCCGGACGGGGGGGGGGGGATAATATGACAAAAAAAATAGTGAAGAAAGAATATTACTACGCACAGTCTCGGTACCAGCAATCATAAAGACCGAAGCGTTGGAGTGCTGTTCGTCCAACGTCAAGCCACCAGGGCGACCGGAGCTCTTGATGACTGCACTCCACAGATCCTGTCGACTGGGACTATCCAGTGCCGTCCGACGATCCATTCGATCCTTGGTAAAATTCCAGTGGACGACTCTCTTGGCTTTCACCGGGCCATGTTGGAAGATAAATGTGACGAAATACTCCAACATGGGATGCAAGTTTTTGATGCAATTGACGAGGCACCCCGTCGAAACATTGGCAAAGATCAAGTTGACCCACTCATTGAGTTTGCCCGAAGCCACCATTCCGAGGTCCTCGGCGAAGCAGACATCTGCCATGATATCTGGGCAATGATACACGGTCAGATATACATTTTATATTGGAGAAGAGGATATGCAGCAGAACGAGCACCACATCGATCACACACGGAGAAGAACATACCAAAGGTTGTGCAGTGGTACCTTGAAGCCGTTAGCAGAATTCAGAGAGAGAGAGAGAGAGAGAGAGAGAGAGAGAA